>JANAVB010008197.1:7342534-7662534 GCA_029216955.1 Iris pallida
TGATTTTTAATAAATATTTATGAGGGTTTATAAATTCCAAAAAAATTAGTATAAATTTTTATAATTAACAAGGATCATTTTGGTACTTTATTTTATGTAAAATGGAGCTTTTTGTCTATCTCAAAAATTGTTGGAACATAGTGTACAGTTTGATTTAATTATTGAATAATTACGACTTGCAACTTTTTGTGTTATTTTGCGTTCTAGACGTATTGAACCTCACCCTGCACTAGTGTAAAGACCCTAGAAAGTTAGTTTGAATATTGTGTCACCTCATATTGGTCTCCTATGCTAAAGTCACCGTTTGGCTAGGTGTCCAGTTAGAAAGTCGTATTGTACCACTAGTATCGTAGTGTTTAACTTAGTATAAAAACTAAGTTTATGTATTTATTTACAGTGACGAGTTACCAGGCCTCTATAGCATTTTTATCGCTGCTTTGCTTTGCTAAGGCAAGTACTTTCTATAAACTTTACATACTGTTACAACATTGAACTGCGAATCCAACCATGTTAAATGCTGATCCTTGGGGTAGCAAGTTAAACCTTCACATGTTGTATTACCTTCAGTCACTACTATGTTTAGAACAATCTTTATATATCTCTCACATGATTAGAATCTGGGTTATGGGGAAACTGTTAGTAGCGTACGTGATCATGCCCCCTTACTCGTACGTACGTACCGAGCAAGGTTGGCATTTTATGTATACCTTGTCGTAGGCGCACCAGCTGTATTTGTACGTATGTACATCTATCGCTTGTTTTACTTGTACAGAAGTATATTTTATATACTTGTACCACAGTACATTTTACACCTATTGACGATCACGTACCTGCTACAGTTTTAAACATTACATATGCATCTGTCTCTATGACATATGTGTCATTGCCATGATAGATTATGATATACCATGATTCCAGTTTATCACATTCATGTTCATTTCATGTTTCGTATATTTAGTTTGCTAGAATCAGTACTTGCTCCCGTCCTGACAGGATAACGTTGTAGGTATTCTTACTGAGGAGGAGTTGCTCTGTGACTCATATTATGGAGTTACTGCCGAGGACCACGCTTTGCCTTACGAGGATGTACCTGCGGGGAATCTCGTCTAGTTGTCTATTTGTTTTAGACTTTTGAGAGTAGTCATGTATTAGACTATGTATTTTGTAACTGGACCTGTATCCAGTTTTACATTTCAGACTTGTACTTGGACTTATATTATGAGATGACTTTTGTGTTTGGAGCATTTATGACTCTTCTTCACTTATAGAACTGTTAGCACATTTAGTCTTATCTTGTTATCTCTAGAACAGCTTACTGCGCTTTATCTTAAGCGTAGGCTAGACATGACTCGGCCCGGTCCAACAATTTGGATAGCGGGTCGTGACACATGTTTAGCACCACTTTGTGATCAACGTGTCGTAGATATAAAAATTATGATTGAACAGTCCTGTAGGCAACCCATAGGTCTTTAAAACCCTTTTCGTAGAAATAAATTTCATAGACGGTATGCCGAGATATCGGATCCCGAAGTTTGACAAAAACTTGTTTTAAAAACTAGAAAAATTTTCGATACGACGTGCGTTCCGCCAATCCGGGCGACGTGGTCACGAACCGAAAGCATCAAAAAGTGCGTATCGACTTCGTGGACGTGTGGGCTTTGACGGAATTCAAATTGGTCGTGTGTGCGCGACGAATTTGATGCATATCCGTCAAAATTCACCGTATCGGCCTCTGTGCAAATTTCACAATTACTTTGTGCACGTTAATCAGATCGAGACAAAACTTACGCCAATAGGACCGTACTATTTTTTTGGTCTTGTATGCCAAGTTTGGTTCAATTCTGAGACAGTTGATCGGATCGCCGTTTTACGGGCCCCACGGTCTGACTCAACGGATGATTTTGTGCACGGCCCATCGGAATCCAAAATTAGACATACCATTGGGTTCGTATCGTCAAACCGGATCCGTAGACATATAGTTTGACGAATTTAGAGACCGTTGACTCTGGTACGCTTTTCGGTACAAAGCGGGTCTAACGGCAGATACCATTTTTGCCCAAAATTACCGTTTTGCCCCTGTGTCCAGAATTGGACTTAAGGACAAGCAATCATAGCTAATTTGACTATTCTGAGATTGTTGGCATTGTCTGTTTCAGCTTTCGGAGACAGTTGTGATGATTTGAACTTATTGGCTTATCAGTTGACAGTTTATTGATGGTTCTTCGCGCTACCACCATGCAAGTATACCTTGCCTTCCTCTACAGTTTTATTTACATGCATTGTATTTTATTTTCCAGTTTTGATTGTTTATGGACATGTGCTTTTCGTATTATATTCTTTTGAGTTGTTTTTATTGCATATAGCCGTGTTTATGTTTGGTCTTGTGGTTCACACTTGGAGTTTCTCGTCAGTACCTTGCTTGAGTCGTGTCATAGAACGAGTACGTGTAATTGAACTGCTAAATCCTTGTTATTGTTTCCTTGGCACCAGAGAGTCCACACTCGGAACGAGGGTGTTTTTTTTGATCTGTTTACATCCGTGAGTCCACACTCGGGACGAGGATGTCAATTATTTGCACCAGAGAGTCCACACTCAGGACGAGGGTGTTGACTTGACTTGACTTGACTTGCACCAGAGAGTCCACACTCGGGACGAGGGTGTTTACATCAGAGAGTCCACCCTCGGGACGAAGATGTTATACTTGCACCAGAGAGTCCACACTCGGGACGAGGGTGCCTTGCCGTGAACTAACCAGAGAGTCCACACTCGGGACGAGGGTTAGTGCTTAGTTCAAACTCGTGAGTCCACACTCGGGATGAGGGTTTGGTTCTTCCATTGATCTCGTGTTTATCGTTCATCTGGCAGTTCATTTATGCGTAGTTGTTCTAGTATTCGTGTTCGTGTTCGTGTTCGTATTCGTAGTCATTTATCGTGTTCCTATTTTTCTTGTTTATTTTCTTGTGCATGATAAAACTGTTAGATAGGCATGTATATTATGTATCTTGCTATGTCCTCTGAGGACCTGATGATCTCTTCAGGTTTAGCGATTGCATGGAGTTAGCTAGTAGTTCTGGATGGCGAAGGATTTGCGGTTCTTGTGGGATTCAGGTATCATTATTACGTTTGTTATCCTTTCGTGCTCTACATTCCTTATCATGAGTTATCCTGTTTATTGATTTAGTTTAGAGACTCTTGTTATTTTCCTTGGAGTCTCATCGGACATATATGCTAGTGGGCTGTAGACCACGACACATAGTGTTCATTTATGTTTTATACACTTATTGTGGATTTGAGATATGGATTTGTTTGCCATGATTTGGCAGTATACCATAGTCTTGACAGCGTTTACTTATTCGAGAGAGGCTGGAGTCCGCTCGATACGTAGCTGGCTTGCTTACGAGCTTGCATCTGAAAAGCGGGTACGGGTCGTGACAAGTCCAGATAGTATATTCTATAAGAAATATTTAAGTTCAGATAGTACATTCTACAAGAAACATCTAAGTCCAGATAGTACATTCTAAAAGAAACATCTAAAAAATAAAAGTACATCTCTCTCAATCATCTTCAGAATATTCATCTTGTTCGTCTTCCTCGACCTCGTCTTCCTCTTCCTCCTCCTCCTCATCTTCAGTTTCATCTTCGCCTTCGTCGACTTTGCCTTCCTCTTCGGATAATTCTACATCTTCTACATTAGTCGTGTAATGCGTAACTTCCGTGGAGTCCACATCAATAATATTGGTTACAAGAGGTAACTCGTCCTCCTGATAAGCTTTTTCGTCAACATCAAAAGTATCTCTAGCTTTAGTCTTGCATACTGCCCACCAGTCAGACTTCGTTGCTCTCCGTCTCGGATAAGCTGTGAAGTACACGAGCTGAGCCTGAGTTGATAGGAAAAATGGTTCGTAGCCTTGATATCTACGCTTGTAGTTTATATCCACAAGACCATGCTTGTCAATTTTCCAACCTTGATTTTCAATCGGATCGAACCATTCACACTTGAACAACACGATCTTTGCTGGTTCTCTGCCATAATTATATGTCAACTCCACAATCTCTCGCAAGATGCCAAAAAAATCATTTTCTGGATCGACGTCTTTGTAGATCGAAGATTTGATACACAAACAACTGTTTTTCGTGGAATCAAGATCCAGGAAGCTATCTCTGATCGGAGCATTTGTCGACTTGAACCTAAAGCCATTGACACAGTAACTTGGCCATATTTTAACAAAAGTAATTAGTCCCTTGGCAAGAGTTCTAATTAATTTAATCTCTGGTGAAATTAGACGATCGACCTGAATACCAAAGAAGAGATAGTAAGTTATTTATTGCGCAGTTGCATTAGAAGAGGCCAGTAATTATCGAGTTGCTTACATATTCGCTCAAACAAGAAGGAAAATGACGTCTCATTTCTTGTTCTAATGCTTTGTCTGTTAGGTAGGGTCTAACCGACCTCAACTCATCATTATATGTGCTGAAAAACAACGAAGCAACCGCCGATTAGTATAATAATATTAGCTTATACTATTACATTGAGATGACGTAAACTCATCATTAATTACTTACCCCTCTAGCTTCTCCACTTCATCCTCATCGTAATTGAGTAATATTGTAAGCCCCCTGAATTTAGGGCTTATTTTTTTTTTCAATTTTCTAAATCAATTAATTTTAATAGATATTATTATTTGATTATGTGATTAAATGCTCTCTACCGTGACTTGGATTTTTAGATCGTCAGGGATGCCAGTCTCTGGAAACTTTCTTCTTGAAGTTTATAGTAGACGAGATTATCTTCATGTTGATATATCGTGTCCCACTCAAACTTGTTCTTTTGTGCTCCATTTGCTTTGCGCAACTTTCAGGTCAAATTAGACCAATTTATCGTCTGTCGTAATTTGTGACTTAACTTCCAACTTAATTTTCGGCCCCGACATCGGTCCAATCCAGTCGACCCAATATATGGCCCTGGCCTGTTTTGAGTCTACTATGCACGTGCCACTTGCGTGCCACTAAATTGATCTCCTTTGTGCTCCCATTTCATCCATAATTTAATTGGTTTAAATTTGCTATTTTAATTAAACCGTGGCCCCAAGCTTGTCCAAACTTGACCCAACACCCAATCCAATTTGGTGTAGGCCCTATCATGTCTATCCATACACCTCTCATAATTTTCTCTCTCTTTCCTACTCAAAATATCTATTTCTCTCTCTTGTATATATATATACACACACATATATATAATATATATACAAATATTTTTTTCTCTCTCCTATTATTAAAAACCACTCCCACACATATACCCCCTCTCTCCCACCAGCACAAATCACCCCCCCAATATGGCCGACCTACCTCTCTCTCTATATTTTCTCTCTTAATATCTCTCTCTCTATATATATATAATACACACACACACACACACACACACACACACACACAGATATATATATATATATATATATATATATATATATATATATATATATATATATATATATATATATTATAATCTCCCTCTCTCTCTCACCCATCACCATCATCACACCTCCCCACCCCTCTCCTGTACACGAACTAGCAACCCCCCTCTCTTCACTTCTTCTTCTTCTTATTCATAATACCACACCACCACCATTATCACCATCCGCCACCACCATCACTATGGTCATCTCCACCGTTACCCTCATCATCCTCAATATCACCTCCACCACTACACCACCACCTCTCTTCTCCTCCACCCCCATCGGGCCTTCGCCACCGTCGGCGACCGTCGTCGCCGTCGTGCGTAGCCACCAGCAGCAGCATATTACAAATGTAACAGCAGTTGCAAACGCAGCAGCAGCACGCACAGTGCGCGAGCCGCCGTCGCGCACCGCCGCACGGCCGCCGTGGCCGGCCCCCCTAGGCTGGACGAACTTCGGCAACCTTCCCGATGTGCCTGCCTTCCTTCCCGACACACAGCAAAGGCGATTCGTGCGTTTGGCACGGGTTTCCGTCGTGACGCGCTCGGAAATGAAGTCAAAATCGCGCTTCGATGCAGCAACTTCGTGTAAGCATTTCGAGAAATTCGACCGTTGGATCGGCAATTTCTTTGTTCTGTCTCAATCTTGGTATATCCAACTTCACTCCCCTCAATTTTTGTCTGTTAATTTTATCGTTTGATACATCAAAACCGGCCACCAAGTTGACGCTTTAAATTATGTTATTTTTGGACAGTTTTGTGGTGCCAACTTCGTCAGTTCGTATCTCCTCCATCGCAGCTCCCTCTGGCGTGCCACTGGTTCCTATATGCAGCTGGTATAACCCTCTTCTTGCCCCTTAAGTTTCGTTTTATTGTGAGCACATTTGATTGGTTGAATTCGACGCCAAAGTTGGCCGTCCGAATTCGTAATTTCCAACTTGTTAAATTTTATTTTTGAACCCGGGACTCCGGATTCAATTTCTGACACCATCAGTAGACTCATGGCGTCGTTCTGGCACATTTTCATATAAAGTTTGTTAGATTTGGAGGACGTGGGTCCTGACACGTATTTCGGTGTAAAGCGGGTCCCACAGTCCGGGTCAACGGGACTTTTTGACACCGGCTCATCGGAATCCAATTTTGGACATACCGTTGAGTTCGTATCGTCATTCTGGATTCGTGGACATATATTTTGCTAGGTTTTGAGGACTTTTATCTTGACACGTTTTTCGGTACAAAGCAGATCCGACACGGACACTTTTTGACTCAAAATTACCTTTTTGCTCCTGTGTCCAAATTGGACTTATGGGCAGGCTATTCTAGCTATTTTGATCATTCTGGACACATTGGTGATGGTTGTTTCACCATCCGACAACATCTGTAGGTTTTATTCTATTATTATAATCTTTCTCTTTTTGTTGTATTTTAAGATCCATCGATTCCAGTGATTTCATAACCACTGAAATTGAATGTGTTGACCCTGTAGATATTTATAGAGACTAGACTTGACCCTGTTTGACCATGGTTGACTGCTTTAACTGAACGTCAAAGTAGAGTCAATATTTGACCTAGGTTAGACTAGTTTTGACATTGGTTGACCACAGTTGACTATTTTGACCAAAAGTCTACCGAAAGTCAACCGTAGCCTAAGCTTGATTAAAACTTGATCGAAGTTGACCAGTTAACCCAAAGTCAACTGTTAGTCAACATTAGTCAAGTTTGACCTAGAGTTGACCAGTTGACCAAAAGTTAACTGTAAGTCAACCCTTGACTTACCTTGACCTAGTTTGACTTAGTATGACTTGATTTTACTTCCAAACCCTTATATTGATACAGTATTCCACCTATAGGTCCTCGAGGCACTGTTCTTGGACTCAATCGACTTATCCATCACATCACATCACACGCGAGTACATTCTCTGATAATATTTCTGTTTTATGATATCGTTTATGTTTCTTGTATTTAGTGTAGATATCCTTGTTCTCTTGATACATTGTTCACACGAATTAGTATTTCTCTGGATCCCGTCATGAGATGTTATTCCTTGCTTTCCTTATTATATCTTGTGCAAGTCTTTCTTGTTCCTTGTACATTGTATAGACACGATTCCTGCGAAGGCTAGCTACCCTCTCAGAGAATCACATGTCATGATGTGTCATGGTTGGATCCACTATACTAGTCGGGGACAGAAAGTATTAGTGTAGATGTGTGGTCATTATCCACCTTGTTTATTCTTGTAGACCTTGTTTAATAGTCAATCCTACACTCCACGTATGATTGGCCGGATCATTTGACCTTGTGCAGACCCAAGTCGGCCACATGTTGTAGCTAGTATTCACTCACGTAGATAGTATGATTCTCGACTCTTGTACATGATATGATTGATTTTTCTTGCCTTGTTCTAGCTCTAGATTTACAGCTTACCTTGCCATGATACTCACATGTACATTTCATAATTTTTTGTATATTCTCTCTATTTACTGCTACATTTTCAATATCGTCTAATTAGAACTGTTATTTGAGATTTGTGCTCGTTCCATCCTAACTGGATATGTTGACAAAATTTTAGGAGTAGTTGTGCCCTCAGTATTGGACTTCATGATTTTGCTAGCTGAGGTGGATCTCACTATTCTTCTATGTGAGTTGCCTGGTAGTTATCCTTAGTTTGTCTTGTTGTTCCTTCTTTATTTCCCTGTCTTATGATTTCTTCTAGTAGTTAGTCACTTTCCGTTCCCAGAATATGTATTTTAATACATGTACTGCTTGAATGTATTTATTTAATATTCATCCTGTATTTTTCTGTATTTAAATTCCTTTAATTTTACGCTAATTATTTTTTTGTATTTTACTTTCTGCTTTTACTTTGCTTTTGGATTCAGCCTGAGTTGGTTTATTTTCCAGCATTGGGTGGTTCAATATAAACCCACCTACCACCACCCCTCTTCATTTAAAGCCCCAAACCCTTTTCTCTCTCTTCATTACTTCTCCTTCACTATTACTCTTCTTCTTCATCCTCCATAACTCTCCTCACCTACCCAGCCGCATAGGCAAGTGCTAACTTGCTTCATGATAGAATCCCAGTATTATTGTTCCATCATCATCCTTACTTGATCTTGAGTCTCTTTAGTACTTAGTGTTTTCAATTTCCATGGCTCATTTCATGTAGATCTAAGTTTAATGTATTTTCGGATTTCTTAGGTTTTGATCTAGTAACTTTGTTATTTTTTAAGTTTTGATGGTTCCATGTTGTAGAGAATTTCGTTCTAGCCTATTTTGACCTATGGAAGTCCAGATTTGGGCTTAGAATGAAGGATTTAGAGAGCTTGGAAGCAATGGCTTCCATGGTTCTGTTCTCAGGAAGTTCGGAGAAGAAGAACAGGACTTATCCGCATGGCTCCTCATGCAGCAAGCTTCCTTCTGGCCGCATGAGCATCCCGAGCCGCATGAGCGCATGGATCTTGCGACCGCATGGAACTATTTCGTTCCGGACGTATGAAATTATTTAACACTTAGCCGCATAAGGCCCAGTTCAACCCAAGCCGCATGAGACTTTATAGTTTCCAGCCGCATGTACTTTTATTGGCCGCAGTCGCATGGACTTATTAGTTTTCGGCCGCATAGACTTATCTTTCTTAGCCGCAAAAGGCCGGGTGAACCCCAGCCGCATAGGGCATGACATTCCCAGCCGCATAAGGATAAGTTCCTTCGGCCGCATAGACCTGATGTTTCTCAGCTGCATGGCCGCATGTCATTTCCAGCCGCATGAAGCTCATCAGCCGCATAAGCGCTTAACTTTCTCAGCCGCATAAGGCTTTGTTAATTCTGGCCGCATGACTTGTTAGTTTCTTAGCCGCATAGGCATCCAGTCCATTCAGCCGCATAGGCTTGTCTTTCTGAGCCGCATGTGACTTGTCATTCTCAGCCGCATGTGACTTGTTATTCTCAGCCGCATGTGACTTGTCATTCTCAGCCGCATGAGACTCGAATCCCAGCCGCATGAGTTCGAGACCCGAGCCGCATAGGGTCCCTATCTCCAGCCGCATAGACTTGGTATTTCTTAGCCGCATATGCATGTTTTAATTAGCCGCATGAACCAATAATTTTCCGGCCGCATGAACTCTAGCCCATAATGCTTTTTGGCTGATTCTGTCCCGAATTGACATTAATTAACATGGATTGTTATCTTGATGAATAATTGATCATGCGTTCCTAGTCGGAACTAAGAGACCGGCTAGTCGTCTTATTGAATTGAATGAATGAGACACGTTCATATGAATTATGAACTATTGCAATCGACTGGCTGATCCCGAACACTTACATATGGGCACATGCAGGCTTCGATTTATTTACTTTATAAAAGCAGCATGTGTACTTTATGGTCAAGGCATGATTATTCCGTGGCTAGTTTTGATTGTTGTATTACACTATATAAGACCTACAACCTAACCGCACGGGTATCGTTATAGAGTTGGGCATATCGTAATTTGTACGGAAGTACTCATTCTGAATGACCATGATCCACGGCATGGGATTTCACGTAACATAGAGGCTACTAAGTTAAATAAAATAATGATTGCATGAAGATAATGGATTCCCGAGTTCTTACATGGCAGCCCTCTTTGGGACTATTAGTGCCCGACAGGCCGGCTGGTTCCCACAGATACTATAAATCTGCCACACGGGCAGGGAGCGGTATCTGTTTATATTATTTATTGTATATTGTATATTGATGACGGGCGTCCCGCTGGGACAGGTCTAATTTATCATTGGCACAATTGATTGATTGGATAGACTAGCCTTGCTTGTACATAGTAAGAACTGAAGAATCCTTATTGCATAATTCTAAGATAACTTGGAACTCACAGTAGCAAGTCGTAGTAGTTGTATGGCCGTTTAAATTGATTTGTTTGTGTACTGTACCTACTCTGTTGACTACTGAGATGATCAGAGTATCAGGACATGACGGGTCAACTTCTGTCCTTGTTTGGTTGGGAGGTTGGTTCGAAGTGTTGTGATGCTATGTGAATCCCAGTAGCAGCAGAGATCTATATATCATATTCTCTTACTACTGGTTTTTATTCCTCATATCGTGCTTCATCGCGGTACTTGCTATTAGAGGTCTAACCTCTCTGGTTTTGCATGGCCAGATTTAGAGCCGGTCCCCGAGGACTCAGCTTACTTCTACCTCCAAGATGGTCAATATTAGAGGAATGATCGCAGGAGGACTCGAGTGGGTTCCTTACTTCCCCGCTCGTTTTGTTACTTACTGTATACTTTGTCGTTTGGCACCGACATGTTAGTCGGATTGTCTTGTAATTACTTTTACATAATTGTAACTAAGTCAGACTGCAGTTGATAAACAATTGTGTATACCTTGCTACATCATCTGGCTATGTGTTGTAAAGCCAGATATCAAGAACATTTTGACTGAGCATTTGGGACGCCTTACTGCTTATTCTTACATGTTCTCTATTTTTGTTTCTTGATTGAATAATTGAGACAATAGATATGAAGTGACCATAGTGAGACTTTCATGGAGTATGCACCCCCTTGTCTTTTAGACAACATTGATCGTATTATACGATATTCATTTACCCGTAATACGTAGCTGGCTGAGTCATTCCCCCGCTCTCCAGTATTCTGGTTCTGGGGCGTGACAAGGTTTTAGTGGTGGCCCATGCAGGTCTGATTTCATACTTGTGGGTGTTTTAATTTATAGGATGTCTCAATCACACATGTTTCCCCCTTGATCTCATGATTTGTTACTCTCGACTCTAGCTTGATATTTCGGTATCCTTCGACTTCGTTGATCCTTCATGTCCGGTCGTTTGATTGCTCTCTTGTCCCTTTCCTTGGGGGCACCTCGTCCGCATCTGTCAGAGCTGGACAGCAACAACAAAGGCAACATGGACAACCTGACCATGTTGTTCAGCAACAAGGGCCAGTGCTACCTCTAGAGACTATCCAAGAAGAAGTGATAGTGGAACCAGCAGCTGGACCACAGTATCCGGAGGTTCCAACACCGCCAATAGTTCCACCTACCCCTGTGGAAGTGGACACACCGGCCCTTCTGGAGATCATGAGAGGGATGATGGCTACTCAGCAACATCAGATGTTGGCCCAGCAGCGCATGCATGCTCAGTTGCAAGAGCAGAATGTGCTACTCAACCAAGGATTGCAGACGGCCTTGGATAGAGGGGTGAGGATAGATTCAGGAGCATCAACCAGGTTTTGCAAGTACAACCCCCGCCGTTTCGAGGGCACGGAAGATGCCATCTCAGCAGATGCGTGGCTTAAGGATATTGAGGCTATTCTGATGGCGGCCAAGGTACCGGCGGAAGAACGTGTGGATCAAGTAAAGTTGTTACTTCAGGATCTCGCATATAATTGGTGGGAATCAGAGGAAGTAGGCATCAGAAGTCCTGTTGCTATGGACGATTTTATCGCAAGATTCAAGACGAAGTACTATGGAGTTGTGGCGTAGTTTGAGCTACAACAAAAATTTATCAACCTCAAGCAGGCCGGCAAGACAGTAGATGCTTACGCAGTGAAGTTCTGCAGATTGAGTAGGTTCGCCCCGGAGATGGTAGCGACAGAGAGCCAGAGGGCTATGAGGTTCCAGCAAGGGTTTTATCTTGAAATCTTGCAATTGATAGAGGGACATAACTACCAGACTTTTGATGAAGTGTTAACGGCAACCCGAAGGCATGAGATCACCATTCAGAGGATCACGGCAAGGACTGGAGGTCAGAAGAGATCCCAAAGTCAGATTGAAGGAGGAGGGGGAGTAGCGCCCCGATCAACAGTACCGTCCCTTGGCATTCGTATTCACGATGTGGCAATGCGAGGGCCAGCACCACCACCAAGGTAGCAGCAACAGCATCAGAAGAAGAACCAGTAACCCCCAGCAGGCTGCACTTATTGTGGGAAGGTAGGGCACACTAGAGATGTATGTCGGACATTGAATGGGCAGTGTTTGATCTGTGAAAGTCCAGATCATTGGGTTACCACCTGTCCCATAAATTCGAGGTCAGGAGGACCAGTACAACAATTTCCTGCTCTGCCAGCACCAGGGACAGGCCAGTATAGAGGACCAACGGTGGCAGTGAGACCGTTGGCACAGCGCCCATTCATGTCGCAGGTTCAGATGTTTCGGCAGCAGGGACCGCCGATGCAGCAACAGCACAGACTACCCTAGCATCACCAAGGCAGGGGCCAGCAGCAACACCAGGCTAGGCCGCAGCATGGAAACCAACAAGGAGGTCGAGGGCAGGCCTTCACTCTGTCCTTAGAAGAGGCATTGGCATAGGAAGATGTTGTGGCAGGTAACATTCTTGTTGCCTCATATCCCGCAGTAGCATTGTTTGATTCGGGAGCATCACACTCATTTATATCTGGACAATTTACGACACGGCTAGGAATGGAGTTTGAGGCATCGCCAGGGAGGTTGGATATACTCACTGGTAATGGGCTCGTAGGAGTTAGTAGAGTTATTCTAGCGTGTAGCGTTGTAGTTTGCGGGCATTCCTTACCCGCCCGGTTGATAGAATTTTTTGTTGGAAATTTCGACGTTATCTTAGGCATAGACTGGCTGAAAGACAGTCATGCGACAATAGATTGTCGTAAAGGAGTGTATCTTTTGATATTCCAGGTATGAAGCGGTTCACCTTAGTCAGATCGGTGGCAACTCAACAAGAGCAGGGAGTAGTAACGGCAATAGAAGAAGTTCAAGTTTCGAAGGTAGTTGAAGAGTTTCTAGACGTATTTTCTGAAGAACTTCCAGGTCTACCACCAGTTAGAGATATTGAGTTCAGTATAGAATTGGCACCTGGAGCTAAACCGATATCTGATCGGATTTATAGAATGGCAGATTCAGAGCAGGCCAAGGTATATCAGCACATAAAAGAATTAAAGGAGAAGAAGTTCATCCAAGCTAGCATATCACCATGGGCAGCACCAGTGGTACTTGTGGAAAAGAAGGATGGATCATCCAAATTGTACATCGATTACAGAAAGCTTAATACAGCAACCGTAAAGAACAAGTACCCATTACCCAGGATCGACGACTTGTTTGATCAGTTGAGCAGAGCTAGAGTTTTTTCCAAGATAGATCTCCGTTCAGGGTATCATCAAGTGAGGGTTTAGAAGGAGGATATTCCTAATACAGCATTCAGATCGAAGTATGGGCATTATGAATTCTTGGTAATGCCGTTTGGTTTGACCAATGCTCCAGCAATATTTATGGATTTGATGAACCGCATCTTTATGACGTACTTAGATCAGTTTATCGTTGTGTTTTTTGACGACATTCTCGTATACTCTGCTAGTAAAGAGGAGCATGAAGACCACATCCGAAAAGTATTACAGGTTTTGAGAGAGAACCAGTTGTATGCCAAGCTCAGCAAGTGTGAGTTCTAGATGGATCACATTTTATTTTTGGGTCACATCATATCAGGAGCTGGAGTGGCAGTGGATCCCAAGAAGGTAGAAGCAGTAGAGAGTTGGCCAGTATCCAAGACCGTAGCAGATGTACGGAGTTTCTTGGAATTGACGGGATATTACAGAAGGTTCGTATCAGACTTTGTAAGACTTTCAGCACCCATGACCCGCTTGACACGGAAGGATGTGCCATTCGTCTGGTCGGCAGAATGCCAGTCATCATTTGAGAATCTGAAGTAGAAGTTGATATCAGCGCCTATTCTTACATTACCAGTTGGACCCGGAGGTTTTACAGTATATTGTGACGCGTCAGAAAAAGGACTTGGGTACGTCCTCATACAACATGGGAAGGTGATAGCGTATGCATCTAGGCAACTTCGGGACCGCGAGAAGAGTTATCCAACTCATGACTTGTAGTTGGCGGCAGTAGTATTTGCCTTGAAGCTATGAAGGCATTACTTATATGGTGATCGAGTGGACAAGTATACAGACCACAAAAGTCTGAAGTACATCTTTACTCAGAAGGAACTGAACATGAGTCAGAGAAGATGGTTAGAATTGATCAAGGATTATGACGTGGAGCTTCAGTATCATCCAGGCAAGGCTAATGTGGTAGCAGACGCTCTCAGCAAGAGAGGCAGCACATTTATGTTGACAACACACAAGCATATCTTAGAAGACCTTCAGGAGATGGGCATCGAAGTTGTGCTTCCCAGTGATGTAGGAGTTCTAGCGAGTCTACAATTTCAATTTGACTTAGTAGACAGGATCAAGGCAGCTTAGGCACAGGACCCAATGATTCAGAAGCTTATGGCAGAATGTGAGTTAGGACTCAGGAAGGAGATAAGAATTCATGAAGATAGTATACTTAGGTTTGGATCACGTCTATGTGTGCCTAGTAGAGATATCAGACAGGAGGTTATGACAGAAGCTCACAGTTTTCAGTATTCTATACACCCTGGAGGGACCAAGATGTACCAAGATATCAAGCAGCACTTCTGGTGGAACAGAATGAAGAGAGTAATAGCTAGATTTGTTTTTCGTTGCTTGATATGTCAGCAAGTGAAGGTAGAACAGCAGAGGCCAGCTGGATTATTGTAACCGTTTCCTATTCCGGAATGGAAGTGGGAGCACATCACAATGGACTTTGTGATCGGTTTACCGAGATCGCCAAGTGGTAAAGATACTATTTGGGTGATAGTAGATTGACTTACAAAGGTGGCACACTTTCTTCCTTTCAGAGTAGGGCAATCTACAAAAAAGTTGGCAAAATTGTATATGCAACAGATAGTCAGGCAGCATGGAGTCCCTGTCAGTATTATGTCAGACAGAGATACCCGTTTTATATTATATTTCTGGAAGAGCTTACATCATAGTCTGGGTACCAAGTTAAGATTTAGCACAGCTTACCATCCACAGACGAACGGACAATCAGAAAGAATAATTCAGACTTTAGAAGATATGTTGCGAGCTTGCACCCTAGATTTCGGAGGATCTTGGGAGAACCACCTACACTTAGTCGAGTTCTCATACAACAACAGTTATCAAGCCAGTATCCAGATGGCACCATTTGAAGCACTATATGGTAAGAAGTGTAGGTCGCCACTAGCATGGGATAATAACGGAGAGAGAAAGATGCTAGGCCCAAAAATGATTGTTCAGACGGTTGAAGTGGTTAAGGGAATTAGAGAGTGACTTCGCGTTGCGCAAGATCGACATCGTCATTGGGCGGACCAACATCGTAGGCCGCTAGAGTTTTCTGTTGGGGACTACGTGTTCTTACGGATCTCACCTACCCGTGGGGTCATTAGATTTGGCGTTCGCGGGAAGTTGAGTCCACGATACGTGGGCCCATTTGTTATCCTTGATCGGATATGCGATGTTGCTTATCGTTTATTCCTTCTACCTTCGTTACGAGAGGTGCATGATGTGTTCTATGTATCTTAGTTGCGTAGGTATGTATCGGACCCAAGCCATATCCTCGATCATTCTGAGCTGGTTGTTGGTACCAACCTGTCTTACGAGGAACAGCCTGTGTCCATTTTGGACCGAAGAGAGAAGATACTCAAGAACCGAACAATTAGCCTTATCCGTGTTGATTGGGGTCATCACTCTTTAGGGGAGTCAACGTGGAAACGTGAGGATGATATCCGATCACGGTATCCGTACATGTTTGACTCACAAGGTATATTTCTTTTTTTTTGTATACCTTGATTGTCTCAACTCCTCATGCTTGTCACCATATGAGTAGAATTGCTTGATGTCGTAGATTGCTCAACATAGATATGTTGCTTGCTGTTAACATTGTAAAATGATTGCTTTTTCAAATTGCTTATACTTGGATCAGTTTAGCTCCGATGTTTCTATCCTGCTTGGATTTGAAATTTCGAGGACAGAATTTTTCTAAGGAGGGTAGAGATGTCACTTTCCGTTCCCAGAATACGTATTTTAATACATGTACTACTTGAATATATTTATTTAATATTCATCATGTATTGTTCTGTATTTAAATTCCTTTATTTTCACGCTAATTATTTTTCTGTATTTTACTTTCTGCTTTTACTTTGCTTTTGGATTCGGCCTGAGTTGGTTTATTTTCCAGCATTGGGTGGTTCAATATAAATCCACCTACCACCACCCCTCTTCATTTAAAGCACCAAACCCTTTTCTCTCTCTTTATTACTTCTCCTTCACCATTATTCTTCTTCTTCATCCTCCATAACTCTCCCTACCTACCCAGCCGCATAGGCAAGTGCCAACTTGCTTCATGATGGAACCCCAGTATTATTGTTCCATCATCATCCTTACTTGATCTTAAGTCTCTTTAGTACTTACTGTTTTCAATTTTCATGGCTCATTTCATGTATATCTAAGTTTAATGTATTTTCGGATTTCTTAGGTTTTGATCTAGTAACTTTGTTATTTTTCAAGTTTTGATGGTTCCATGTTGTAGAGAATTTCGTTCTACCTTATTTTGACCTATGGAAGTCCAGATTTGGGCTTGGAATGAAGGATTTAGAGAGCTTGGAAGCAATGGCTTCCATGGTTCTGTTCTCAGGAAGTTCGGAGAAGAAGAACATGACTTAGCCGCATGGCTCCTCATGCGGCAAGCTTCCTTCTGGCCGCATGAGCATCCCGAGCCGTATGAGCGAATGGATCTTACGACCGCATGAACTTCTCGTGGCCGCATGGAACTATTTCGTTCCGGCCGCATGAAATTATTTCTCACTTAGCCGCATAAGGCCCAGTTCAACCCAAGCCGCATGAGACTTTATAGTTTCTAGCCGCATGTACTTCCATTGGCCGCAGCCGCATGGACTTATTAGTTTCCGGCCGCATAGACTTATCTTTCTTAGCCGCATAAGGCCGGGTGAACCCCAGCCGCATAGGACATGACATTTCCAGCCGCATAAGGATAAGTTTCTTCGGCCGCATAGACCTGATGTTTTTCAAGCGTTTGGCCGCATGTCATTTCCAGCCGCATGAAGCTCATCAGCCGTATAAGCGCTTAACTTTCTCAGCCGCATAAGGCTTTGTTAATTCTGGCCGCATGATTTGTTAGTTTCTTAGCCGCCTAGGCATCCAGTCCATTCAGCCGCATAGGCTTGTCTTTCTGATCCGTATGTGACTTGTCATTTTCAGTCGCATGTGACTTGTTATTCTCAGCCGCATGTGACTTGTCATTCTCAGCCGCATGAGACTCGAATCCCAGCCGCATGAGTTCGAGACCCGAGCCGCATAGGGTCCCTATCCCCAGCCGCATAGACTTGGTATTCCTTAGCCGCATATGCATGTCTTAATCAGCCGCATGAACCAATAATTTCCTGGCCGCATGAACTCTAGTCCACAATACTTTTTGGCTGATTCTGTCCCGAATTGATATTAATTAACATGGATTGTTATCTTGATGAATAATTGATCATGCGTTCCTAGTCGAAACTAAGAGACTGGCTAATCGTCTTATTGAATTGAATGAATGAGACACGTTCATATGAATTATGAACTATTACAATCGACTGGCTGATCCCGAACACTTACATATGGACACATACAGGCTTCGATATATTTACTTTACAAAAGTAGCATGTGTACTTTATGGTCAAGACATGATTATTCCGTATCTAGTTTTGATTGTTGTATTACGCTATGTAAGACCTACAACCTAACCGCACGGGTATCGTTGTAGAGTTGGGCATACCGTACTTTGTACGGAAGCACTCATTCTGAATGACCATGATCCACGGCATGGGATTTCACGTAATATAGAGGCTAATAAGTTAAATAAAATAATGATTGCATAGAGAGAATGGATTTTCGAGTTCTTACATGGCAGCCCTCTTTGGGACTATTAGTGTCCGACAGGCCGACTGGTTCCCACAGATACTGCAAATCTGCCAAACGGGCAGGGAGCGGTATCTGCTTATATTATTTATTGTATATTGTCTATTGATGATGGGCGTCCTGCTGGGACTCGTCTAATTCATGATTGGCGCAATTGATTGATTGGATAGACTAGCCTTGCTTGCACATAGTAAGAACTGAGGAATCCTTATTGTATAATTCCAAGATAACTTGGAACTCACAGTAGCAAGTCGTAGTAGTTGTATGGCCGTTTAAATTGATTTGTTTGTGTACTGCACCTACTATGTTGACTACTGAGATGATCAGAGTATCAGGACATGATGGGTCAACTTCTGTCCTTGTTTGGTTGGGAGGTTGGTTCGAAGTGTCGTGATGCTATGAGAATTCCAGTAGCAGCACAGATCTATATATCATATTCTCTTACTACTGGTTTTTGTTCCTCATATCGTGCTTCCTTGCGGTACTTGTTATTAGAGGTCTAACCTCCCTGGTTTTGCATGGCCAGATTTAGAGCCGGTCCCCGAGGACTCAGCTTACTTCTACCTCCAAGATGGTCAATACTAGAGGAATGATCGCAGGAGGACTCGAGTGGGTTCTTTACTTTCCCGCTCGTTTTGTTACTTACTATATACTTTGTCGTTTGGCACCGACATGTTAGTCGGATTGTCTTGTAATTACTTTTGCATAATTATAACTAAGTCAGACTGCAGCTGATAAACCATTGTGTATACCTTGCTACATCATCTGACTATGTGTTGTAAAGCCAAATATCAAGAACATTTTGACTGAGCGCTTGGGACGCCTTACTGCTTATTCTTACATGTTCTCTATTTTTGTTTCTTGATTGAATGATTGAGACAATAGATGTGAAGTAACCATAGTGAGGCTTTCATGTAGTATGCACCCCTTGTCTTTTAGACATCATTAATCGTATTATACGGTATTCATCTACCCGTAATACGTAGCTGGCTGAGTCATTCCTCCGCTCTCCAGTATTCTGGTTCTGGTGCGTGACATAGTTTCTAATTGTTCTTGTGCCTTAGTTATCTTTCCTGTCTTATCTTCTTTAGATGTTGGGTTGTGATTGAGTACATTTGTAGTTCATGGACCTTCTAGATGTAGTGTATATTTATTGGGTACTAGACAACGTTCTACCGTCGATACTGCGACGTAGGCTGGGCGTGGCCCACGTATTCGTATCCATATATCTGGGTGTGGGTCGTGACAAATATATACAACTGAGCAGCCCTTAGCTCTTCGTCATTCAAATATCTCTTCTTTATTTTCTCCGAAGGCTTTTCGGACGCATTGAATACTTTCAGTATTCCATTATTAGATTCTTGATATCCGTCGTCGTTTCTCGGAGCCCTCGTTCTATTCGTAGCAACATGAGTTTTGAAATACGTCGAGCAGAAGTTTGTAATCTCCTCGAGAATATAGGCTTCATAAATAGAACCTTCGACCTGAGCCTTGTTTTTCACCTTCTTCTTTAGGTGGTTCAAATGTCGCTCAAACGGGTACATCCACCGATAACCGACGGACCCACCAACACGTACCTCGTAGAAAAGATGAATTGGCAAGTGCTCCATGGAGTCGAAGAATCCAGGAGGAAATACCTTCTCGAGCTTGCACAGTGTTAACATAATATCGTTCTCCTGCTTTTCTAGACGATCGACGAGCAACTTAGTAGAACACAGATCTCTGAAGAATATGCTAAGCTCGGTCAATGGATCCCAAACAACCTGGGGTAAGATTTTCTGAAATACAATCGGAATTAACCTCTCCATGAATACGTGACAATCATGGCTCTTCATACCTGTCAGTTTGTTCTTCTTGAGGTCGACGCATCTTCTCAAGTTCGAAACATACCCGTCTGGAAATTTCAGACCTTGAATCTACCTACAAAGTCTGACTTTATCCTCCTTCTCCAGTAAGAAAATTGCCTTAGGCTGCTTCAACTTTCCATTCCCCTTCTCTATCAAATACAATGCAGGACGTCTACATATTTCTTCCAAGTCCAATCTAGCCTTTGGATTGTCTTTCGTCTTCCCCTTTACATCCATTACCGTATTAATTATATTGTCAAACACATTCTTCTCGATATGCATGACATCAAGGTTATGTCTAATCAGATTGGTGCTCCAATATGGCAGATCCTAGAATATATCCTCTTCGTCCAGTTATGAGTGCGACCAAATCCGTCACACTTGTAGCCCGTAGCAGGCTCTTCCATAGCTCTTGGTAAATCTTTTACCTCTTTCCATATCGTGTATCCGGGCCACCTTGGCGGGAGATTAGCCTTCTCCACAATGCCAGCACGAAAAGCATTCCTGTTCCTCCGGTACGGATGATCCTTCGGCAGGAATTGTCGATGACAATCGAAGAAGCATGATTTGCCTCTGTGTTTCAAGTGGAAAGCCTTAGTACGGTCCATGCAATACGGACATGAAAGACGACCATGCGTGCTCCATCCAGATAAAATACCATAGGCCAGAAAGTTGTTGATGGTCCACATAAGTGCTGCCCCATCTGAAAATTTTGTTTTCTAGATACATCGTATGCGTTGGAACCTACTTTCCACAGCTGATTCAACTCATCAATCAATGGCTGTAAATACACATCGATGTTCCTTTTCCGATTGTTCGGACCTGGGATAATAACGGTGAGGAACATATACGGAGTCTTCATGCACATCCAAGGCGGTAGATTGTACGGAGTGACGATCACAGGCCAACACGAATACTGGGATCGCGAAAGTCCGAATGGGATAAAACCGTCGGAGCAGAGACCCAATGTCACCCCCAGTTTTTAGAAACAGGGGTATTTTTGTCATTTTGTACTTTTGAATATTTTTGAAATTTATTTTATTATTTATGATATTGTTTTGGGGTTATTTGAGTCGGGTTCGAATTTCAGCTCATTCCGACTTGTATCGGGGACCCGGGGTAGCTTAGACTCTGATCGGAACCCAACTGGAACCGACCAACTTGTCATGACCAAACCCAGATATTTATATTTGGCTAATCCCATTTGATTTTAGTGGGATTAGGGATTAGAATTAGATTTAGAACTTGAAATTAAGAGTTTTCAAGTTACCATTTTGACCCCAACTCAAACCACTCATTTCTTTGACTTGGAGGGCATTTTGGTAAATTGCCAAATGCCCCCAACCCTCTAAGATGTGGCCGGCCATGTATGGAGCACCCCCTCTCCTTTGCTTCACTCCAAAGCAACCTCTCTCTCTCCATTTTATTTTCTTTTTTTGAAGTTTCTTCTCCTTCAAGAAGATTAATTAGGTATGCTTTTAAAACCTTCATTAATTCTCTTTTGCATTTATTTTCTTCACCATAAATGAGGAGGAGACCACCCTCTACATTTTGCCCATAGAATTTGTAGGTTTTCCTAGAAATCTAGTTTAAGGATTTATTGGGGGTTTTCCTTTAGAGAGGAGTATATATGTATATATATATATGTGTATATATATTTATATGTATTTGAGTGTGTGTAGAGAGTGGTGGTGGTGGTATTGGTGTCATGAGAATGGTGGTGGTGTCATGAGAGTGGTGGTGGTAGTGTGTGAGTGAGAGTGTGTGTGTGTGTTTGTGTGAGAGTGTCATGAGTGGTGTGTGAGTGTGTTTGAATATGTATTTGAGAGTGTGTGTGTATATATATATATATTTATATGTGTATGTATTTACATATAGACATGTGTGTGTATGTATTTATATATATATATATAGAGAGAGGGAAGGAAGTAGTAAAAGAAGTAGAAGAAGATGAAGAGAATAAGCCACAGCAGCAGCAATAGCACTAGCAGGAGCAGCAGTAGCATGAGAAGGAGAATGAGGAGGAGAATGAGAAGGAGAATGAGGAGGAGAATGGGAAGGAGAATGAGGAGGAGAATGGGAAGGAGAATGGGAAGGAGAATGAGGAGGAGAATGGGAAGGAGAATGGGAAGGAGAATGAGAAGGAGAATGAGAAGGAGAATGAGAATGAGAATGAATCGGATATGGGTTGTAAGGGTTGGTAATGATTAAAAATAGTCGCCTAGACCTAGTCTTGACCTTGGTTGACCATGGTTGACTTTTTAGACCAAAAGTCAACTATGGGTCAACACTTTATCCAATTTAGTCCCAAATTCCATTAGACTTGAACGGTTGACCAAAAGTCAACTGTTGGTCAACATTTGACCAGTTTGACCTAGGGTTGACCTAGAGTTGACCAGAGTTGACCAGTTGACCAAAAGTCAACTGTAGGCCAACTCTTGACCCCGTTTGACTTTCTTCGACTTGTTTTTACTTGCGATGACTGGTGTGACCTAGAGTTGACTTAGTCTGACTTAGATTGACTTGATATAACTTGATTTGACCTAGATTGACTTGACAGGACTTAGTGTGACTCAGTGAGACCTAGGTTTGACCTAGAGTTGACCAGAGTTGACCAGAATTGACTTTTTGACCAAAAGTCAACTGTAAGTCAACCTTGACCCAAATTGACCTAGTTTGACTTGGATTGACTTCCTGTGACCTTGTTTGACCTTGGTTGTCCTAGTGCGACCTAGTTTAGCTTGGTGTAACTTAGTTTGACCTAGTTTTGACTTAGACTTGCATATCATGATTAGATTAGCTTTTCTTTCATTATTAAACCATGTTTTGACTTGTAGTATCTCATCTTTAGGTCTGTGATTACTCTGAGCGTCTGTTCACCTTATCAGCTCAGGACAGCAGGCGAGTACATTCACTGATAGTTTTTATTGTCTTGATATTTGCTATATCCGATTCAGTCGTAGTGTCTTACTTGATTCTCAGTCACGATAGTTCACGGACTAGTATTATTGGATTCCTGTCATGAGATGTCATTTCTGGATTTCTTGGGATACTGGTACTTGCTTGGTCTTGATTCTTGTACTTGTATTGACGCCGATTCCTGAAGATGACTTGCTCCCCTCTTAGGAAATCTTGCGTCATGACGTGCTATGTCCGGATCCGTATACTATTCGGGGAATGGAGAATTTTATAGATAGTGTGATCAATGCCCACCTTGAGTTACTCCTTGCATCATAGCTATACCCTCACCTCACGATGGGTATAGCCTGACCTGTGCTACTTCTTGTTCCATAGCTTACCATCCCGGCCGGGCCGAGTCCACGTACTTGTAGCCGGTCGGCTGGAAGCCTGATCTTGACCCATACCGATCATATTATGCTATAATATTCGAGGCACATTTTATATTTATTTTATCTTATCATATATCCTGTTCTGTTCTACATTCAGTATTTCCTTTCCATGCCTGATATACAGTTACTCACATGCTCTACATGCCTTTACATTGTACCTTGATTGGAGACTAAGTTCTGCTCGGGAGAAGAGTTACAACCCCGGTCCTTGTTTGGTTTAAGGGTTGTAACTCGGCTTCCGAACGGTTCCCAAGTCTTCATATATCTTTGTCTTGTAGTTCATTATACTGTCTCTTATAGAATTTGTCAATTCACATGGAACTGCTGTTAGCGCTTGTACTTGTTCATTTTCCTGACAGGATACCGTTGACAAATTTTACAGATGATTCAGAGGCTGATTGCCCGACCTATTATGGAGACGGGTTAGATGGAGTAGACTTGGACAGTGGCTTGTTAGTAGAGCCACTAGACTTTGCTCACCCTGAGTAGTGTAGTTTAGTTAGGTTTGCCTGGCCTGCGAGCCAGTTAGTACTTTTCAGACTGTAGTATTATATTATATTCTGTGATGTTATGTTTAGTTTTGGACTTGTGTGGATCTCGAACTTATTTCCTGCTTTATCTATCATATTTCCTTTCCATGCTATCTACCTTAGTTTTATATTTGTGATTGAGACTGTATAGCTATGTCACCTCCATTCGGAGTGTATATACTGTATAGGTACCTTTATCTGTTTAGTTGTAGTATTTCTAGATGACCTAGACAGCGTTCTACCGTCGATGCTGCGGCGTAGGCTGGACGTACCCACTTCTCGTGCCCCTCATAAGGGTGCGGGTCGTGACACCCAATCTGACATTACGCGGATCAGAAGCAAAATCTGGATACTCTCGATCAAAGTACTTCCATGCTTCTCCAACAGATGGATGATCTAACACTCCTTCGGTCTGTTCTCGCTTATGCCAACTCATGTTTTCTGCAGTTTACTTCACCATAAACAACCGCTGCAACCGCGGCATCAACGACAAGTAGTGCATCGAATCGGTAGGCTTTCTTTCACCGACAGACTTTCCTCTATCACTGCCCTTGTAGCGATCAGCACCACAAAATTTGCAGGCATCTTCATCTTTGTCATCTTTGTAGTACAACATGCACCCGTTGCGACATGCATCGATTTTCTCGTATCCCATCTGTAGGATGTGGAAAATTATGACGCGCTGTCATTTTAATCCATACGCTCAAGGCCATACGCTTATCAAAAGCCATACGCTTAGTGGATATTTTATTATTTCTTCTTAAAGTGGCAGCACAATATATATTAAATGAAGAATGAATCTGACGTCTCGTCTTTCGTGTAAAGATAGTTGTCATGAAAAGAGCAACCGTCGTATAGGATTTCGAAGAGTTGGTTTTGTCTTTTACGAGGACAGCTCAGCAGATCATTAATGCAGAGTTATTATTACTGACAGTCTGTCAGCCGTCATATCTGTAGTCACGACGCTCGAGAAAATCTTTTGACAGTTATTAGAAGATATGGCATATCAGAGAAGATTGATGATGGCCACGTGGCCATTTCTTCAGTGAGCGTATGAAGTCTATACGACTCCTTCCTTCTCCAGTGAGCGTATGAAGTCTATACGACTCCTTCCTTCTCCAGTGAGCATATGAAGTCTATACGAATCCTTCCTCATCAAGTGAGCGTACGACTCTTGTTCAGTCAAGTGAGCGTATGAACTCCATACGACTCCTTGATGACCAAGTAAGCGTATCAGCTTTATTTTGTTTCTACATCATCCAAGTCAGCGTATAACTCTCCTTCAACGAGGCAGTGTATTACAGCAACCACATCCAGGATTACAGTCAACACACGTTCTCACGTGTCCTGTACTCAGTTATCCACTTCTTCAGAAGTTATCCAACGTGGCATCCATGCCATCAATCTCTCCTGAACATGCTCCGCTACTTTCAACCGCACGCTAATGTGTCTCCATCAGAATTTGCCATGCGTCCCTGCAGTTATGCACACGTCAAGTAACTACCTGAGCGTATGCTTAAGGACAGTTATCCTGAACTCTATAAAAGAGAGTTTCTTCATCTTCATCAGAGACTACAGTCAATTTTCAGAGAGAACAGAGAGATTGCCCAGTTGCTGTCCAAGTTCTTCAAAGTTCGAGTCTTCTTCATCGCATCGTCCAAGGGATAAAGTAATCGTCTTCTAGATTAGATTCCTACAGTTGTAATTTTCTCAGATACAAAATAAATAAAGTGAATTTATTTATGGAAAACAAATTGGCGACTCTGTTGGGGAAAGCTGTCTCCTCCAACGAGATAGCAACAACTCAATGCGATACTTCGTCGATCGGCTTGACGAAGAAGACGATGGTTGTACAATTCGACCAATCGGCTTATGAAGAAATGCTCAAGGCGAAGGAGGGCCGCACTGCTTCCTCCGCTCTTCCTGCTGCCAAGAAGAAGGGACGCTCCGTCTATGTCCCTAAGTCTTCTGCAGCAGTCCGAGACGCTTCTGTCACTTCTCATGCTGACAAGAACATGTCTTCAACTTCCATGAAGCACAATTCGGCTTCTCTGAACACGGCAACAGTGGCTTCTCCTAGTCACACTGACAAAGTTGGTTCTTTAACCAAGTCAGCGTGTACAAGGAAAACCATCTCTGGACAAGTCAAAGTCCCTTCTCCCTCTACTCTTACGACAGCAGTCGGCTCTTTAGCCATTGATGACTCTGAGCGTATGGTATTCAAAGGGCAGCGTACGGCAAAGGCAGCGTACAAAAGCCAACATCAGGCAGCATACGCTAAGCTAAAGCCAACGTATGCTAATAAAAAGGCATCGTATGACCAGAAGTCCAAACTGAAGTCAGCGTATGCTAACAGATACAGTCCTTTGACTGTTTCTCAAAATCAGGCTGGGGGTTCTTTTCCACAGAACATACAAATGATTCCCCCTCAACTTGCACATCTTGTGTCAACCAAGGAGAAAGACTCTTTAGTCAACTCCTCTACTCCTAAGGTCTTTACCTCTGGAGTTAATTTGACTAGTACTCTTACTAGATCAAACAATGAAAAATGCCTTTTGGCTAATTCCTCCAAAGATGGATTATTACCGACTCCCAGTCGGAATAATACTCATCTTCCTTCTCTCAAAATTTCTCGGTCTGAGAAAGGCAAATTACAAGTATCCAAGACTGATATCAAAGTCAGATCACCTACGGATCTTCGTAACAAGCTTAATCAGAATCGTCTCGGTTCCACTGAGACAAGTATATTAGACCCTGATGCAGAATATGCCAAGAACTATGTGGCTCAAATTAATCAGTCTTTATACACTCAGGAACCAAGAAGACAGAAGAACAAAAGACAAGTTTCTACACAGAAACTATCTTCAAGTACTTCCCAATCTGGTCCTACAGATCTCCGGGAGTATTTGCAAAATAAACGGAGAATTGACACTCCGTCAGGTTATGATATTGCTCATATTTGTCATGAAAAGCATGGTTGCAACTTCCAACCTCGAGTTGCAATTCAATGTTGTTGTTCACCAAAAAGACAATCTGTTTTCAAACGGATTCAATATGAACCAATGTTGGATGAAGATGAACCTCTTTATGCTTCTGTCAACATGACCTCCAGAAATATTGGGGGTAGCATACGGTCTGATGCTATATCAGACTCTGAAGATGGTGTTTATCTCGGCACCCGATCCAGGACCAGAGCCTCTTCTTCTCATCCAAGTGGTAATCCGAAAATCACAGAAGACTTCCTTGGAGAATCCAATTTTCCAGTATTGACTCCCGTAAAAAGCCCCGGGAAAGATACTGATTCACATAGTGATGATTCAGAACAGACTGTTTCGTCATCTATTCCTCGAATGATTACCACTTACATGGCAGAGGGCGATCATGAACCTTCAACTAGCACCGAAGCTCACGAACAAAGGATTTCTTCCTTAGAACAACAGTTGCGAGCTATGGCAGATACATTGAATGCTATGCACACTCTTATGCAAGCTCAGCATCAAACTCAGCAAGTCCAACAGACAGCTCCTCCAGTTATATTAAATACTCCTGTTGTTCCAAACCCGGAACCCTCTACTATTCCGGGGGTACAATCTAATGTTCCTGTACAACCCACTCCAAGTCAGTCTGGAGCTGGGGGTGGTACATATGCTGCAGTCCCTCCTCCTAATTACACTCAAGTTACAACTCTCCAATCTTCTGGAATTGTTTCTGAAGAGTTAAAGAATCTCCGAACTCAATTCGAGGCATTCAAACAAAAGGATGGTTTGCAAAGGTTAGGTATCAAGCAACCTTACCCGATAGAATGGAAGCAGGTATCGTATCCACCAAAATACAAACCTCCGACCATCTCTTTCTATGATGGGACAACCTCCCCAAGTCAGTTCATTAATCATTTTGAAGTAATGACTGATCAACTGCAACCAAGTGACGCCCTCCTTACTCGGGTGTTCATTGGATGTCTCAAAGGAACGGCTTATGAATGGTATAAAAGTCTCCCTGATGGGTGCATTACCTCATTTGCCGGTTTCAAACAAATGTTTCTTGAACGATTCCATGAAGGGCTCAACGACATGACCATGTCAGCCCTCATAAGAATTAAACAGAAAAATAATGAAACCACCGAGGACTTCATTGAAAGATTCAAAAGAGAAGCCCTCAAAATGCCTCTCGGAACTCCCGATGCTGTTACCATCGACACTTGCAAGTCAAATCTCTTACCAATTATCAGCATGTGGACAGGATCCACTCAGTTCCAAGATTGGCCTTCTTTCATTGTCAGTGCCAAGGCTGCTGAAGTCAGTGCTGAGACCTTCAAGGGTCTGGGGGTACAAATGGCTCCCAAAGAATCAAATCAGAGTGCTAGCAATAGTACTCGACCCAATAATCGCAAAGGGAAAGAAGCTCTTGAAGTCAATCTCCAAAGCAGTAGTCAAGAGGTAAAGACTACCCAAGCTACTCCAGCTCCAATAAATCAACAACAGAGACCTCCTCGGCCGAAGGAAGAATATTCTTTCGACGATGATGATGTTCAGGGTATCTTTGAATGCTTGCTCAAAGGTAATAAGATTTAATTGCCAGAAATTAAAAAGCCTGATGAAGCCAATAAGACAGATCATCCAAAATACTATCCATATCATAGAATGCTGGGTCATACAATCCGGTCTTGCTATGTATTAAAAGGGAAGATTCAAGAGATGATTAAATCAGGAGCTGTGACATTAACACCCAAAGACAAAACAGTCACAGCAAATGTAATTTCAATGCAGTTCGGTGACTTCCCTCCATTAATGGTAGAAAGTGGGATTGTTCCTATCCCCAAAGCAACTCTCGAAGTTGTAAACATCCCACCAGCACAGAATGACGGACTTGTTTCTGTCACAACCAAGAAGGGAAAGATCACGTGGATTCATCCAGATTTAATGACGGAGTTTGAAACGTCTTCCTCTTCTCTTCGGAAGACTCCATCATCTAAAAAGAAGCTCGGGAAGACTAAGTCATGCAATGTGACTTCTAGTTTCACACCCGATTTTTATTTAACTTCTACTTTCATCTCAGCAGGAAATTTACTCCCTACGGAGATAAAATCTGTACCTCAATTTGAAGATAGGTACAAGCCTGCTTTTCATCTATACAGTTAACAATCTCGTGAATTGATGGCGAAGATGGGTTATGATCTAGCCACTGCTTCTGGTTTGAACTCAGGCAAGGGACTCCGAGCACCTTTGTCCATCACTATAAGACATAATCAATCTCGTGTTGGCCTTGGTTTCTGGAATGAAGCTCTCATCAAACATAAAAGAACCAAGAGCAAGATAAAGAATTGTAACATGGTTTCCATAGACCCTGAACCAGAATCTGAAGTTGAAGTTCATGCTGGAACTCGGTCAGGAAAAATATATCTGAAAGATTATGCTGAAGTTCCTGAAGAAACTTCTGATGTCCCTCCGGTTCCAGCTCCAACTCCAGTCTCTACTAAAGAGCCTTTAAATGTTCCTGTTGAGACAGTTCCTTCTAAACCAACAGCAGCTAACAAAGGCAAACAACAAGTCCGCTTCGACAAACCATTGAAGAAGTCATCTCCTACAGGACTTGAAAAGCCTTATAATTTTGATATATTGGCTCAACTAGCCAATACCCCAGCTAAATTATCAATCTTCGAGCTCTTACGCCTCTCTAAAGAGACTCGAGAAACTCTAAGTGAAGCACTGCTGCAAGCAGAAACCTGCCTAACTCTTTTCAAGAAGCTGAAAACAGAATCTGTTTCTCATTGCCATAATGTATTGGAATTTATTCCAAATATTACCTTTACGCAGGACGATATGCTGCTAGAGGATAATCGACATGACCATTGCCATAATGTATTGGAATTTATTCCAAACATTACCTTTACGCAGGACGATATACTGCTAGAGGATAATCGACATGACCGTCCTTTATATCATACATGATATATTGATTCTATGAAGGTTGATCGTCTCTTGATTGATCCAGGATCTGCTCTCAGTATTATGCCAAAAGCTATGCTAGACGCACTGAAGATACCTGTACATAGCCTTTCCAGCACTATCACTACCATCTTGGGATTTAATCAAGGAAAAAGTGAGCCTTTGGGCAAGATTCGCCTCAAATTTCAAATAGGCGATCTTCGCACTAAAGTTACTTTTTTACATCATCGACAATCATGGTTGCTCATACAATGCTCTGTTGGGGAGACCATTCTTGCATGAACATAATGTCGTTCCTTCGACTCTTCATCAGTGTTTCAAATATGTTGATGATAATGGAGAAGTTCAAAAGGAGGTTGCAGATCTCTATCCATTCAAAGGAGTTGAAGCTTACTTCAATGACGCTCGCATGTACAAAGATGAATACTCAAAAGTCTTGCAAGCTATGGATAATGATGATGAGATAGCAAAAGTTGGCACTTTTGTTATTCCTGTAAAAGGGCGTATCACTCCTCCGCAGTCTGTTAAATCATCTGAAGAAGGCTCACTGATAATTTCTGTCAGTGGACGTACTACTTCATCACATGCCCAAGCTCCACAAGGCTCACTGATAATTCCTGTCAGTGGACGTACCACTCCCCCTCTGTCTTCTCAGGCTAGATCAGATACTCTAGTCATTCCAGTCAGTGGACGTACTACTTATCCACGATCTTCTTCAAGGGAGCTCACCTCTTCTGAGCCTTTTGTTATCGATCTTAATCGAAACAAAACTTCTGATCGCTCTTCTTCTCCCCCTTTTGTCATTAATTTGACTAAGTCTGATAAGGCTCAGCCTTCTGTTGTAAATACAGTATTTAATATTAATGAAGCATCTCCTTTGCAGTATATTGATGTCTGTAATCATGTATAAAGTTATTTACAATTGCTAGATAGCTTAGAGTCACTAACTATAGGGGTTGTTCAAACTCTTCATACAGACGTATCATTGGAATCCATACAAAAATCATACTTCGTGGTCCCTGCTAAAAAGAAGGGAGAAAATCCAATCTTCTTTTATAAAGGACCCCAGAATCCTCCTAACTTGGAAGAAAATGACATAAACGATGATACTGGAAGGTTACAACTGCGTCGCTACAATCAACAATCTAAAAATATCATCAAGAATATGGGTTATGACTTTAGAACCAGTCTCAATAATGGAAAAGGAAGAAGAATGCCTGTTCGAATTCCTCCATTAAAATACGGAAGGACAAAATGTGGTTTAGGTTACATTGCTCCTACCTCCTTTATCAACATCGTCCATGAAGATTCAAAATCCGATGAAGACGAACGATCTGAGTCTTCTGATTCCTTCTCTTGGGATTCTGACACGAGTATTGGCAATATCCATCGTTCTATTCTATCTATCAATATGGTCTCCGTTGATGGCCCACAGAAAAATGATGAAGATGAGGATGATTTTGAAATATCACCCGAATCGGAACAATGGGCTCAAAGATTAGATAATCAATGGGAATTCAGGTTCGAGCAGAGGGAACCTCCTACCGAAGATAAACTGATCCAAATTGATGTTGGTGAAGAAGGTTCTCCTAAACCAATATTCATCAGTGAAAGTCTTTCAGAAACGGATAAGCAAGACATGATCAAGCTTATTCGTGATTATATCGATGTCTTTGCCTGGAGTTACGAAGATATGCCAGGACTAGATCCGAAGATTGCAATGCACAAACTCAATATCATGCCAAATGCTAAACCGGTTAAACAACAACAGCGATGATTTCGTCCAGACATCATGGATGCAATTGAAGCTGAAGTCAACAAGCTTATGGCTTCTGGATTTATTCGAGAGGAACAACATCCTGAATGGGTGGCTAACATCGTTCCTGTCCTTAAAAAGACTGGTAAGATCCGGGTCTGTATAGATTTTCGTGATCTCAATGCGGCTTGTCCTAAAGACGAGTTTTCTCTTCCAATTACTTATGTCATGATCGATAACACATGTGGTTTCGAACGAATATCATTTATGGATGGGTATTCGGGATACAACCAGATCAAAATGTTTCCAGATGATGAAAAACACACTTCCTTCAGAACGCCGATCGGTACATACTGTTATACAGTGATGCCGTTTGGTCTCAAGAATGTAGGAGCAACATATCAGCGAGCAATGAGCACTATATTTCGCGAACATCTCCGGAAAATAGTCGAATGCTATGTTGATGATATTGCGGTCAAAAGTCGACGAAAGGAGGATCATATCCAAGATTTGAAGACTATCTTTGATTTAATGCGTCAGCATCAACTTAAAATGAACCCTACTAAGTCCTTCCTGGGCGTCTCTAGTGGTAAATTTCTCGGCTTCGTCATTACCGCTAAAGGTATACACGTGGATCCCGAGAAGATCAAAGCCATTCAAGAGATGCGTCCTCCATGCACCTTAAAAGAGCTACGAGGATTTCAAGGAAGAATTGCTTATATCAGGAGATTCATTTCTAACTTATCAGGACGCTGCAGACCATTCAACAAACTTCTGAAGAAGGGTGTATCTTTCGTCTGGAACGAAGAATGTCAAAAAGCATTTGACGATATTAAACAGTATCTCATGAACCCTCCAGTTTTGGTACCTCCCGTCTCGGGGATACCATTCCTTCTATATGTTCGAGCCATGGATCATTCTCTTGGTGCATTACTTGCCCAGAAAAATAAAGATGGCCATGAACAGGCTATTTATTATCTCAGTCGCACAATGACGGGTGCTGAACCGCGTTATTCTCCAATCGAGAAAGAATGCTTAGCATTAATGTTTGCTGTTCAGAAAACGCGACATTATATTATCGGTCAAACGATTCACGTCATTTCCAGAGTGAATCCCATCAGGATTATGATGAAGAAACCTGGTATTCTCAACTCCAGACTAGCTAATTGGGGAATCTTGTTAGCTCAATACGATATGCATTATATTCCTCAGAAGTCAGTTAAAGGACAGGCTCTTGCTGATTTTCTGGCTGCTCATGCAATTCCAGAAGATTCTAAATTATATGATGATATTCCTGATGAAGTCTTGGATTCAAATCTAATTTCTGAAGAAGTTCCTACCTGGCGTCTATTCTTTGATGGAGCATCTAGAATAGGTCCTAACGGCGATATTGTCGCTGGAGTTGGGATTGTTCTTGTATCCCCAGAAGGACTAACTATTCAGAGGGCTTATTCTCTAGATCAATCATGTTCAAACAATGTAGCCGAATACAATGCATTACTCATTGGTCTTCAACTTGCTAAACATCTAGATATTCAATATTTGGAAGTTTTTGGAGACTCCAAGCTTATTGTCAATCAGATCAGAGGAACGTATGAAGTTCGTCACCAGGATTTGATACCTTATCATCGAACAACACTCTCTATAGCCTCATCTTTTGAAGGTTTCTTTATTGAACATGTTCGACGAGCCTATAATGCAGAAGCTGATGCTTTAGCTAATCTTGCTGCTGTATTAGCTATACCAATCAGACGTCAGCAAGTGATAGTGGTTTATAACCGAGAACTATTCTGTGTTGAGAATAATTTGGCTTTGGCTTTTCCTTATAAACCAGACGAAAATTCTTTCAACCTTGATGCTGAATTAAAGTTTGACAAAATATCCTCGTCTTCTTCCGATTCTACTATGGAATATGTCTTTTCTAATGAAATAGAAGCCATAATTGAAGACTGGAGACGCCCGTTTCTAGATTTTGTTTTGTATGATATACTTCCTGATAATCCGAGTGAAGCAGCGTCTATTCGACGTCGATCTCTCAGATTCTGTTATAATCATACGATGAAAACATTATATCGTCGGTCTTACGACGGTCTTCTCCTCCGATGCATTGTTGGTGAAGAAACACAACAGATAATCCGTGAAGCACATGATGGTGTTTGCGGAGCTCATCAACCAGGTCCTAAACTTCAAGAGCGTATCCGACGTATGGGTTATTATTGGCCCACGATGGTGGCTGACGCTATTCAATATGCTCAAAAATGTAAAGCCTGTCAAATTCATGCAGACTTTATCCATCAACCGTCAGAGTTCTTACACCCAACAGCGGCATCATGGCCCTTTGAAGCTTGGGGCATGGATGTCATTGGTCCCATCAACCCACCATCATCAAGAGGACATCGGTTTATTTTAGCAATAACCGATTACTTTTCCAAATGGGCTGAAGCAATCCCGTTATCTGAAGTTAAAACTTGTAGTGTTATCAACTTCGTCAAACATCATGTTATCTATCGATTTGGTGTTCCTCGGCGTATTATCCATGATAACGGACCACAGTTCGTCAGTCAAAAATTTACTCGATTCTGCGACGATCATCGGATTAATAATTTAGCTTCTACAGCATATAATCCAGCAGCTAATGGATTGGCAGAAGCTTTCAATAAAACAATCATCAAACTCTTGAAAAAGTTCGTTTCTTCCAACAAACGAAACTAGAGCGAGAAACTCGGTGAATGTTTATGGGCCTACCGCACCACAGTTCGCAATGCGACCGGATGTACACCTTTCTCTTTAGTATATGGGTATGAAGTTGTTCTTCCCCTTGAGATCCAGATTCCTTCTCTGAGAATTGCAATCTCCAATGAACTGACAACAGAAAACAATGATCGTCTTCGACTTCAAGAGTTGGAAGCTCTAGATGAAAAACGATTGTATGCTCAACAAAATATCGAGCTATATCAGGCCCGAATCTCAAAAGCTTTTAACCGGAAAGTCAAAGTCAGAGCATATCAGAAGGGAGAACTGGTCCTTACTGTCAGACGTCCTATGACCATGACACATATGAGCAAAGGCAAATTTGATGCGAAATGGGAAGGCCCATTCGTAGTAAACAAAGTCTTCTCTAACGGAGCATACCAGCTTGCCTCTATGGATGGGAAAGTCATGATGATGCCTATCAATGGCAAATTCTTAAAGAAATATTATGTATAATATTTTCATCATTCCCCAGCAAATATAAAATTCTTCTTTACAAAAGTTATTTCGATATCGTTATCCCCAGAGGAAACTGATATTCTACCATGTATCATCTTCCCAGCTAAAGATCAGTGAATAAAGGCAAAATTGATATAAAGTGGGAAGGATACATCGTAAACAAAGTTTCCTTAAACAGAGTTTATTTTGAGACAAATTCTTCAAGAAAAAGAGTACATCATCATGGAAGATCACTGTCATCCCTCTCATACTTGGGACGAGGGCCACATACATAATCAGCAAAAGAATTGAATACATCTTTTCCTGACCGCACCAAGAACTGACAGGCAGCCAGCCTTATTGTTTCTTCTTCTTCGGTTTCTCCTGGTTCGACCAGGAAGTCCAGGATATCTTTCGGCGGCTTGGGAGTAGACGAGCTTTCGCCCATTTCCTTCTTCTGTGGAGGTAGATGTTCTTTAGCACCTTCAGTAACTTCGGAGACGACTTCAGCCTTCTTTGTATTCTTTTCAGAAGATATTGTGGATAAAAGAGGATGATGTGTGATCCTTCTACTCAAATATATGCTCTATTTATAGGCATATGGTTACAAAGATCGAAGGGACGTATTCTTTCCCGAGATTCATTTTATTCGTTCATTTATTACGTTTATCCGATGGTTCATCCGTTCATTCATCTAACGGTTCGTCCGTTCATAATCTTCTATCAATTCATTAAGTGGGGATTCGTTAGTGATCATGTTTTCATAACCTCTGAATCAATTTCGAATCTACTTATTCATTCGTCATTTTTTTTATTACCTCTGCATAGAAATCAATCTATTTTCTTTTGAGTTCCTATATATTATTACGTCCATAATACCTCTGATAATATCATATACTCTAAAACAGAAAAGATGATTTTATTATCTATCATGTCCACAATTCATCCACAAATACAAATCATTGAGCATAGAAGAATTGTCATTTCCATTCTCATTTCACCATAAAAAGTCTATTACATTTTCTTAGACTTTCTTACAAATCATAATGGAAATCTATTACAAATCTTGGATTTTCATTCTACACCACAACAATAACCTAATAGAGATCTATCTTCTTCTTTGGATCTTCTCCGTCGGACCTTCTCCGTCAGGTTCGTTGTTGGTTGCAATTCCTGACTGTCTGGATCTCAGTTACGACCAGATCAGCAGGAATCAAACTCTGGTCTTCTCTCTCAGACGAGAGGAGAACCACAGAGTTTGGCAGCCCGAAGTCGTGGTGCTGCCAATACAACTGGTAGATTAGGAGCTACCTTTTAGAGGAAACAGGAATGTATCCAACCTTGGGATACAATTCCTAGTTCTCCCGTGAAAGGAACTCTACTACCCGATTTCTCGGTAGTAGAGTTGACTCCACCATCCAACTCTCGTGTATAAAGGCTCTTCCTACCATCTGAGGAAGACCCTTCTATCCTACGAAGAGTTCTGAGTTGTCTGATTTATGCATCAAAGGCGTATGAGCTCCCTGATGTTGGTGTCAGAAGGACATTCTCTACAGCATCCACATCACCAATGCCAGTTCTGAAGAAAATCTTTAGCCAAGTTTCTGCGGAAAACAGCATGAAGAAAAGAATTAAATCAACAGAAATGTCATATGAAACGCACTGGTTGGTCAAGCACGCTCGGAGACAGAAAGCTTATTTTTCAACAGCAAAAACAGTACGTGTATTATGCCGGACTTACCTTCAAGTTTGGCGCTAAGAGTTAGCAAACTGATGTCTGACATATTACTCAGAATTCGAACATTTAGAAGCATTTGCTTTCCGATTTGAGAGTGAAATCTTACGTTCATTCTCAGAGAAGAGAAGAAGAAAAAGAAGATGGGGATGAGTTCTGTGAAACTCTTCTGTCTATTTTAAAGTATGGAGCGCAAGCCTATTCTTGGAAAAGATCCACAAATAACGCTCATAAAATATGCAATGAGTGTCACGTGTAGTTTAGAAGCCAGCACAGCCTTGGAAATATTCAAAGGGTGCTTTCCACAACATTGGAAGACAGCGTAATCTACAGTTATTCATTGATGCACGTTAGTTTTCAACACAAATTTGTACTAAACAGAGAATTCTTGAATATTCATTTCATTAAGGCACTGGTGGCCTTACAAAACAAAAAAAAAAGAGAGAGAAGGAAAGAAAGGGGTGCAACAAAGTCACGCTCTATTTTCCAAAGCGGCTAAGTTTGACGCCTAACTCTTCTACGCTTTGGACCCCCATGCGGTGCAACAGAGCAGCGAGCATTTCACGCTTCTCTGCGAGGCTTCGCCCATCAGAAGAAGAGAAGCCGTCCAGACCGAAGTAGCCCAAGAAATTCTTGGCTAACTGCGTGGGGTCATCTTTGAACTCGATGACGTAGGGCTCCGGTTCTCTGCCCCCAAAGGTGGGGTCACCATGGGCACAGAAACCTAATTTTCGTGCTTCTTCTTCAGCCGCTTCCTTTGGAGTCATGGTTACAAGAAATGAATGTCAAAAACTGAATTTTCTCAGTTTATATAACAAAGCTTGCTGACGGTTCATATTCCTCCATAAATCAGATTCAATCAGTCTCGAAAAATGAAGAGTCATCATGACATTTAATAAGTTCATTTTTGCATAAACAGACTTAATGCCAGCGTGTCAAGACTCATTCTCACTTTTTATTCAAAGTAATTTTGAACTTTTGAAAATCATAAAGTTCGAAAACTTTGAAGGGGGTCTTGTAGGATGTGGAAAATTATGACACGCTGTCATTTTAATCCATACGCTCAAGGCCATACGCTTATCAAAAGCCATACGCTTAGTGGATATTTTATTATTTCTTCTTAAAGTGGCAGCACAGCATATATTAAATGAAGAATGAATCTGACGTCTCGTCTTTCGTGTAAAGATAGTTGTCATGAAAAGAGCAACCGTCGTATAGGATTTCGAAGAGTTGGTTTTGTCTTTTACGAGGACAGCTCAGCAGATCATTAATGCAGAGTTATTATTACTGACAGTCTGTCAGCCGTCATATCTGTAGTCACGACGCTCGAGAAAATCTTTTGACAGTTATTAGAAGATATGGCGTATCAGAGAAGATTGATGATGGCCACGTGGCCATTTCTTCAGTGAGCGTATGAAGTCTATACGACTCCTTCCTTCTCCAGTGAGCGTATGAAGTCTATACGACTCCTTTCTTCTCCAGTGAGCATATGAAGTCTATACGAATCCTTCCTCATCAAGTGAGCGTACGACTCTTGTTCAGTCAAGTGAGCGTATGAACTCCATACGACTCCTTGATGACCAAGTAAGCGTATCAGCTTTATTTTGTTTCTACATCATCCAAGTCAGCGTATAACTCTCCTTCAACGAGGCAGCGTATTACAGCAACCACATCCAGGATTACAGTCAACACACGTTCTCACGTGTTCTGTACTCAGTTATCCACTTCTTCAGAAGTTATCCAATGTGGCATCCATGCCATCAATCTCTCCTGAACATGCTCCACTACTTTCAACCGCACGCTAATGTATCTCCATCAGAATTTGCCACGCGTCCCTGCAGTTATGCACACGTCAAGTAACTATCTGAGCGTATGCTTAAGGACAGTTATCCTGAACTCTATAAAAGAGAGTTTTTTCATCTTCATCAGAGACTACAGTCAATTTTCAGAGAGAACAGAGAGATTGCCCAGTTGCTGTCCAAGTTCTTCAAAGTTCGAGTCTTCTTCATCGCATCGTCCAAGGGATAAAGTAATCGTCTTCTAGATTAGATTCCTACAGTTGTAATTTTCTCAGATACAAAATAAATAAAGTGAATTTATTTATGGAAAACACCATCCGGAGCGATCTCACAATCCTCTTAGACCGTTAAAAGTCTTTAGGCAACTTAGCACCCTCAGGCACTATTTCTATAATCAACTCCATAACTCGGTTGTAGCAATCTTACGACATATTAAAATCGGACTTGATGTTCAACAATCTTGTAACCACCTCCAACGGTGAATGATCCTCACAATCAGGATATAATGGAGTCCTTGTATTCTCCAGCAACTCCATGAACTTTGCAGCATCGGCGTTCGATGCCTCCTCAGGTGCATCATGATTGTCCGGATCGAAACTAGGCCCCGCCGCGTCAAAAACCATGTTCACCAACCCATTAAGCAGCATGGTTGTGGACATCCACATAAGGCTCATACTCCGATGCTAAAGACACAAGTTCTCCGTGTGCGCTCCACTGATATTAATTCGGCGTAAAAACCTTCGAGTATAAATGATACGTGACTTCCACTTCTGGATGATATTTCAAGTTGCGACATCTCACACACGGACACTTAATTTTGGTACCATCCATGTACTGAGGGAACGCCTTGGCAAACTGCAGAAACTGCTGTACACCCTCTATGAATTTATTCCGCACACCGCACATATCATCAGGATGACGGTTGTACATCCAAGAACGATTTCGCAAATAGTAATTCAGATCCATATCCATTTGAGGATAATTCTGCAAGATAGATACATGCTCGTTGAAACACTTGTAAAAGTAATAGGCACATTAATCATGACATATCCTAAACATTGAAATAGAATTCCAAGTAATCATGATACAACAAGTGGTAATAGTGTATCACATGACATGACCATATAACCATAGTGTATCAGAATTGACCACACAGAAGACTTAGCCTAATTAATCTCCATAAAACAAGTGGTAATAAGTCCATAATTAATCTCCATAAAATAAGTATAGCTGGTAATAAGTCCATAAACTCATATCCATAAAACAAGTACAGCTGGTAATAAGTACTAATAGTCCAACACAAAATATATCCATAAAACTACACTAATGACGACCACGCAGCTCATGCATACGCTCAATAATACCATCACGCAACATCTTCAAAAAAGTGGGATTGACGTCGGGAAAGCGCCATTCCACTGCAGGTGCTGGATGAATGAAACTTCCGGTCTCACTAGCTACCGGTGCCACTTCCTCCTTAACAGTAGGAGGAGCCACCTTAGCAATCTGTATTTCCCTCAAACGACGTGCCGCTGCTCGGGTCATGGGTGCCATCTGGTAAGATCGATATTCACAGAGAATATAATTGTAACATAAGCAAGCTAACTAAAGGAACCATCATCTCGTTTCATGTATCAAAACCCAAGTTCCATTATCAAATCTCAGTTTTCTTCAATGAGTATACCTATGTGTGTTTAGTTCAATTTTTCTTGAGATTGTATACATATGTATATATGTAGATTGATAGATATAGCTATAGTTATATAAGAGTTTTTTCTGAGATTGTATACATATGTATACATATGTATATACGTATATAAAGGAACCATTGTCACGCCCCAGAACCAGAATACTGGAGAGCGGGGGGATGACTCAGCCAGCTACGTATTACGGGTAGATGAATACCGTATAATACGATCAATGCTGTCTAACCAGACGAGGGGGTGCATACTACATAAAAGTCTTTCTATGGTCACTTCACATCTATTGTCTCAATCATTCGAACAAGGAAACAGAAATAGAGAACATGTAAGATAAAGCAGTAAGGCGTCCCAAACGCTCAGTCAAAATGTTCTTGATATCTGGCTTTACAAAACATAGCCAGATGATATAGCAAAGTATACACAATTGTTATCAGCTGCAGTCTGACTTAATTACAATTATGTAAAAGTAAGTACAAGACAATCCGACTAACATGTCGGTGCCAAACGGCTAAGTATAAAGTGAATAACAAAACGAGCGGTGAAGTAAGAGACCCACTCGAGTCCACCTGCGAACATTCCTCTAGTATTGACCATCTTGGAGGTGGAAGTAAGCTGGATCCTCGGAAACCGGCTCTAAATCTGGCCATACAAAACCAGAGAGGTTAGACCTCTAATAGCAAGTACCACAAGGAAGGACGATATGAAGGACTAAACCAGTAAATAAAAGAGTATAATGATAATAGATCTCTGCTTTCCACTAGGATTCACATCACATCACGACACTTCGAACCAACCTTCCAACCAAACAAGGACAGAAGTTGGCCCGTCATGTCCTGACATTCTGATCATCCCAGTTAGGTAACAAAGTAGTACAGTACACAAACAAATCATCTTGAACGGCCAATCAACTACTACGGCTTGCTAATGTGAGTTCCAAGTTATCCTGGAATTATGCAATAGGAATTCCTCAGTTCTTACTATGTGCGAGCAAGACTAGTCTATCCAGTCAATAAATTGCGCCATGCATGAATTAGACGAGTCCCAGCAGGACGCCCGTCATCAATATACAATATACAATAATAATAAAAGCAGATACTGTTCCCTGCCCGTGTGGCAGATTTACAGTATCTGTGGGAACCAGCCGGCCCGTCGGGTACTACTCGTCCCAAGGGGGCTGCCATGTAAGAACTAGGGAATCCATTCTCTCCATGCCATCATTTATTTTATTTAACTTAATAGTCCCTACGTTGAGTGAAATCCCATGCCGTGGATCATGGTCATTCAAATGAGTACTTTCGTACGGGGTACGATATGCACAACTCTACAACGATACCAGTGCGGTTAGGTTGCAGGTCTTACATAGCGTAATGCAACAATCCAATCTAACCACGATAATCATGCCTTAACCATAAAGTACACATGCTATTTTTGTAAGAGAAATAAATAACTAAATAAATAAATAAATAATTTGAAACCTGCATGTGCCTGTATGCCAATATTCGGGATCGGCTAATCGAGTACGATAGTTCATTACATGAACGTGTCTCATCCATTCATTTCAATAAGACGACTAGCCAGTCTCTTAGTTCCAACTAGGAACGCATGATCAATTTAGTCAAGATACCATCGTCATCAAATGGTGACAAGGTATGAAAGTCATTTAGCATTAAATGGGTCGAGTCTATAACTCTCAATGTCAAGTTCCAGTCTTACTAGGTATCCATCAATCAATCAATACACAGGGCACTAATACACAATCATTAACATGCTAAGATTATCAAGTTCATAAAAAGGCGTAAGGATATAATAGAAAAATTATCATGCTACCATTAATTGAATAAATTAGAGAACAAAATAGAAACACCAAAGTCAGAAAGTCACGCCAACAAGTCTATGCTAAGGTCAATAAGTCACGCAAGAAGTCTATGCTAAGACCAACAAGTCACGCAAGAATCGTGCGCGTAAAAAGGGTACGCCAAGTGTAGCCTGAAGGAGTGAGCGTATAAAATAATACACACTGGCAAGCGTGAGCGTGAAAGGAAATCTACGCACACACTGGGTGAACGTGATAGGAAATCCACGCACGCACAGAGTGGACGTGATAGGAAATCCACGCACGCATACAAAGACGTGTGCGTAACTCAAAATACACGCAGACACGTAAGAACGTGTGCGTGACTAAAAATACACGCACGCTCATGAGAACGTTAGCGTGACTAAAAATACACGCACGCTCATGAGAACGTGTGCGTGACTAAAAATACACGCAGCCACGTAAGAACGTGTGCGTGACTAAAAATACATGCACGCTCATAAGAACGTTAGCGTGACTAAAAATACACGCACGCTCATGAGAACGTTAGCGTGACTGAAAATACACGCACGCTCATGAGAACGTTAGCGTGACTAAAAATACACGCACGCTCATGAGAACGTTAGCGTGACTAAAAATACACGCAGCCACGTAAGAACGTGTGCGTGACTAAAAATACACGCACGCTCATGAGAACGTTAGCGTGACTAAAAATACACGCAGCCACGTAAGAACGTGTGCGTGACTAAAAATACACGCAGACACGTAAGAATGTGTGCGTGACTCAGCCTTCGTCCCAGCCAGAAAATGAAGTTCCCAGCCAGAAGACACGCTAAGTTGGTGGACCAAAACCCATGAACAGCCGAAATACACAAACTTAGATCTAGAGAAAACAAGCCACAGAAACCAAAAATGCCAAGCACTAAACTCTCTCAGGATCATGAGAGGAAGACAAATGAACCATAAAAATGGTTCTCCAAGCAAGAAGCAAGATTGCACTTGCCTGCTGTGGTTGTGTCACGCCCCAGAACCGAAATACGGAGACGGACTAGGCCAGCTACACCATATGAGGTACGTAACGTCATACGACGATCGTGGCTGTCGAGAGACTAGGGGGTACATGCTACAATCAAGTCTCCTATGGTCCCACAGATTTCTATGTCTCAATCAATCAAATCACATCAGCAAAAGATGAGCATTAAAGATAAAGCAGTAAGGCGTCCCCGACGCTGTATCAAAATGATCATGAGAGACTAGCTTCATAATTTAGCTATCTCGGAGAGTCAGGAGTACAAAATTATACACAGCTGCAGTCTATTTAATTACAATTATGTACTGACACAAAATATCAAGTAATCCGGCTAACAGGTGCCGGTGGCTAAACGTCGCAAAAGTATAAGCAGGAGTGGTGGAGAAGGAACCCACTCGAGTCCCCGAACTGCCATGCTCCTAGTATGCACCATGGATGTCAGGGAGGAAGATCGTGTCCTCTGGCTCTGCTACGGGATCTGGCCAAACAAAACCAGCGGGGTCAGCCCCGAATAGCAAGTACCGCCAAAGGGGCACAAGAGTTAAGACTAAACCCAGTAATAGAATGAATGATAATAGTAATACTTATGCTACCATTATAGGGTAACGCCACATCCTCGAACCCATATGGCACCCTTACAACCAAACAAGGACAAAAGGTGCCGCATGGAGTCGGGACGCGTCGTACTCTATAACTTTCGCATAAGTTAAAGGGTATAGACAATAAAATCTCCTGATCGTGACTTCGGTCGATAGCCTATCGCAGCACAATAACCAACCCAACAATCAAACAAGAACATGGGTTGGATCATGTACCACGATAAACCATGTTCCTCGGTCATTCACAGAAGTAGCACTTCACAACCAGAATAAGTCTTCCGTTCATAACTTCGGTCCACAGCCTATCATAGTACGATAACCAACCCAACAATCAAACAAGAACATGGGTTGGATCACGTACCATGACAGTCCGCTTCCCTCAGTTACTCACGGAAGGTAATAGGATACAAGCAAGTCATTTTCACGGCCAATCAAGTCTACGCGTTTCTAGTGGAACGAGGTTATCCTCGCGTCATGTTATTAGAAAATCCTCAGATCGTATCTTTCCAGCAAGGCTAGCCAACCCAGGGGTTCGCGTAGACAGGTATGATTGAGCACAGGTCCCTCGCAAGGCCACCTTGCTAAAATATATAATATGTAGCAGGAATTAATCGGATACAGTCATCCACTCGTTGCAGATGACACAGTATTCGTGGAGACCAGCCGGCGCGTCAAGACAGCATCTCAAGGCGGCTGGTGTAACACGATCTCGGGATTTTGCCCTCCCCATGTATCTAGTATATTTAGTTGCCTAGTTTAACCCTAGGTGAAATCTTGGACTCACATGCTGTGGCCTGCATGATTATCCTCCTAAGGTCGTACTTTAGTACGAGTACCCTAAAGAGGATCCATGTCAATCAGTATGTCAATATGTTCTACCCTCCTTAGTGTAAAGCATCATTGCAAATATGCCACGTGGAGTTACGAGTCTTTTGTCGAGCATGAACAAGAACTGGGACATTCATGTACATGTATCAGGTAGGAACACTTTGTTCTCCGGGGTCACATTAGTGCTTATATCATGCTCGGGACAAAAGGCGTAAGGATATAAAATGGGCATATATTATATATATATATATAATAATAATAATAATAATAATAATAAGGTAACAATATAGGGCACAAAAGTCCATGCGGCCCAAGGGGAGTGAGTCCATGCGGCCGGGTCAATACTGGTTCATGCGGCTGGGACTACACGCTCATGCGGCTCAGAGAGCCCCAAGGCGCATGCGGCTGGAAGGTCGGGTTCATGCGGACGAAGGGATGTCAGCGTATGCGGCTGCGAAGGGAGCAATCGCCAGGCGGCCGGGGTTCAACAGTATATGCGGCTAGGATCAGACGAAGCCTTATGCGGCTGAGCATGGACGATACATATGCGGCTGGATGACGGATGAGCTTTATGCGGCCCAAAACAGTGGCGCATATGCGGCTGGGTGCAAAAGAACTCATGCGGCTGCGAAGGCTAGCCGCATGAAGTCCATACGACAGGGGCTCATGCGGCTGGGTCTGAACAAGGCTATGCGGCTGCGAAGGACTTTCCATGCGGCTGAGCTCGAACGAGTCTCATGCGGCTGGATAGGCCATGCGGCCAGAGACTTGCCGCATGAAGATTCATGCGGTCAAGTACTGCTCTTCTTCTCCACTTGACCGAGAAGAGGAGCCAAGCAACCATGGCTTCCAAACTACACAAAACCTTCATCCGGAGCCCAAATCGGACCTTCCTTAGGTCAAAATGGGGTAGAACAAAATTCTCTACAACATGGAACCATCAAAACTTAAAAATAATAAAGTTTGCTAGATCAAAACCAAGAAAATCCGAAAATGGCTAAAACCTAGATCTACAAAGATTAAAGCTTCAAAATGGAAAACTTCAAGTTCTAAACTAGTATAGAATGAGGAGAAGAACATATTTTGACAAATAATTTTGTAAGAAAACATCAACAATATTTATGGATCCATCTCTTGAGCAAGTTGGTACTTGCCTTGGTTGGTGGAGGAAAGTAAATGAGAGAAAATAAATGAAAGGAGAGAGAATGAGTTGAGTTATTATATAGAATCTTGAACCCATGGGTTCATGATGAACCAAGGTGAACCAAGAATAGGTTCCCCAAATGAGCCAAAACTGTAGGCCCAAATGCAGATAATAAATTACGAAATAATATTTTTTTGAATATTTTTGGGAAATACATGAAGAAATATAGCATATAAATACAGTATAAATACAAGATAGATACGGTTTATCGGTTTACGTATTAAAATACGTATTCCAGGATCGGAGAGTGACAGGTTGGTAGGTGAAGAGTGATGAGTGGAAGAAGAAGAAGTAATGGTGAGAATGAGAGTTATGAGGAGAGAGAAGGAGATGGTGACTTAAATAGCAAGGGGGTGGTAGGTGGGAGCTATTGGACCGGGTTTAAGGGGGCTCATCCAAGGCCAACCCGAAAAGACTAACTAAAGCAAAGAATAAAATTACAGAAAAACTAAAATACAGATAATAAATTGCAGAAAATTAATTAACATGAAAATTAAAGAGCAGCTAATTAATTAACATGAAAATTTAAAGAGCAGATAATTAATTAATATGAAACATGATAAATACAGATAATAAATTATAGGAATTTAAATACAAGATAATACATGATAAATACTAAATAATTACGTTCAAGCAATATACGTATTAAAATACGCATTCTGGGAACGGGGAGTGACATCTCTACCCACCTTGAAAGAATTTCGTCCTCGGAATTTCAAATTCAAGCAAGATAGAAACATCGGGACTAAACCAATCTAAGTACAAGCAATTCTAGTGATCAAGCAATCATTTTACAATGTCCATAGTAAGTAATATATATATAAATCCATCAATCTACGATATCAAGCAATTCTACCCATAAGGTGATAAACATGATAAATCAGGACAATCAAGGTATACAGAAAAAGATATACCTTGTGAGTCAAATAAGTGTGGATACCGTGATCGGATATCATCCTCACGTTCCCACGTTGACTCTCCCAAGGAGTGATGACCCCAAGCAACACGGACAAGACTAATTATTCGGTTCTTGAGTATCTTCTCTCTTTGGTCCAAAATGGACACAGGCTGTTCCTCGTAAGACAGGTTGGTACCAACAACCAGCTCCGAATGATCGAGGATATGGCTTGGGTCCGATACATACCTACGTAATTGAGATACATGAAACACGTCATGCACCTCTCGTAACGAAGGTGGGAGGGATAAACGATAAGCAACATCGCCTATCCGATCAAGGATAACAAATGGGCCTACGTACCGCGGACTCAATTTCCCACGAACGCCAAATCTAATGACCCCACGAGTAGGTGAGATCCGCAAGAATACGTGGTCCCCGACCGAGAACTCTAACGGCCTACGATACTGGTCCGCCCAATGGCGATGCCGATCCTGCGCAACACGAAGTCGCTCTCTAATTCCTTTAACCACTTCAACCGTCTGAATAATCATTTCTGGGCCTAGCATCTTCCTCTCTCCGATATCATCCCATGCAAGCGGTGACCTGCACTTCTTACCACATAGTGCTTCAAATGGCGCCATCTGGATACTGGCCTGATAACTATTGTTGTATGAGAACTCGACCAAGTGCAGGTGACTCTCCCAAGACCCTCCAAAATCTAGAGTGCAAGCTCGCAACATGTCTTCTAAAGTCTGAATCATTCATTCTGATTGCCCATCCGTCTGCGAATGGTAAGCCGTGCTAAATCTTAACTTGGTACCCAGACTATGATGTAAGCTCTTCCAGAAATGTGATGTAAAGCGGGTATCTCGATCCGACACAATACTGACAGGAACTCCATGCTGCCAGACTATCTGTTGCATATATAACTTCGCCAACTTTTCTGTAGATTGCCCTACTCTGAAAGGAAGAAAGTGTGCTACCTTCGTAAGTCGGTCCACTATCACCTAAATAGCGTCCTTACCACTTGGTGATCTCGGTAAACCGGTCACAAAGTCCATTGTAATATGCTCCCATTTCCATTCCGAAATGGGAACACTACACCATAATAGGCGATTCCTCACGGTTATTACCGTGACAAATATTTTTCGTCACGGTAATAACCGTTACAGCTTGGGCGTGGTAAATATTTTGTAAAGGTAATAACCGTTACAAATTATATATTTTTGTCACGGTAATAACCGTTACAAATGATATATTTTTGTAACGGTAATAACCGTTACAAATTATATATTTTTGTCACGGTAATAACCGTTAGAAAAGTATAATTTATCACAGTAATAACCGTAAGAAATTTAACATTGGTTACGGTTATTAATGTGACGAAATATTTTTTTGATCACGGTTAAAAAACCCTAACATTCATTCAGGTTTGTTGAACAGAGGTTCTACCAGATTAATAACCCCTAACATTTTCTCACCACCTGCAAGGTCTCTTAAAGTTGAGATGCATTTTTGTCAAATTATTTTTTCAATAATCATCATCTACATACTTCAGAAGTACAAAAGCTACCAGCAATATAAACACTCGGATCCAACAATTCACTTTCACAGGTGATAAAGCAATGTAGAATATTAACATCGTACAATTACAAAAAACTTATCGCTTACATTATTCAACAGCTCAATAGAAAGGTGCAACCTTCTCTTATTGAGAAGTGTGTGTTTGTTCTGATTTAAATAACTCAAAATAAGGAATATAATCAGTCTCCAATCTGCCACAGGTTCATTTTCTTTTGAAGTACAATTAGAAGATGGTATACAATTATAAACAACCAAAATTCAGTCCTGGAATAGAATTATTTTGTTCTGGAATAAAGGGAGACAACAGGGGTCCAACAGATACCCAAGTACACCTACAAGTTGAGGAGAAGCATGCGTGGATCTTTGACTACATTCTTGATACGGCATAGGAAGAGAACAGCCTCTCTTCCATCAATCAGCCTGTGATCGTAGGTCAGTTCAACATACATCAGTGGCCTTGGGACAATTCTCCTGTCAACAACCCTTGGCCGGGAAACAATGGAATGCATGCCTAAGATGGCAGACTACAAAAGCAACATATACAATATTAGACCAAATTAAAATATGTCCAATTACCAAATTCTGTACTAATACAATTCAACCCTGACACAATGTTTAACGCAACCAATAAAAGTTTAAATACATATATGACAACAGAAAAATAAAAGAACCGTACTGGATATAGTGCTAAAGAGTAGAGCATCAAAAAAATTCTACTTTTAAAGTGTATTGACAATGTTAAGGCCATTAGATAGATAGAGACAAATTCTAACTTAACAATCCAATTGTCCTACTACCATATGATTTTCTCATCTTATATAGGTTATCTGGGTGAATTTTATCATTTCTCTCAAAAGTAATATTGCAATTGTAGGTGTAGCTCTAGAAAATCATGACAAGAGAGGGTTCCACACTCGTATGTTTATGGATTGTTTGCCATTTTCTACATATGTTTAAGAAAGTGTATCGACAATGCAGTAAATTAAGAAAGTGGATCGACAATCTAGAGGTGGTTCAAAGAATATAAATCCATAATTAGGATTAAAGATCGAGCATGACTCTACCAGTGTACGTACAACCATGGTGGTCTTTGTACAGTTTCACAACCAAGAAAACTTAAAACTGACAGAAAAGGGAGCACAGATGCAACGGTATAGCAATAGGCCTATGTAGAAGATGTGAATCTATATAAGAATGATTACTATTTGCATATAGTATGCACACAAATTAAAAGATAAGTAACAATGGCTGAGTAGAACCACAATTGTTTGAATCATCAAAAATGAAGGGCATTGCAACTTTCATAGTGCTATATTTATTGCTCTTTCAAATAATTATGTAGATTCTTTTTTATGAGCATACTATAAAGCATATAATCCTGAAATTTGAAAATCCAGAATATTTATAACATTAACAGAATCTTGTATTTTGCTATGGAAAAAGGAAAAAAAAAAGGACATCACACATTATCGGAATTTAACCATTTCACATACTCAACCAATCCACCGGCATAGCAATACTCATTGTACTGAGTACTTGCATCTCCTTCCTCTTTTCTTAATGTAATTGTCAGCTGTGTAAACCATTTCCCAAAAGAAATATCAGTTGCTACCTCAAAAACAATAAGGTCATGTAATAGTAAGATGATCTGTGTAACTGAAGAGCAAGTATAGAGTATAGACATGCAGGATGTCAAAGTAGTAAAAGTCATAAATTAAAGATATCAATGGCATCAACATCACTATTATACAGATAAGGCCAAAAAATTGCATAAAGTACAATCAGTTTTATCTAAAATAGTATACATATATCTCGTGTTCAGCAGATAACAATAAAATGTTAAGCAGTGTTATAGATGTCACCAACATGTCATTTTCACAAGGAAACAACACATATCGACACCATATATCAATTATATCGTTTGAGAGAATGTCAGCTGATATATGGGGTTGAGACCAATATGTCAGCTGAAACGAATAACCTAGTATCAATCAATATATTTAAAATTTTGATTTTGTTTCGAGTCCCAACCTATTAACCCCCAACATAGAGTTGTTGTAGAGTGAAATGTCAAGGAATCTCATATTTATCACCTAATAATGAGTAACACAACTAAGAATGTGAAGGAATACACAGGTTAGAAGTTTTATATTTGTACTTCTAGAAAAATTCGGACTCACTTACAGTTAGAGATTTCCATGGGCTTAGTTAGCACATTTTTCTGTTTTAATTGCTGATATTTAGTGTTAGATTGTTTCCAATAAATCTGGTATGTTAGGCTAGATCAGATTTGGAATTTAGAGGTTAGGCAGTTCTGCTGGTTTAATAGTTGGCTGAGATATGAAAATTCAGCTATTTATTCTGATGTAACACATGTTTGTCAAATAACGCAGTATTCATTTTTTTCTCTGCTGCCTTCATGGTATCAGAGCTTAGGCTCTTTAAAAAATTCTGATGGTAAAAACAGCTATGACTGGTGAGAGTAGTTCGACATCCTCAGGTACTACCAATGGAGGAGCTCCGATAAACTATGTTGTGCATACTAATGGATTTGAATATCCATCTCTTCAATTGACTGTTCACAAATTGAACGGTAAAAATTATTTGGAATGGGCACAATTAACCAAGCTCGTGATCGATGGCAAAGGTATAAGCTAGGTCACCTGACATACGAGACAAAAAAATAGCGTCGGATGATCCAGCTTTGAAAACATGGAGATTTGAGAACTCATTGGTTACTGTTTGGCTTGTTTATTCCATGGAGCCAGCAATTAGGAAGACATACCTCTTTTTACCGACCGCGAAAGAGGTACGGGAAGCTGTCCAAAAAATATATTCAGATCTGGAGAAGAACTCTCAAATTTTCAAGCTGAAGACACAGTTGTGGCATTCTAAACAAGGAGATCGCAATGTGACAGAATTCTACAACTAAACGAAGGCGCTTTGGCAAAAGCTAGATTTGTGTTATGATGACGTGTGGGAGAATAAGAATGATCATATAAGGCATATAAAAAGAATGGAGAATGAGAGAGTCTATCCGTTTTTGGCAGGCTTAAACATGAATCTAGATGAAGTATGAGGCTGAATCCTTGGCAAGAAACTGATGCTATCTCTGTGAGGAATTTGTTGAAGTTAGAAGAGAAGAAGGTCGAAGAAAGGTGATAATGGGAGACACTGCTCAACCTCCTATTGTTTCTAAAGCTGCCAATTCATACAACCACACCAACACACGACAAACCAGGAAAGGAGAGAGTGTGGTGTCATCATTATCACAAACCACGACACACAACAAACATTTTGGGAGATACATGGAAAGCCACAAAATTGGAAGCCAAGGTCATTTAACTGTGACTCAAAAGCACTCCAAGTGAGTATCAAAGTGCAGGAGAATCTGAATAGTTCAAGAGGGACCACAGAGACATCTCCTTTCAGTAAGGAAATGAATAGAAATTGAGATAAGATGTTACATGTACCTTGTCAGCCAGTCGCTGTATAGGAGCTTCCCTTGTCTGCGCTTCTTCCACCAAGCGAACTATATCTCCCATGACAGTTTTACCACCTGGCCTTCTTACTTCAATAGTCAGTGTACCATTTAGGTTGATGCTTCCTGCAGCCACTTCAGCCTATAATATAATTTTTTTTCTTGCATTAGAACAGGAAACATGAATCACAAAAAGACATAGCAGGTCATACAGGACATCTTAGAAAGTACAAGAAAACTTTAAGAAGTGAGTATAGAGCAAACTAATAGATGCAGTTAATTATAAACGAAGAAAGGCATACCCCAGTTAACTTTGCTACTGGCCTGGGCTCTCCAGTGAAGCTTGATTCATCAACAGTACTCCTTCTAGCTTTGACAATTCCATCCACTAGTACACGATCCTAGGGAGTTAAAGAGTGTAACAGAAAAAATGAAAAGCTAAAGTTTATATTAAAGATTAGGAGTAATAGAAGATCATAGACTATCTAAAAGGAAACAAAAAATAAATACCAAATTAATAGTGAAGGTACAGGCAAAGACAAATGTGTCAAGAGCAGGGGCAACAAAAACATGAGCAAAATATTTTTAACCAAAAACTTCAAGCCAAATTCCATCTAGTTGGTCCGTTTGTTAATCCTTATCAGCCTTTGGAGAACAGGAGGCCAACTTATCTGAAATTGAAGGTTGTATTTCTCCCAGCTTGCGTCAAAGAATTTGCAATATACCGTTGGTCTAACTGTTCCTTACTGAAAAAATATCCTGAAATATACTACAAAAAAGTTGCAAGAGGATGGAAAAACTGTCATACCTCAGGATTCAAGAATGCAAGCTCCCTTATGCGCCCAGCAATAGTGTTGAAATCAAATTCAATGGACGTAGTGAAAACTACATTGAAAAAATAGTAAAGAAAATGTAAAGGAAACCATATGCTGCAATGTGAACAAATTTTAATACTTTGTTCTATGTTTCTAATACCCAATACGTGGATAGGGACTCACCTTCTTTATTAGGCCAAAACCTTATAGATGTCCCCTGGCGAGATTTTGACTCGACGGAGAGCTGCCTGCATGTAAGAGCTGTCACTGGCTTTCCACGGCAATACTTTTGAAGGTATTCCAACCCATCACGCCAAACTATAACTTCTAGTTTCTGTTTGCGACATGAGTTAGTTGGTTCCAAGCTAACCAATAATTTAGAGTATAAAGAGAGAGAATCATGAGAAATTACGCACAAGTATGAAAATAATTGCACCACATAACAGCTTCAAGGCTCTACAGTTGTGTCATGTTCAGATAATAAAATAAAAAACAAAGACAAAGAGCAGAGTGCTGGAATATTAAGCAAGCTGCCTATAAGCAACTACCTTACAAGAAAAAGCAATACTCGATAAATAGATAGATAGATAGGTTCACCAGCAAGAACAACCCACCAGAACGAAGTTCACCATAGTAAAAAAAGGTGCAAACAACACCAAAATATGCATCCCTACATGTGTCCTCTCTCAGTGATCATTTTCCTACTACGGAAACCAGAAAATTAAGATTGCCAGAAAATTAAGATTGCTAATGGTTCTCTTTCAGCAATTATCAATAGCAATTTCTAAATATCTTGTTCTCCGTAATGTCTTTCGTGTTCCAAATCTATCATGCAATTTACTGTCTATCAGCAAATTAACTCGTGGTCTGAAATGTTGTGCTAAGTTTCTTTCAAATCATTGTGAATTTCAGGAACTGGATACGGCGAGGATGATTGGCAATGCTAAGAAAAGTGATGGACTCTATTATTTTGAAGATGAATATTTCTCGTGTGGAAAAGCTCAAATGATAACTCTTTGAGTTGGTTTCTGAATCTAGTGGAAATGAAAGCATTTTAGGTTAGGCCACCCAAACTTTCAGTATTTGAAAAACTTGTTTCCAATTATTCAAGAATAAAAACCTTCCTCTTTTCAGTGTGATATTTGTCAAATTGCTAAGCATCATCGTGCATCTTTTCATGTTCAACCTTATACGTCTTTCTAAACCTTGTGTTATCATTCATAGTGATGTGTGGGGTCCTTGTAAAACTCCAACAACTTCGGGAAAAAAAATGATTTCTAACCTTGATTGATGATCATACTCGTATATGTTGGGTTTACTTGCTAAAAGAAAAATTAGAGGCTGAAAATATTGTCAAAAAAATTTAATATGGTTGAAACACAATTTCAAGAAAAAATTCAGGTATTTCGAAGTGATAATATAAAAGATCTTCTAATCAAATTCTGGGAACATATTTTTTGAAAAAATGAATTATTCATCAAAGCTCTTGTCTGCTATCGCATATGCCAAAGCCCAATGCACTATGAAAAGTTCAAAAACCATGTTTCTAATTACCATGCCTAATACTAGTTGACAACTGAAAAAAATATCCTGAAATATACTACAAAAAAGTTGCAAGAGGATGGAAAAACTGTCATACCTCAGGATTCAAGAATGCAAGCTCCCTTATGCGCCCAGCAATAGTGTTGAAATCAAATTCAATGGACGTAGTGAAAACTACATTGAAAAAATAGTAAAGAAAATGTAAAGGAAACCATATGCTGCAATGTGAACAAATTTTAATACTTTGTTCTATGTTTCTAATACCCAATACGTGGATAGGGACTCACCTTCTTTATCAGGCCAAAACCTTATAGATGTCCCCTGGCGAGATTTTGACTCGACGGAGAGCTGCCTGCATGTAAGAGCTGTCACTGGCTTTCCACGGCAGTACTTTTGAAGGCATTCCAACCCATCACGCCAAACTATAACTTCTAGTTTCTGTTTGCGACATGAGTTAGTTGGTTCCAAGCTAACCAATAATTTAGAGTATAGAGAGAGAGTATGAAAATAATTGCACCACATAACAGCTTCAAGGCTCTACAGTTGTGTCATGTTCAGATAATAAAATAAAAAACAAAGACAAAGAGCAGAGTGCTGGAATATTAAGCAAGCTGCCTATAAGCAACTACCTTACAAGAAAAAGCAATACTCGATAAATAGATAGATAGGTTCACCAGCAAGAACAACCCACCAGAACGAAGTTCGCCATAGTAAAAAAAGGTGCAAACAACACCAAAATATGCATCCCTACATGTGTCCTCTCTCAGTAATCATTTTCCTACTACGGAAACTTCTCTGGTTCAACGTTGTGGACATCTGCATCTTTTGATGTTGTCCTTGCTGCCATTCCTGCCCAAGAATTCATATAAGCAAAGATACCATGAATGAAATATATAGTAGAGATATTCAGAAATATATTCTTAAAGCATATATGTTGTATTTCTACGTTGAAGGAAAGATCCGCGATTGCAGAATCTGCTGGTGGGCTTGTTTCATACAAGGGCAGTGGATGAAATAAATTATTCTAGGTCAGTTCCTTAGAACCCCACACCCAGTCTTTCTTTTTATTCAGTTCTATTAATTTGGAGGACCTTCCTCTCATTTTATGAATTACAACACCGATGTGTTTCTCTTAGAACGTATCTTGTTCATCAATATTGTTCCAGTGAACCTCCTTGATTCCTGTAGTAAGTGTATGAAAATAAAGCACAAAATTTTCAACACCATATATCCCCAATTCTTCCCTCATTTTCCTATACCTAATCCCACAAGCATTACAAAGCGGCAGCAAAAATCCCCCCAAAAAATAGAAAACCCTAAATTAGAACTTGCGAATCGCAGATCGGAAGGAAAAATAAGTCTCACCATGGGTCCATCTGGATCTTCTCTCAAGCGAGGGGACTTGGTGGTCTTGCAATTGGCACAGCACTTCAAGGCGTCGCCATCCGCTCGTGCTGGAGTCGGTTCTCGTGTCGGAACTCTCCTAACTCGTCGCCATCGCCGCCCACGCTCGACTCAAGAACTCTCTCTCTCTCTCTCTCTCTCTCTCTCTCTCTCTCTCTCTCTCGATACTTCGATCTTCAGCTTTGGGTGAGGGAGAGATAGGGTTTTAGACTTTAGAGAGAGACGGGAGGAGGGAAAAAATCGTGGAGGGAAACAATGAAAAAAAATGAAAATATATTGTAGAAAAAAAAGAGAGCTATTTAGTAACGGTATTTTTATTATTCTCACGGTAATTACCATTATAAAGTTGTAACGGCATTAGCCGTTACAAATTCATAAGAAAAAGTGTTACAAAATACCTATTTTGGTGTAGTGGAAGCGGTTGCAATAACCCAGCTGGCCTCTGCTGTTCTGCCTTCACTTGCTGACATACCAAGCAACGGGAAATAAATCTAGCTATCTCCCTCTTCATCCCGTTCCACCAGAAATGCTGCTTGATATCTTGGTACATCTTGGTCCCTCTAGGGTGAATAGAATACTGAGAACTGTGAGCTTCTGCCATAACCTCCTGTCTGATATCTCCACTAGGCACACATAGACGCGATCCAAACCTAAGTGTACCATCTTCATGAATTCTCATCTCCTTCCTGAGTCCTGACTCACATTCTGCCCTAAGCTTCTGAATCCTTGGGTCTTGTGCCTGAGCTGCCTTGATCCTGCCTACCAAGTCGGATTGAACTTGCAGACTAGTTAGAACTCCTACATCACTAGAAAGTATAACCTCGATGCCCATCTCCTGAAGGTCTTCTAAGATATGCCTCTGCGTTGTCAACATAAATGCGCCGTCTCTCCTGCTAAGAGCGTCTGCTACTACATTCGCCTTGCCTGGATGATACTGAAGCTCCACGTCATAATCCTTAATCAACTCCAACCATCTTCTCTGCCTCATGTTTAGTTCCTTCTGAGTAAAGATGTACTTCAGACTTTTATGGTCTGTGTACATTTCCACTCGGTCACCATATAAGTAATGCCTCCATAGCTTCAGAGCAAACACTACTACTGCTAACTCCAAATCATGAGTTGGGTAATTCTTCTCGTGGTCCTGAAGCTGCCTAGATGCATACGCTATCACCTTCCCATGCTGCATAAGGACACATCCAAGTCCTTTACCTGACGCATCACAATATACTGTAAAACCTCCGGGTCCAACTGGCAATGTAAGAATAGGTGCTGATATCAACTTCTGTTTCAAAGTCTTAAATGATGCCTGACATTCTGCCGACCAAACGAATGGTACATCCTTCCGGGTCAAGCGGGTCATGGGTGCTGAAAGCCTTGCAAAGTCTGACACAAACCTTCTGTAATATCCTGCCAATCCTAAGAAGCTCCGCACATCTGCTACGGTCTTGGGTACTGGCCAACTCTCTACTGCTTCTACCTTCTTGGGATCTACTGCTACTCCAGCTCCTGATATGATATGACCCAAAAATGAAATGTGATCCGTCCAGAACTCACACTTGCTGAGCTTGGCATACAACTGGTTCTCTCTCAGAACCTGTAACATTTTCCTGAGGTGGTCTTCATGCTCCTCTTCACTAGCAGAGTATACGAGAATGTCGTCGAGAAACACAACGACAAACTGGTCTAAGTATGGCATAAAGATACGATTCATCAAATCTATGTATATTGCTGGAGCATTGGTCAAACCAAACAATATTACTAAGAACTCATAATGCCCATACTTCGACCTAAATGCTGTCTTGGGAATATCTTCCTTCCGAACCCTCACCTGATGGTACCCTGAACGAAGATCTATCTTGGAGAAAACTCTAGCTTTGCTCAACTGATCAAATAAGTCGTCGATCCTGGGTAATGGGTACTTGTTCTTCACTGTTGCCACGTTAAGCTTCCTGTAGTCAATGCACAATCTGGATGACCCATCATTCTTTCCCACAAGTACCACTGGTGCTGCCCATGGTGACACACTAGCTTGGATGACCTTCTTCTCCTTCAGTTCCTCTATTTGCTGATATACCTTGGCCTGCTCTGAATCCGCCATTCTGTAAACCCGATCTGATATCGGTTTAGTTTATGGTGCCAATTCTATACTGAACCCAATATCTCTGACTGGTGGTAGACCTGGAAGTTCTTCGGGAAATACGTCTAGAAATTCTTCAACTACCTTCGGAATCTGAACTTCTCCCATTGCCGTTATCACTCCCTGCTCATGCCGAGTTGCCTCTGATCTGACTAAGGTGAATCTCTCTATGCCTGAAATATCAAACGATACACTCCCTCTACGACAATCTATTGTCGTATGACTGTCTTTCAGCCAGTCCATGCCTAAGATAACGTCGAAATTTCCAACAGGAAATTCTATCAACCGGGCAGGTAAAGAATGCCCACAAACTACAATACTACATGCTAAAATAACTCTACTAACTCCTACGAGCCCATTACCAGTAAGTATATTCAACCTCCCTGGCAATGCCTCGAACTCCATTCCTAGTCGTGTCGCAAATTGTGCAGATATAAATGAATGAGATGCTCCCGAATCAAATAATGCTACTGCGGGATATGAGGCGACGAGAATGTTACCTGCCACAACATCTTCCGATGCCAATGCCTCTTCCAAGGACAAAGTGAATGCTTGCCCTCGACCTCCTTGCTGGTTTTCATGCTGCGGCCTAGCCTGATGTTGTTGCTGGCCCCTTCCTTGATGATGCTGGGGTGGTCTATGCTGGTGTTGCTGCATCGGTGGTCCCTGCTGCCGAAACATCTGAGCCTGCGGTACTAGTGGATGCTGTGCCAACGGCCTTACTGCCATTGCTGGCCCTCGATACTGGCCTGCCCCTGGTGCTGGCAGAGCAGGAAACTGTTGCCCTGGTCCTCCTGACCTCGAATTCATGGGACATGTGGTAACCCGATGGTCTAGATTTCCACATATCAGACACAGTCCATTCAATGTCCGACATACATCTCTAGTGTGTCCCATCTTCCCACAATAAGTACAGCCCGCCGGGGGTTGCTGGTTCTTTCTCTGTTGCTGTTGCTGCTGCCTGGGTGGTGCTGGTCCTCGTATCACCATATCGTGGATACGAATGCCAGCGGATGGTGCTGTTGTTCGGGGCGCTTCTCCCCCTCCTCCTTCAATCTGACTGTGGGATCTCTTCTGACCCCCAGTCCTGGTCACAAGCCTCTAAATAGTGATCTCATGTCTTCGAGTCGCCGTCAATACTTCGTCAAAAGTTTGGTAATTGTGCCCCTCTATCAATTGCAAGAGTTCAAGATGAAACCCTTGCTGAAACCTCATAGCCCTCTGGCGCTCTGTTGCTACCATCTCTGGGGCGAATCTACTCAATCTGTAGAACTCCGCTGCATAAGCATCTACAGTCTTGCCGGCCTGCCTGAGGTTGATAAACTTCTGTTGTAGCTCAAACTGTGCCACAACTCTATAGTACTTGGTCTTGAATCTTGCGGTGAAATCGTCCCAAGCCACAGGACGCCTGATGCCCACTTCCTCTGATTCCTACCAATCACGTGCGAGATCCTGAAGTAACAACTTTACTAGATCCACACGTTCTTCTGCCGGTACCTTAGCTGCTGTCAGAATAGCCTCCATATCCTTAAGCCATGCATCTGCTGAGATGGCATCCTCTGTGCCCTCGAAACGGCAGGGGTTGTACTTACAAAACCTGGCTGATGCTCCTGAATCAGTCCTCACTCCTCTTTCCAAAGCCGTCTGCAGTCCTTGGTTGAGCAACACATTCTGCTCTTGTAGCTGAGTGTGCATGCGTTGTTGGGCCAACATCTGATGTTGCTGAGTAGCCATCATTCCTCTCATGATCTCCAGAAGGGCTGGTGTGTCCACTTCCACAGGAGTAGGTGGAACTGTTGGTGGTGGTGGAACATCCGGATACTGCGATCCAGCTGCTGGTTCTACTATCACTTCTTCCTGGGTAGCCTCCTGAGGTGAGACTGGCCCTTATTGCTGACCCACTTGGTCATGTTGCCCATGTTGCTCAAGTTGTTGCTGTCCAGCTCTGACCAATGCGGACGAAGTGCCCCTAAGAAAAGGGACAAGAGAACAATCAAACAACCGGACATGAAGGATCAATGAAGTCAAAGGATACCGGAATGTCAAGCAAGGGTTGAGAACAACGAATCATGAGATCAAGGGGGAACACATATGATTGAGACATCCTATAAATCAAAATACCCCACAAGTCTGAAATCAGACCTGCATGGGCCACCACTAAAACCTTGTCACGCCCAGAACCAGAATACTGGAGAGCGGGGGGATGACTCAGCCAGCTACGTATTACGGGTAGATGAATACCGTATAATACGATCAATGCTGTCTAATCAGACGAGGGGGTGCATACTACATAAAAGTCTTTCTATGGTCACTTCACATCTATTGTCTCAATCATTCGAACAAGGAAACAGAAATAGAGAACATGTAAGATAAAGCAGTAAGGCGTCCCAAACGCTCAGTCAAAATGTTCTTGATATCTGGCTTTACAAAACATAGCCAGATGATATAGCAAAGTGTACACAATTGTTATCAGCTGCAGTCTGACTTAATTACAATTATGTAAAAGTAAGTATAAGACAATCCGACTAACATGTCGGTGCCAAACGGCTAAGTATAAAGTGAATAACAAAACGAGCGGTGAAGTAAGGGACCCACTCGAGTCCTCCTGTCATCATTCCTCTAGTATTGACCATCTTGGAGGTGGAAGTAAACTGGATCCTCGGGAACCGGCTCTAAATCTGGCCATGCAAAACCAGAGAGGTTAGACCTCTAATAGCAAGTACCACAAGAAAGGACGATATGAAGGTCTAAACCAGTAAATAAAAGAGTATAATGATAATAGATCTCTGCTTTTCACTAGGATTCACATCACATCACGACACTTCGAACCAACCTCCCAACCAAACAAGGACAGAAGTTGGTCCGTCATGTCCTGACATTCTGATCATCCCAGTTAGGTAACAGAGTAGTGCAGTACACAAATAAATCATCTTGAACGGCCAATCAACTACTACGACTTGCTAATGTGAGTTCCAAGTTATCCTGAAATTATGCAATAGGAATTCCTCAGTTCTTACTATGTACGAGCAAGGCTAGTCTATCCAGTCAATAAATTGTGCCATGCATGAATTAGACGAGTCCCAGCAGGACGCCCGTCATCAATATACAATATACAATAATAATAAAAGCAGATACTGTTCCCTGCCCGTGTGGAAGATTTACAGTATCTGTGGGAACCAGCCGGCCCGTCGGGTACTACTCGTCCCAAGGGGGCTGCCATGTAAGAACTAGGGAATCCATTCTCTCCATGCCATCGTTTATTTTATTTAACTTAATAGTCCCTACGTTGAGTGAAATCCCATGCCGTGGATCATGGTCATTCAAATAAGTACTTTCGTACGGGGTACGATATGCACAACTCTACAACGATACCAGTGCGGTTAGGTTGCAGGTCTTACATAGCGTAATGCAACAATCCAATCTAACCATGGTAATCATGCCTTGACCATAAAGTACACATGCTATTTTTGTAAGAGAAATAAATAACTAAATAAATAAATAAATAATTTGAAACCTGCATGTGCCTGTATGCCAATATTCGGGATCGGCTAATCGAGTACGATAGTTCATTACATGAACGTGTCTCATCCATTCATTTCAATAAGACGACTAGTCGGTCTCTTAGTTCCAACTAGGAATGCATGATCAATTTAGTCAAGATACCATCGTCATCAAATGGTGACAAGGCATGAAAGTCATTTAGCATTAAATGGGTCGAGTCTATAACTCTCAAGGTCAAGTTCCAGTCTTACTAGGTATCCATCAATCAATCAAGACACAGGGCACTAATACACAATCATTAACATGCTAAGATTATCAAGTTCATAAAAAGGCGTAAGGATATAATAGAAAAATTATCATGCTACCATTAATGAATAAATTAGAGAACAAAATAGAAACACCAAAGTCAGAAAGTCACGCCAACAAGTCTATGCTAAGGTCAATAAGTCACGCAAAAAGTCTATGCTAAGACCAACAAGTCACGCAAGAATCGTGCGCGTAAAAAGGGTACGCCAAGTGTAGCCTGAAGGAGTGAGCGTATAAAATAATACACGCTGGCAAGCGTGAGCGTAAAAGAAAATCTACGCACACACTGGGTGAACGTGAGAAAATCTACGCACGCACAGAGTGGACGTGATAGGAAATCCACGCACGCATACAAAGACGTGTGCGTAACTCAAAATACACGCAGACACGTAAGAACGTGTGCGTGACTAAAAATACACGCACGCTCATGAGAACGTTAGCGTGACTAAAAATACACGCACGCTCATGAGAACGTGTGCGTGACTAAAAATACACACAGCCACGTAAGAACGTGTGCGTGACTAAAAATACACGTATGCTCATGAGAACGTTAGCGTGACTAAAAATACATGCACGCTCATGAGAACGTTAGCGTGACTGAAAATACACGCACGCTCATGAGAACGTTAGCGTGACTAAAAATACACGCAGCCACGTAAGAACGTGTGCGTGACTAAAAATACATGCACGCTCATGAGAACGTTAGCGTGACTAAAAATACACGCAGCCACGTAAGAACGTGTGCGTGACTAAAAATACACGCAGACACGTAAGAACGTGTGCGTGACTCAGCCTTCGTCCCAGCCAGAAAATGAAGTTCCCAGCCAGAAGACACGCTAAGTTGGTGGACCAAAACCCATGAACAGCCGAAATACACAAACTTAGATCTAGAGAAAACAAGCCACAGAAACCAGAAATGCCAAGCACTAAACTCTCTCAGGATCATGAAAGGAAGACAAATGAACCATAAAAATGGTTCTCCAAGCAAGAAGCAAGATTGCACTTGCCTGCTGTGGTTGGTAGGTGAAGAGTGATGAGAGGAAGAAGAAGAAGTAATGGTGAGAATGAGAGTTATGAGGAGAGAGAAGGAGATGGTGACTTAAATAGCAAGGGGGTGGTAGGTGGGAGCTATTGGGCCGGGTTTAAGGGGGCTCATCCAAGGCCAACCCGAAAAGACTAACTAAAGCAGAGAATAAAATTACAGAAAAACTAAAATGCAGATAATAAATTGCAGAAAATTAATTAACATGAAAATTAAAGAGCAGCTAATTAATTAACATAAAAATTTAAAGAGCAGATAATTAATTAATATGAAACATGATAAATACAGATAATGAATTATAGGAATATAAATACAGGATGATACATGATAAATACTAAATAATTACGTTCAAGCAATATACGTATTAAAATACGCATTCTGGGAACGGGGAGTGACAACCATCAATGAGTATACATATGTATATATTGTATACATATGTATAAGAGTTTCATGTATACATGTATACATATGTATAAGAGTTTTCTTCAATGAGTATACATATGTATATATTGTATACATATGTATAAGAGTTTCCTTCACATATGTATAAGAGTTTTCTTCAATGTGTATACTTGTCTGTGTGTCATATTATATACTTCCATATTTGCGTATTAGGGTGCGTATGTCTGTATCTGTGTGTCTTTGTGTCTGTGTCTGTGTCTTTGTCTCAGTACGTGAATGTTTGTGTCCGTGTTCGTGTTCATGTCGTGGCAGATTGAGGGAGTGTGTCAATGTCGTGTCCAATTCCAATGTATCGTATCTATACGTGTCCAACACCAAAATCTAAATTCATATTATCCCTCCCCCTCCCAAATCACAAATACAATAACTTAAATAAAATAGCAATATGGGATAAGGTTTACCTTCGACGGATGATCGAGAAGGGTCTGACCGGAGGGGGCATCAAGTCGGAGAAAGCGGGACTAGGCGGCGGCGAAGGAGGATGGGACTAGGCGGTGGAGGAGGGGGTCGGCAGGGTTCACGGAGACAGAGGAAGGGGTCGAGGGGGTCGGGGGTCGGCGGTCACCAGAGGAGGGGGTCGACGGGGTTGCCGTAGACGGAGGAGGGGGTCGACGGGGTTTGCGAAGACTGATGAGGGGGTCGGGGGGGTTCGCGGAGACAGAGGAGGGGGTCGGGGGTCGGGGGTCGACGGTCACCGGAGGAGGGGGTCGGGGGTCGGGGGTCGGGGGTCGACGGTCACCGGAGGAGGGAGTGGGGGGTCGGGTTGGGGAGAGGGAATGGTTTGAATTTGGGTCAAAATTTTGAGAATGAAAAAGAACTCGATCGGTTGACCTAAATCAAATTTCTTAGCGACGTCCAATAAAGACGTCGCTAAGCGTCGCTAGATCAAAAAAAACTTAGCAACATAAAGCTAAATCGTCGGTAAACGTCGCTAATCAACGACATTTACCGACTTATCAGCAGCGTTATTTTTTTAAACTTAAGAGACTGTAATGACCATTGTTCGTATTACGTATTTTGGTATACGTGAACGTATTTAGACCCGTATTGCATGTCTTCTTGCTTGGTTCGACTTGTTTGGTTTGGCTTGGTTCAGCTTGGGTGGCTCTTGGTTCATCATGGACCAAGGGGAAAACCTCCACCTACCACCACCATCTTCATTTATTAACCAACACTCTTTCTCTCTCCTCATTAACTCTTCTTCTTTCCTACCATTTTTTCTCCATCAACCTGAGAGAGTGGAAGGTTTAGGCAAGTGCATCTTGCTTCATAGAGGAATTCTATTTTTATTATTCTACTACATTCCTCATGTGTTTCTAACCCACTTTAGTACTTAGCATTTTTCTTTTCCGTGGTTAATTTCTTGTAGATCTAGCCTTGTGGTATTTTCGGTTTTCAGGAGTTTTGATCTAACAAACATACATATTTTTGCTATTTGATGGCTTCATGTTGCAGAGAATTCTATTTTACCCAAATTTGACCTACGGGAGTGTGGATTTGGGTTCCTATTGTTGTTTGGAGGAGCATGGAGGCCATAGTATTTTCCATGGACATGTTCTCTGTGGGAGCCATTAATTGTACTCTTGGCCGCATGCAACATTTTGTGCTGAGCCGCATGACCATTTAATTGAATTGGCCGCATGGCCGATCACTTGCTTGGCTGCATGGCATTTGCTGTTTGTATGGCCATTAAATAATTGCATGGCCGCATATGCACTGTGCTTGGCCACATGCACATTTTAGTATTTGGTCGCATAAGCACATTTTGTGCTTAGCCGCATATGTACTGTGCTTGCATTTAATTTTGCTTGCTGGCCGCATAGGCCGTGACTCATTAGTTGGCCGCTAGGCCATTAAGTCTTTGCTTGGAAATGCAATTTATTGCATGCAACAGTTAGTAGCCGCATAGGCTTTTTCTTCCTCCCCTCCATTATTAATCCATGGCCGCATGGCCATGATAATTTTGGTCGCATAGGCCAATGCTAATCTTAGCCGCATATGGCTCAATGCATTAGCTGCATGCTCAAATATTTAATGCATGCATTAACTGCATGCTCAAATATTTAATGCATGCATTAGCTGCTTGCTTACATAAATAATTGCATGCATTAGCTTTATTTTTATTTTGTATGCATTAGCTAAATAATTGCATGCATTGGCTTTATTCTGCATGCATTAGCCAATGCTTCCATGCTAATGCTTGCATGCATGCCTTAGCATTTTAATGCACTTGGCCGCATGGCCTGTGCAAGCACTTTACTGGCATACTTATATTTTGGCCGTATATGGAAATATATGTTGGCCGCATATGCACTCATTGCTGGCCGCATATGAAAATATATGTTGGCCGTATGGAAACTCAATGCTGGCAACATGCATTTGTAATTCATTGGCCGCATGGCCTTTCATTTAGTTGCATACATTAGCAGCCATTGCTTGCATGCAAATGCAAGCCTTTGCTTACATGCTTTATTAGCATTTGTTACGTGGCAGTTGCTGCATGCATTTAGTATTTGCTTGCATGGCCAATCAAAAGTTGGCCACATGGGAACATTTCCTAGCCGCATATGGTCATTGGCCATTTCCTAGCCGCATATGGCCATTGGCCATCTGCTTAGCGTATATGCTCCCACTATTTAATATTTGTGGCCGCATGGCCTTAGCATTAATTGTAGCCGCATGCACAATTAATATTTAATTCCTAACGTATGCTGGTGCCATATTAATTTTATGTATGTTCCCTGACACGATGGTGACCCGTTGTGGCGCACTCCTGACAGTAAACATGATATGATATATATCTCGAAGGCTGTTGCGACGGCTAGCATGTCATGACAAGATTGAATGGCCTGGACATCGTGGATGATTGTGTTTGTACAATTGAACCGGTAATGTTTGCATCATGTCTAGGACAGGGATCCCTGAGTACCACGGTCAGGGGTACCTACTGTAAATGGCTAAGGCTAATAACTAAAATAATTCAGTAGTCATGAGAGATTTCCCCAGTTACAGGCGATCCCGTTATCCCGGCCACCATTGTGGACTTGCTGTCTGCCGACGAGTAGGGCACAAGTCTAGATTCACTGATGTATGGAAAAGAACGAGGCACTGCTTAATGAACCCAAGTCGCCGGAATAACCTGGATTAGATACAGGGCTTGTGGCTGGAGGAATATCTTACTGCATATTGCTAGTAACTAAGGCTTGTGATAACCCTAGTTAGCTAATGTAGAAAGCCGTAGTCACTGATTGGCCGAGAGCGATTGTATGGTGTAGTTTTAGTGCTCGATTATTGCAGGCTTGATCGCATGATTGTTACTTTTAACAATAAAGATCAGGGGCTAAGTTCTGTTCAGGTGAAGGGTTACAACCCCGGTCCTTGTCTGGTTTAAGGGCTGTAACCTGGCTCCCGGAGCAGTTCTGAGTCCTCTTTTCGTTTATTGTCTTATTGCACCCTACGTCATGCTTGTCATATTTTACCTTACCAACAAGATTTGGAGACGTTCTGTTCAGGTGAAGGGTTACAACCCCGGTCCTTGTTTGGTTTAAGGGTTGTGACCTGGCTATTTGAACGGTTCCCTCGTACTCTATTATGACTGTTGTTATTCTTTTATTATCAAGCACTTTTGTAGCTACTTTTAATATTTATTTCTGATATGCTGGTTTTAGTTCTTAAGTGAAGCCTCCTTTGTGGCACTTGCTCTTTTGGGATCTGACCCAGCTGGTTTTGTATGGCCAGATTTTGGAGCAGCTCCAGAGGATCTACCGACTATCCAGCCCGATGGTGACCACTAGGCGTAACCAGGACAACGAGTGAGTTTATTTTTGGCTCTCCCACTCTATTGTAAATTTTTTATTTTGAGGCGTTTAGCCGGCGAGCACCTGTTAGCTCGTATTGCATATCTTATTATTGTCTGCCTACGGGCTGTAACATGATTGACAGATCCTAGGGTTGATCATGTATGACTAAACTCTTGCTAGTCCTCACATTTTGTAACGACTAGATTCATGATCAGCTGAATATGTAATATTGGGGATGCCTTACTATTGTATATTTGGTGATCTTACATCTTGTAACTTTACTTGCTTGCTTGAGATTGAGACATTTAGGCTTGTTATTGACCATAGGAGACTGATGGATTGTAGTTAAACCCTCATACATCTAGACAGCCGTGACCGTATAGTGAGGCGGATTCCATTTCATTATACGTAGCTGGCTATGTATGCCCCCGCTCTCCAGTATTCTGGTTCTGGGGCGTTACAGAGACGTCGCAAGATGTCGCTGATCGTCGCTAACAGTGACGTCCTGCGACATTTTTTTCTATGCGTCGCTAAATTCCTTTATTTTAGCGACATTTTTCTTGGGCGTTGCAAATTTCGTCGGTAATATGACTTATTTGAGTAGTGTTAAGAAGTAAAGTTTTCCTTTTGCTCACGATATTGCTATTCGTCGTCGGCATAATAGGAACCATTTCTTTTATATTATTTGGCTGGTCTTGACTCTTAAGAGTTTCGGATCCGATGGTTGGAATTTTGTTTATTTATTTATTTGTAATCCATAGGTTGAAATCATATGGATTCTGATTTCTCAGGATGCAAATTGGTAATATGTATATACACATATTATATAATCAGGCTCCAATCTATTTTAAAAAAAGATTTTCTTTAGATATTTGAATATTTAAAGATGAAAGAGGTGTTGTTAATGCTCAGTTTGGATAAAATATGTTCAGTTTTGATATATATTTTAGAGTTATCATTTTCAGTTAATGTCTATGACCTTTTCTTGGATGCATATCCTAAGTAGATTATTACATGAATTTTTTTATGTTGATATTATCCAATTTTGTCAAATTAAAATTCATGCTTATGCTTTTGATTACTTTATTTCAGTAATAATCTTATAAATATGCATGTACATAAGATTTTGAACATGATTCGGTTTTATAAAATTTAGTCAACATTCAAAATTTTTGGTACCTTTTGTGACTAGCAATAGTCGTCTAATATTCTAAATAGACCCATTGAAACAGGATGTCGCCAAAGTGACCTCTCTTGCGTAGATAGTCTATGATGGATGTTGGATATTTGTGTGTGTACATTCATGCGGGTATTAGCCGGCCCAAAGGAAGGTTAATACTTGGCCGAATCGTACACATACCTGTGGTGATAAATGTGTAACAATTATAAGGTTGACATGTGAATAATAACCCGATCCAAAGATAGGCTTATTATTTGACATGACTTATTGTCAACGTTTGATCATTACACCAAGAATACCACTTGCAGTTAATATCACTGTCCAAAGACTTGATATTAATGATGTACTAGGTATCTTGAGATGAGGTTCACCATTATTTGAATTTGTTTGACTATATTTTACGCTTTGGTTATTTGTTAGAGCATGTTTATTTTTGTTGTTTTGTTCTCTTTACAGTTAATATTGCTATAATATCTGCCAAAAAGATTTTAATTTTCATGTTTAATAGGATAAACTTTAAGGGCAAAAATAAATAAATACAGTAGCTACTAAGGGTCCAGAACAAAAGAAATAACAATATAAAACTAAGGGTTGTTCTTTTGTGATAAGACAAGACACATAAGGAAAAAATGTACAAAGTACCACGCATGGCGTATAAAGAAAAAATATATTTCTAAATTTGGTCTGTTCTGAGGTTAATTTAGATTTAGTAACCCAAAAAAATACGTGGTGGTTAGATTCTGGTGCTACTACCCACATTAGTGTTTATAGACAAGGTTGTCTGAGCTACCGAAAGCCAATTGATGGTGAAAGATACATCTATGTGGGTAACAACAAATCGGTAGAAGTGGAAGCAATATGACATTTTAGGTTATTTTTAGGAACCGATTATTATTTGGATTTGATAGACACTTTTATTGTACCGTCTTTTAGACAAAATTCGGTTTCAGTTTCCTTAATAGACAAATCTGGTTATCATTGTTCACTTGGAAATAATAAGTTTAGTCTATCTTTAAATTCAAATATTATTGGTAATGGTTCCCTTAAGGTTTATGATAACCTATATTCATTTAAAACTATTGCATCTTACAATGAAACCTTGCAAGTGGAGTCATGTGGTACTAAATGCAAAATTAACAATAAATATTTTTAGTCTCATTATGACATAAGCGATTAAGTCACATCTCTAGAAATAGAGTTGAACGATTTGTGTCTGATGAGATTTGGATTTTATTGACTTTATAGACTTTAATGTCTATATTAATGTGTAAAGGAAATACAGACCAAAGTTAAATTGTAAACAGCTACTTTATTGGCTATGCTGACAGATCGAAGGGTTAATAATTATACGGTCCCACATAAATGAATTTTTTTGAGACGAGAAGTGTAATATTTTTTTTGAGGATGTTGAGTTTGGGAGAGAAATAAAGTCAAAGACATTATCTTTGAGGAGGAATCGATTGTGATTCCTACTATCACTTTTGACGATGTGCAGGATTTTGTACCTATCATTGATCAAGAAGTGAATTCGAAGCCTCAACATGACAATGTCAAATTACCTCTACAAGTCGTTGTTGAGATACCTTGACAAGATAATGTAGCGACACCCCCATTCAAGATAAGGTAATTATTTCTGAGGAACAAACTCAACATCCTCAAGAACTGGTAATGTTAAGATGGTTCACAAGAGAAAGGAGAAATATAATTTCGGATAATATTTGTCATATTTTTCTAGGAACGTGAGAAAGACTATGGATACTGGAAGATGATCTAATCAACTTCCGTCAGGCCATGGAAAGTTCCAGTTCTCAAAGTGGATTGATATAATAAATAAATGTATGAAGTCCATTGGTTGCAAATGGACATTTAGAACCAAGAAGGATTCGAAGGGTCATGTGGAGAGGTATAAAGTACGTCTTGTAGCTAGTGACTTTACTCAAAATTTTGGGATTGATTTTAAAGAGTTTTTTTTTCTCTTCGGTATCTTTGAAAAACTCCTTTAAAACAATCATAGCACATGTTGCACATTTTGATCTTGAATTACATTAGATGGATGTCAAAACGACATTTTTCAATAGTAACATTGATGAAACAGTTTATATGGTACAACCAGAAAACTTTTTGAAAGACCTAAAGAATATGGTTTGCAAATTGACAAAATCTATTTATGAACTCAAACAAGCTTCTCGTCAAAGGTACTTCAAGTGATTATCTCGTTTGGTTTTGAGATGAACACTGTTGAAGATTGTGTGTATCACAAGTTCAGTAGGAGTAGGAATAATTTTCTAGTTTTGTATATTGATTAAAGTATTCAATGCAAATCAGGTGACACCTCTCGTTAAAGGAGACAAATTCGGTCTCAATCAAGTGCCCTAAGGTTAGCCTTAAAATTAAGAAAATATAATAGATTTTTCCTTCATGATCAGTTGTAGAGAGTCTAATGTATGCACAAGTATGTACGCGTCAGGATATTGCGTACATAATTCGGCTGCTAGGCAGATATTTAAGCATATATGGATGGATCATTGGGTAGCAGCCAAACTACTTAAGTAATTAATAGAGAACAAAGAATTATATGCTTTTTGTAGGAGATCGGATAATTTTGGAGATTATAAGGTATTTCGACTCTGATTTTGCTGGATGCCAACAAAGCAGGAGATCCACATCAGGTTATTTTGATTGGTGAAGATATATTTTAGATTAGTGTCAAACATGCACTCATAATTTCTTCTACTAACATGTTGTTAGGCATCTATTTAGAAAATATGGTTGCAAAATTTTGTCACAAGGCTGCACCTACAGTACGGTATTGAAAGACCAAATAAATTATGGTGTAACAATAAATCAGCTGTACTGTATTCCAATAACAACAAAAACTTGTATAAGTCAAGAATATTGACATAAAGATTCTAGTTGTGAAGGAAAGAATTCAGAATGGTTAAAATGTCCATATAGCACATTAGGACAAACTCCATGTTAGCGGATCCGTTCACAAAAGTATTATCACCCAAGGTCTTTCATGAGCATACTGTTCATATAGGTGTTAATTAAGAATATGTCAATATAGTGGGAGTTTGTATTTTATGTATTTAGGTGCTATTTGTTTTTGGACACATTTGTGTATTAAAGTATTTTGGATATTTATCTGATCAGATATATAAAAATTTAGTTCATTCTGTTTTCATTTTATTAAAGTATTGATCTCACTAAAGTTAAGGAGGACCAGTTGGAAATAGACATGTATTGATCATATTGCGTGTAATTTCTATGCTACGCATCCATGATTGATCTATGTCGTTTAGCTATAGTGGTATATGTGACCATTGATGATTTAGTTACGCTATATGTAACGAATGTCGCTTTGATCCTATGTTGATATGGTTAATGGACGAGATTGTCCAGATATACCCTAAGGATTAAGATAGCAATTTATGAGTTCACTAAGGTTAACACAATTATAAGGTTACATATGTGGCCCAGTGGAAGATTGTTGGAATTATTCAATAATTAAGGGGCCACACATGTAAAATTAATTGTGTTGGGCTATCTAAATAATTAAGTCAAATTAAAGTGGTCTATTTAGAAAATTGGCTTAAGGGTATAATTGTCATGGAATTAATGTGTAGATATCGGAGATAAATCTAATTTGATGAGGGGCCAAATTAGAAATATCAAAACATATAAATATATGTATTCATTAGGGTTATGGTCCCCAACTTATACGGCCACCAAAAGAGAGGTTTTCTCTTTCTCTTTTGCATCTCCATCAACAGAAAGAGAGGGACAAAGGATTCGGATTCTTCTTTGTCATTAAGGGTCGTAGCAAGTTGGAAGATCGAACCCATAAAAGGACTATCGCTTCAAGATCCATCAAGCCTAGTAATGGATTCAGGTACGCTTCCGCAATGTAATTTATGTTCTTCATCTCATGAATCGACATGGTACAATAAATTTCTAACACTACTTTCTTCAAATTTGCTATATAAAATTACAACAAATAGAATTTTGCGTCTGTATAAATAGAATATGCAAAGGCATTTGACATAACAAAGGGGTTTTAGAAAAACTTAAATTCATATGCCCAAATTTGTTCTATAAAATATTTTTCAAATAGATTAGAAATATTACATGGATAATGTATGTAGAGATATATTTTTGTAGCATCTGATTTAATTGTGTATATTATTTAATGATTATATTTAGAGTATTGTTCTTAAATATACACAATTTTGGTTGCTGATAATTCTGCTAACATATATCGCAAATAATTGTTTAGCACATACTTTAACACCTGTAATTTTATGGTGTAACATATAATAAGGCAAATGGAGTGAGAAATCCATGTTGCTTTAGTTTTATGTTTGTTACTTTTGTATATCATTGGGATAGTGCAAAGATCATAACACCTATTTTAATTCCATATTTTCTATTCCTGATACATCGAGAGGAATCCTTTTAATTTAATATTATTAATAACTAGTTAAGTAGCTCGGTGTCTTAGATAATGACATAGAATTTTGTCAGGTCATGATACAAAACTATGTATTACTACATATTAATAACAAAATTTTATATCGTTTAATATTAATTATGGATTTTGGCATCTAGAATAAATTTTGCAAAATCGTCTGAAATATAAAAATGTTGTTATGTGATTATTTTATTTGTAATATTTAATTTATGGAAAAAGATACATGCTGCTATATAGTATTGTCAAATGTTTTACTTCATTGTATTATGTAACTAAAATATATGTCAGACTTGGACATACTGATAGCATCTTCATAATTCTTGTTTTGATATTTACATTAAAATATTATTGAATTATTTTAATGTTAAACAATATATATTGGTGTGTCAAAATGAACAAGTTGTGCATCGGTTCAATTTTTTTTAACATGCAAACTAACAATTTTTTTTTGAAAACCGAATTGTTAGAGATTTTATCCTTTTCGGACATGATCTTTGTAATGTTATTTTTTCAAGTTATAAGCATTAAAAGTTATGACATGTTAGAAAAGGAGCATGCATAAGTTAAGTAATACAAAGTTCTTTGCTTTATTATTCTAAACTTGATGTTTATAAAATTTTCCTTTTTCCAAATTCTTGGACAAAATTTGATGTCGGTGAGATTATAGAACTATCTCAAAATAATGTACAAAATAATATTTTTTCTGAAGTGCTATTACTAAGCCTAAATCAAGAAGTACAAAACTGCTCCGATCACGTGGAAAGGTAATTTTTCAAATTCCAAATTCACATATTCTATTCATTTTGATTACTAAATTTAGTTGGACAAATATATGAAGTCTGTGAGCCATCATTCTTGGTTTCTGTATGTAAAATATGATGATAATGGATAATATTCTTTCCTTGACCAGTTTACATGCTTGAACCTTAAATGATTATATTATCACAATATTAGAATTTCTAGTCAGAAAGAAATCAAATTATTGTTCTGTCACGATATTTAGACAAAATTTGGTTTGTTTATATTTCATGATGCTATAATTCTTTTGTTTCATTCAAATAATTTCGTCACAAGAAATAGTTAGTAAAATTGTAAATTCCTTTAAATCTAAAGTTTTAAAAGTTAAGATTATTTTGGGTACAGCCGAAAGAATTCTTCTGTCAACCGGGCGTAAATAGTCCTAAGTGACCATGGTACTTAATCATCCCCATGTGGACCTCCGCTAGCTGGGAACGGGCCCCTACAGCTAACCCAAATTAATCAATATTTGATAAACTAAAGATTTCTTAACGTTTATTAGCAAAATCACTTAAATTATTATTCTAGTAATTTAGACTGTCATTTTTGTAAACATGGCTAGAAAAGATAAACCTTTAGAGCTAAGACTAAAAGTTATTGTGTCTTACTTTAAGAGGTGACAACGTCAGGTAAGTTTTTGCTCACTATCATAAGGCTTATATCAACAATGGGTGGAATCACACTTTTTGATTATGATGACACACAATATGATTTAGGAGTAATCCAAACATCTGGCTTAGTCAAACCAAAAGTTCCTAAAAAATGGACTATAATTGGTTTCATAGAATTTTAAGTATTTTTCTGAGTCATTATATGACATTTTCTTCGGATATAAAAATACTAAAGATCACTAAGATCCAGTGTAGGTTTCACCTATAGAATAATTTAGATACTCATAAGTTGATAGGTCCATATGACAAACTTTCATAGCCAGGAGTATCAAAAAATTTGAAATAATATATTTAAACTTATGCTGAAGCTGAATGGCTCAGATATCTTACTATGTATATCAAATAAGATCTAAGCCCGAATTTTACTGTTACTATGATATCATGATATATTGAAACTGCATAGATCAAGCATCTTACTATGCATATACATGATCTACATATTTCTGTACCTGTCATTTTTATAAATTATGCTAAAGAACTGCTAAAGCATGATCTTGTGAATTCTAAGATGAACAGGTACATGCAGCTGCGTTTCAAGACATTAAAAGAGCCTAAAAGACAAAAATGTTGTTCTTGACTATAAAAGTCATAAAGAACTTTACAGATCTCTTGAAGAAGAGTCTATTTACTCTTGACGAAGAGTTTATCTAGGAAATTAATCCTAGATTCATCGAGGGGGTGGGGTTAAGCCTATAAGTAAGTCACCAGTATTGACAACCCAACCGAGTCTGACTGGAGATCCCAAGAAGCCGGTTCAATGGGTAGGAACAAGCTGGACTTAGGTGAGTATTATGGAACACCGACCTGAGATTAAATTCTCTTAAACTAATGTCCAAGAGGCTGTACGATGTTGTACATGGATACTCCATCCCTATGGTGACAATGTTCCGGTGTGATTTGGTTAGGATGAGTTCTAAAACTCTTAATAGATCCAAACATAGTTATGCATGGTTAACTCCAATCACCAACCCTTTGAGAACTTATCTATATGAGTAGTCGTGAAGGCCGCGACTATAGGACATGACTATCCGAGACAACTCTCATAAATATGAAAAAGTGTGCATGCCCAATCAAATGCACCACCCGATAGACCCAAGAACCTCTAGCATACTATGTGTGATATTTTCTGAATCTGGTTCAAGAAGTCTGATTCAAGGTATAGTCCATCAAGCACTTCTTCAGATAAAGATAATAGTCACTAAGTGAGATTCAAGGGTGTAGTTCATCTCATCTATGCATAGTACATCATTGCCCAGAAATTCTTCATCTTTACTCCTTTTGAATATTGTTATCTTTGGTTTCAAAATTTGATTTTTGGGAGGAATTGTCGTAATAGTTGGTGAAAAAAATTAATTTTCCTTCATATTATTATCTTCTTTATTCACATTAAAATCCTATCATGATTAATTTTTTAACCCAGGGGGTAAAGTGCATTTAAACCCTCATTAGATGTTACGAAAATGCAATTAAAGACTCCCTGATTTGAAAAACCCAATATGTTTCAATTACGCTCAATTCAGCCCCCGCCATTAACAACCGTTAAAAATCGTTTAAAAATATGATTTTACCCCTCCCACACTCCCCACCCCCTCCCTCTCCGGTGGTGGAGCCGGGCGAGTGGCGGGGCTGGCCGACGGAGGGAGGAGGGGGGGCGGGTCGGGGGACGAGGGCTGGCCGTCAGAGGGAGGAGGGTGGACGGACGATCGAGGGGCGGGGGCTGGTGGAGGGAAAATGGGGGACGGTCGGGGGGCGGGGATTTGCCGACGGAGGGAGGAGGGTGGGGGGGAGGCGGGTCTGGCGCTCGCCGACGGAGGGAGAAGGGGGGGCAGGTCGGAGGGTGGACTGGTGGGGGGAGGGGGGACGGTCGGGGGACGGAGGCTGGCCGGCGGAGGGAGGAGGGTGGTGGGGGTGGGGCGGGCGCTCGCCGGCGGAGGAGGGAGGGTGGGGGGGTGGGTCGGAGGGCGGCTGGCGGAGGGAGGAGGGGGGGACGGTCGGGGAACGGGGGCTGGCCGGCGGAGGGGCTGGACGGAGGAGGGAGGAGGGGGGGGGGGTAGGGAAGGGGGATAGTTTAGGTAGTTTTTTATTTATTTATTATTTTTTAAAAGTCTTAACAATGATTTTTAACAGCTAATAGACGGTAGGGGCTTTCTTCCTCACGCGGGCAATCTAAGGTGGGCCAAACTGCTTAAGTTTTCTAACGGGTCTTATTTTACGAACGAGACAAATCTAAGGAGGGTTTAAATGCACTTTACCCCCTAAAACGGTCACATTAGTACCCCTTATCACACCTTTATTCCTATTAAATCCTATTGAAAGACCATTGATATATTGGTTTGTGACATGGTTCCTATATATAGATGTCTCCTTTGCGTTGTTGAAATGTCTATTCCTCCTACAAAATTTATTCCACTTCAATCATCCACTTCCATTCTAATTCTTTCCATCTTCTGGGCAAAGCTAAGTTCGTGTCAATCTCTCCGAGTTGTGTGCGACGACGGGATAGCGGTAGAGCGAAGATTTTACCACTAGAAGTATTCGGATAAAGTCTGCACATAGACCCGAATCAACTCTTAGGACAGTGTTACGTGCGCGACTTCTCCGGAGGCCTGTAACTTTTAATTTTGGTTTATTTTGTTTACAGAATTTTGAGGATAAAGACAAATATATCCAACATGGACTTGACGACACGGATTCAGACTGGAGTGTCCATACCATGTTCGACACAGAATTTTTTTTGGAGTTTCCGTGCTTGCTAGGTTAGATCCATTTTACCTTGGTGCAGTCAGTGGCGGAGCATAAGCCGGGCTGTCCCGGGTTGTAGCATGGGCTTCGAAAGTAAATAAGAGCAGCTACCACTATATTATCACATGTAAATTTTAGCTTAGTTGGTTGAGTGATAGGCTGTTTATGTAGAAGGTCCAGTGTTCGAATCTTGTAGGTGTTATTGTTAGCTTGTGTCGATTTTTTTCATGTATCACATGATTTTCTTCTTCATCCATGCTCTTTCTTAGCCCTCCCTAAAAATGTTTCTAGCTCCGCCCTTGGGTGCAGTCAAAGTTGTTCAATTCAAGTCTTACTACAAAAGCCATATGTTTGAATCAAGGTTTGTAGTATCGGTATTAGACCATTCCTATGACTATCGGGATCGGCGGCATCGATAGTATCGACAGTTTCGGATCAAAGTATCGATTTTTTTGGTATCAGAAAACAAATAATTATTAGTAAATTATTAACATTTTAGAAAATATATTTTATACCTTTAGGTATAATTTTAAATATTCTTAGTGTTATTTATTAGTAGTTTTAGAATTGAATGAAATAATAGTCATCCTTGCCGATTGGTTTACATGCAATAAATAAGTTTTTTTTTACATACTGTTACAACTTACCATGCTTTTACACCTGCTGATTGATCTTTTTCGTTTAATTTTCTTTACCGAGACCCCAATGTCGGCATCGGTCAGTATCGACTAGTATCTAATATCGATCGGTATCGGATTAGGACATGCCAAACCGTATTGGTATCGGACGTATCGGATCGATATAGGCCGATATTGCAAACTATGGACTTTGAATTCTCCTTGAGGTTTGAAAGAACATGAAATCATATTCATATTGTCAAGAGTTCAAGTTCATAGCTCTTAGAATGGCTTATTAGGAGAAACTTCGTTACAAAATAAAAAAAAATTAACAAAATAGAAAGAAAAAAAATGGAGGATTTATTAACAATATATAGCTCCAGCACCGCACATTATTTCGGTTTCCGGAGACGCTGGCTCATAAGCTAATGTCATTGCTTTGGTAGAGAAATCTTCATGTCGAGCCCGATATCCATACCGTTGTAGGCGAGGGGTGCGTACATCCACAGTTCATTAGAGCTCAACAGCTACAAACATTAGTAGCAAAAACAAAGAATTAGCATCAAATGCCTAAGAAAGTCTCCCATTTTGGAATTCATGTTATCTATATATCATGACATTTTTAAACTTGTGCAGGAAATGTGATCATATATGCTGATCTCATTTCAAACGTAGACCAATAGCTACAAAGGAGAACGAGCAATAAGATATTAGTCAAAGGTACCCTTTAAAGTAGAGGTCAACCACGAACTTGGATTGTGACGTAAGTAAACAAGGATATAATTTTATTTTTTTCAATTATACTATTTGCCTTCCAAAACATTTGGACGATACCATCATTCATTATGTGGCATCTGATATGGTAGCTGACATAGAAATTAACATGACAAATTTTATCCAAAAAATTAATTAACCCAAAAATTTTAATGTTAATGTTAATATATTATTAATGTTAATATTATTGTTAATATTAATATTAATGCTAATGTTAATGTTAATTTTAATGTTAATGTTAGTTTTAATATTAATTTTAATGTTAAATTTTGCCATATCAACTGTCATGTCAGCAACCATGTCATATGTCACAACGGAAGATGGTATCATCCAACTTTTATTGGGAGACAATAGCATTTTTATTGAGGACACAATCTTCTTTAATAGAGCTGAATGGAAGAAAATGAATCAACTATTGGACCCAGAAAAAAATTGAGTTACAGGCTTTGCTATGGTTGTTTTTTTTTTGCTTTAAGCGATGTCTGTAATCATTCCAATGATTCCATGATGATATGTGCTTAATTACCTTAATTTGGAGCTGCAGGAACTTGACATACTGAACTGCTTCTTCCAGCATTGTGCTAATATCAACCTGTAGAACGAGCTCAATGTGATTATTATTATTACTTACAGTTTGAATCATAAAGGAGTGAATCATCACAATGGTATATATAGTACTTACTTTGGTTCCATTTGGGACCAAATTCTGCAGTATCCTCAGTCTCTCGTTGATTCTTTCCCTCCTTTTCTGTTCATATAGAGTATATGTTAGCATGATCAACTTGATACAAGATTAGACATTTTGTCATAAGCAAGTTATGTGCTGATTAGCCCAAATTAAGCTTAGTTTGTACGCAGGGCCGGCTCTGGGGTAAGCCGGACAAGACTTGGGGATTGGACAACCCCCCTTTGCTAGGGCAACCCACCAGACTCAGCATGATCCTACCAAAGGTCAGGGTTACAGATGACCACTAGGACCAGCTGACAATAAAGTTTAGAGACAACCAAAATTAGTTGCAGGATAGGACAACCCAACCCTCTGGGCTGGTCCTGTTTGTACGTACCCTTGCATAGAGGCTCTGAGGATCGGTCGCCGACCCCCGACTGGCTCTCGTCTTCCCGTTCGCCTCCCGGGAAACGTTCGAATCATCCTCCGAGTTGCAAGAGCTCGAGCCTTGCGCGTTCGCTGCGGCAACGTTGCTCTCCTCCTCCTCCTCGCTCTTCTTGGTTTTCTTTGGCTTCGGATTCTTGACCTTAATTAGCAATATACAGAACAATGAGCGTTGGGGAAATAGTCACTAATTCCTTCAAAAATAAGCTGCAATGGTGTTTGGATTCACCTGCGACCGCGACGACGCCTTGGCCTTCTTTAGCTTCTGATCATCTCCAGTGGGCTTATGATCAAACTCACTCATGTACAACTTTCTCTTGCTCTGCGGCTTCTGGTCATGGTGGTCAAGTATGACAACCTGCAGTTTCGGGTCGTCGCAGCCCGTTTCCCCGTTCAGGCACCCGAAAGAAGAGCCCGGAGCGACCGCGGCCTCCTGCGCCGCCGTGGAGAAAGCCATCCCCTCCGGCTCGGCCGAGATTGTCGGGACGACATTGGGCTCGCTCCCGTAGTACGTCTGGTACTCCGGAGGCCGGGCAAAGAAATCTTGAGGGGCACAGTAAATGTGATCGGACCAATACATGGACGGCATTGCCAAGTTCAGGTCGTGGTCCTGCTCGGCCGGGAAAGGATAGGCGCCGAGCAACTGCGTCATGAACTCGGACTCCTCGAACGACATCGTCGTCGTCGTCGCATCGAAGAAGGCGTTCCAGCTCGCCTCGACAATCCCCTCCATTTGAAGTAGTCTGAGGAAAACTGTTTGAAGAACGTATGCTTTGCTTGGTAAGGCCTAACAATCAATATAATGCTTAATTTGTGAGCTATTTATACTACAAACGCATGACCAAGGAATGTTTGTACATAACAAACTTGACGACTTCTTTGACATTGCACACATATATAATCAAATCGACGAGTCCACGGTGGGTCCAAACCAAAGTATAAGATTGTGAGAGGTCCCATGGACAATGATTAAAAGGAGTTCAACTCACAATTATTAGCTACATATCTGGGCATTAAAGAGAGAAAAATCATAAGGAACAGTGAGATACTATGAGTCAGAGATTTGATAAACCAAGCTGGCAATAGCGAGAACGTGGAGAGTCTCCTCCTCCCGAGAGAGAGAGAGAGAGAGAGAGAGAGAGAGAGAGAGGGGGCGGCATGATCGTGGAGAGGACATCCCCTAGGTACTTCAAACGCAAGCTTATCTGCCGACCACGATTCTTGTCTCCTCCTCTCCTCCATGGGGCTATTGTTATTTAAGCTTGTAACTTAATTACAGCACAAAATGTTGGGTTTTGAATTTAAAGTCTAGGGAATAGTCTCACATGACAATTCCAAATGTTATTTCTATATGAGATTTTATTTTTATTGATTTGTGTACATGGGGAGTGGTAGCCATGTGGTTGGTATGATGGGGGTAGACATGGTTGTATGGGGGTTATAAATTACTTAGCATTATTCTTTCTGGGTAATGCTGCGATTACAATCTCCATACAACCATTCCCTTATATCTGTGTAGCTGGAATGCTAAGTATTGAGAAACTAATGGAGCAATATTGGGACTTATAACAACTCTTTATTAACTTGAAAAATACTTACAAGTTTTAGTGGCGAGGAACAAATGAGCCACCCATTTATTTATAATGCCTCATAGTGCCTATAAGAAGCTTCCGAAATCGACATATTTCAAGGATTATTCTAAAAAATTCTAGAGCCTATTACAAGAAAGCTTCTAGTTTATCTAGAAAGACCACGAGTCATCTAGAAAGATCTTGAGTTTTCTAGAGGATTCCACAATCTTTTAGAGAATTCTACAAGCTTCCAGCAAAACCTTGGTCTGTGATGGATTATGCAAATTTGTTTCTGTGGGGCGCAACATTTTGGCGTAACAATATATTCCATTTGCGTGGATGACAACTATCATGATGTTTATCGCTGTGGGTGTAATTCACAAGCTGATGATTGTTCAGATGGATGTCAAAACATCATTCCTAAATAGAGATCTGATTGAAGAGATTTATATGAAACAATCGTAAGGGTTTTTAGTCAAGGGACTTGAAGACAAAGGGAGCAAATTAGTGAAATATTTGTATGATCTTGTTTGCCATGAACAAAATGTTGAACGAACTTTTGTATTTGATCAAACGAGGAAAAGTACACAAGAACTCCTAAACAAGAACTCTAAGTACAATCTTGATTCTGGAGAAGTGTGACGATGTAAATCGAACAATACAAATGATTCCTTTACTCCGTTGACAATCTGACGAGGTAAAAGTGGATTGCAAGTCTCTGCTCAACAGCAAGAAGAACAACAATTCGGCTCTCTTGGTTTTATACAAAAACTCTCCATGCATGGTTTAAAGGAAGACTCCTCCTATTTATAGTAATCTGAAAAAAATCTATCAATGCGCACATAAACGATGCACGTATGAGTTTTGTTGCCACGTGACACTTCTGAACAGAATACAGTTGTCACTGTGCGTACAAAGTGTAGCTAACCGCCATGTGGCGGGGGTTGGGATACAGCTGTTACTGAGACCTTGGGTTATTGACACCCTTCATAGGCACAACCAAGTTAGGAACACGTGGCGCGTGCCCATTACTCGAAGATCTTGTGTTTTTGTAACAAAAAGATTCGGATTTGCATGAAGAAGACAGTGCATTGAGGGACTTGTGTCACGCCCCAGAACCAGAATACTGGAGAGCGGGGGCAGACATAGCCAGCTACGTATAACGGAATGGAATCCACACCGCTATACGGTCACGGCTGTCTAGATATGTGAGGGTTTCACTACATTCCATCGGTCTCTTAAGGTCATAAAATAGCCTATTGTCTCAATCTCAACCAACTAATAATAGTAACAAGATATCAGATCACTAAATATACAATTGTAAGGCGTCCCAAACATTACATATCCAGATGATCATGAAGCTAGTCGTACAAAATGTAAGGACTAGCAAGAGTTCAGTCATACATGATCAACCCCCGGGGCTTGTCAATCATGTTACAGCCCGTAGGCAGACGGTAAGTAAGTACAATCGAGCTAACACTTGCTCGTCGGCTAAACGCCTCAAAAGAATAATTTGTAATATTACAGTGGGAGAACAAAAAGAAACCCACTCGATGCCCTGGTTACGCCTGGTGACCACCATCGGGCTGAAAAGCAGGTAGATCCTTTGCTGCTGCTCCGGTATCTGGCCATACAAAACCAGCTGGGTCAGACCCCAGAAAGAGCAAGTGCCACAAAGGAGGCTTCACTTAAGGACTAAAACCAACAAATCATTAGCATTCAACAGGTAAGAAAATAATAAGTAACACAGTTTGGGGTTTGTGCACTACCAATGCACTTATCCCAATCAGAGAAAATAACTAAGTGAAGCATCATTGACATAAAAGAACTGGAGAATCATGCTAAATAAAACATAGCGGGACAATATATGAAGAGAAAACGAAGAAGAAATATGGTAAGTGATATATAAAAGACATTCTTGTACAGAATCAATAAAAGATAGGACATATGGAAAAGCATGCCAGGATGATATACGATGAGATAACCATGGGACTATTCAGATAGCTAGGTTACAACCCGTAAACCAAACAAGGACCGGGGTTGTAACCCTTCGTCTAAACGGAACTTGGTTTCTCTCACCATTTATCGGCAAGATGAATATAAGAAATCAGGTCAAGTAACAATCTGGAGTGACAATCATTATAGTGACAATCTGGAGTGACAATCATTATAGTGACAATCTGGAGTGACAATCATTATAGTGACAATCTGGAGTGACAATCTTCCAATCATTCTGGTACAATCCTGCAATCAATCAATTCTAGACAATACCATACTGGACTAGACTCCATCCATTCAATCACGGCCAATCATTGCCTACGGCTTTCTACATTAACTAACTAGGGTTGTCACAATCCTAGTTACTATCAAGATGCAATGAGATGTTCCACCAGCCACAAGCCCTGCAGCTAATCCAGGTTATCCAGGCGACTGGGATTTATTAAGCAATTATCAAGAGTTATTAGGTGTGCCCCACATGACAGTGGGCTGGAAATGTGCCCTACTCGACGGCAGGCTACAAGTCCAACAATTGTGGCCGGGATAACGGGATCGCCTGTAACTGGGGAAAATCTCTCATGACTACTGAATTATTCTAATCATTAATCTTAGTTTATTTCAATAGGTACCCCTGACCGTGGTACTCAGGAGTCCCATCCTAGATATGGTGCGAGACTGGACAAGTGGATTTAACAAGCAAGCAAGAAAGAACCACCCACGGTGTCAAGACAAGTCAAGCTAAGTTATCAGGTCATGTCAAGTCAGGAGTGCGCCACGACGGGCCACTATCATGTCAGGTTGGTCATGTCAGGAGTGCACCACTACGGGTCACTGTCGTGTTATGCAAGTTCATTGTCATAGTATGCCATGTACAATAGTCATTCCAAACATATTAAGTAAAATCAAGTTTATGACAAAAGGCGTAAGGATATAAAATGGGCGTAGAATATCTAATAAAATATCAATATACAGGGCTATAGAAGAGCCAAGCTTAGAGAAATAAAACCAAATCTCCAAGAGCCAATAGATTGCGCAAGGGGTCAGGGGGTTGGATTGCGCAGGAGTCAAGTGCACCAGGGGCCAACTGCGCAGGAGTGAGCTGCGCAGGGGTCAGATTGTGCAGAGGATGGATTGCGCAGAGGATGGATTGCGCAGGATCGGGTTGCGCAGCAATGGGTTGCGCAGCAATGGATTGCGCAGAGGATGAACTGCGCAGCAATAGGTTGCGCAGAGGATGGATTGCGCAGCAATGGGTTGCGCCAGCACTGGACTGCGCCAGCACTAGATTGCGCAGCAATAGATTGCGCCAGCACTAAAGAGCACTGGACTGGCTAGATGGACTACGCCAGCGCTAAAGAGCACTGGACAGGCTGGATTGCGCCCGGGACAGAAGATCATCTTCCCCAAAGCTGAGAGCAATGGCCATGGAATTTCGAAATTTCAAAAGACCATAACTAGGTCAAATCTCAATGAAAATCTACTTTGCAAAGGTCTAAGTTGTGTAAAATTAAATTCTCTTTAACATGGAACAATCAAAACATGAAAATGAACAAGTTTTATAGATCAAATCCACCAAAATCTGAAAATACTTCAAACCTAGATCTACAAAATTCCAAGCTCCAAATGGAGAAAACTCAAGTTCTAATGTTACTTAGAATGAGCTAATAAAGCTATTAGACAAATAAAATGTAGCCCTTAAGTGATAGCAAGATGCAACTTGCCTAGAGCTTGGGTATAGGTGGAGAGGAGGAAGAAGAAGAAAATAAAAATGAGGAGAGAGAGAGGAAGTTTGATATTTATGGGAGGGGGTGGTTCACCATGTCAAACCAAAATAAACCGAACCAAGCCAAGCCAAGTCATGTTGAACCAAGTCAAGGCCAATAACTCTCTCTAGCAATTTAAACCAAATGAATCATGAAATAAACCCAAGCTTCACTAATCCAAAATAATAAACCAATGAACCATTAAAACCAATTGAACTGTTAATGCCAATAAAAATCAAGCCAATGCAAAATAAACCAAGGTAACTAATCATGACTAAAATAAAATAAAATATGGGTCCAAAACACGTATACGTACACTAAATACGTATCACGAATTTGGGACATTACAACTTGGCACATGACTTATGGGACATATGCAAGTCTAGGTGCAAAGGAGAGTTGGTCGGATCAAGCGACTGTTTTCCATGAACAAAAAGTTAAAAAAAACTTTTGTATTCCAAACGAGAAGAGTACAATAGATCCCTAAACAGGAAATCTAAGTACAGTTTTTTTTTATTCTGGAAAAGTATGATGAGAGATATTGAGCACTGTAGTGGCTCCTCTACTCCGTTGACGATCTAACGACGAAACGAACTTGCTCTGACTCTCTGAATTAATACCTGTGAGTGGTGATCTGGGTTGCCAATCAAGAAGCAGTCGAAGACCATGAATGAAGGAGGACTTCTTCTATTTATAGGCGAGCACATATGCAATTTGTGTAGGGATTTTGCCGCGCAGGAGCACTGCGCACGAGATTTCAGGAGAATCTGTTGTAACCGCACTGTGGGGGTTGCTGCTTGTGAGACCCATCTCACTGTATCGGTATTTTATACGGATACGTGTTTAATTTGAGCCGTGTTTCGTATTTATCGATTTGTGTAATATTTTGAAATTTTTCTAAGTATAGGATTTTCATGCCTTGGTTTAACTTGGATTTGGTTTTATTGGGTTTGGTTTAACTTTGACTTGGACTTGGTTTGGTTTAGTTTGGTTCTTTATGAGAGAGGTGTATGGTTTAGATTGAGTGGAGAGGGATGAGTGGTGGAGATTGTTTGGGCTTGTTATATAAGCCACCTACCACTCTCTCTCCTCCATTATTTTCATTTCCATCTTCATCTTCTTCCTCCAGCCCAAGGCAAGTACACCTTGCCGAATGTTGGACGATCTTAATTTCGTTTGTTCCATTCTCTTTCTTGTTATATTCTAAGCTTGTTTAGAACTTGGAGTTTTCTATTTTGATGGCTAAATTGTTGTAGATCTAACCTTGAAGAGATTTCGGTTTTTATGGGTTTTGACCTGTTAAACTTGCATATTTTTGTTTGTTGATGGTTCTATGTTGTATAGCATTTCATTCTGCCCTATTTTGACCTATGGGAGTTCGGATTTGGGCTTCGGATGATGGAGTTATGGAGCTTGAGAACTTGGCTCTCATGGTGTTCTTCTTCTCGGAATTTTGGAGAAGAAAAACTGTGCTTGACTTGATCGCATGAATATTTTATGCGACAAGTGTTCTATTCAGCCGCATGACTGGAAGTACTTTTGAGCCGCATGAGGGCCGAACTCATCCAGCCGCATAACTCCCTCAATTCCTAGCCGCATAATACTCTGAACTTCTTCAGCCGCATGAGACTCTACCCTTAGCCGCATGCGCCCTTCCCGCTGGCCGCATGGAACTCAGTCCATTCCTAGCTGCATGAGAATCCACTTCTCAGCCGCATGAATGCTATGAATTAGTCGCATGCGCCTCTCTCCCTTCCTGGCCGCATATACCTGATTGATGGCCTGCCACATACGCACTGCTTCTCCGCTAGCCGCATGAGCTGCTCTTGTCCCGAGCCGCATGGGCTCTTAACCCCGACCCGCATGGACTCCTTTTCCCGAGCCGTATGGGACTCGTTCGACCCCAGCCGCATAATACTCCACTTTCTCTGAACCGCCTAGGCCTTGCTTCCCGCTGGCCGTATGAGAACTTCTTCCCGAGCCGCATGGTCCTGCTTCCCTGCTTGCCGCATGAGGCTCAACTCCTTGAACCGCATGCATTCCCTTAGACCCGAGTCTCCTCCAGCCGCATGGGCTGCTCCCTCTTCGACCGCATGAGATCATTCTTGGCCGCCTATGCTCGAGCCGCATGGGTCTTTCCCTGGCTTGTATTTTATTATTTAATGGTCGTTATTAACCCATATTTATAACGTCCTGTGTAACTTGAGTTCCTATGGCGTACACCTTTCCCTTTATTGCATATTTTTACGCCCATTTTATATCCTTACGCCTTTTGTCCTGAACTTGATAATCACGATTTGATTGACATGATTGAAATGACAATTGTACATGACATGGTGTGACAAGGAACTAGCATGACTTGATAGTGACCCTGAGCCGTAGGGCTCCTTCCTGTACCTTGTCCAGCTATTTAATTATTGTTATTATTATTATTTCTCTATTGTTATTTGATCTTTACTGATGACTTGTGTCTTGTAACCTCAGCATAACTTGAGTCTCCTGATTGAATGCTTGCACTATACTGTCCGGCACACGTACCCTAAATACGACAGTGATCCGTAGTGGTGCACTCCTGATTAATGACCTGACATGACCTGATGGTGGCCCGTCGTGGCACACTCTTGACCAGTAAACTTGACATGATAATGACATGATAGTGGCCCGCCGTGACGCGCTCTTGACATGATAAACCTGACATGATACTCTTTGAAATGCTGTTGCGACGGCTAACATGACACGACAAGAATGAATGACCTGGACACCGTGGACGATTGTGCTTGTACAAATGAACCAGTCTTGTCTTGCATCATGTCTAGGACTGGGACCCCTGAGTACCAAGGTCATGGGTACCTACTGTAAATGGTTAAGGCTAATAACTAGAATAATTCAGTAGTCATGAGAGATTTCCCCAGCTACAGGCGATCCTGTTATCCCGGCCACAATTGTTTGGACTTGTAGCCTGCCGTCGAGTAGGGCACATTTCCAGCCTACTGTCATGTGGGACACTTCATGAAACAATTTCTACGTACACTGTCATGTGTTGCACATCAAGCTACCTAATAATTCTTGATAATTGCTTAAAGAATCTCAGTCGCCTGGATAACCTGGATTAGCTGTAGGGCTTGTGGCTGGTGGAACATCTCACTGCATCTTGTTAGTAACTAGGATTGTGATAACCCTAGTTAGTTAATGTAGAAAGCCGTAGGCGATGATTGGCCGTGAATGTTTGGATGGAGTCTAGTCCAGTATAGTATTGTCTAGAAGTGATTGATTGAAAGATTGTACCAAAATGATTTAATGATTGCACTCCATTGTCACTCTAAAGCATTGTACTCTGTATCGTCACTCTCTCACTGTTACTTAATGATTGTCACCTTTAGCAATAAATGATCAGAGACTAAGTTCTGTTCAGGCGAAGGGTTACAATTCCGGTCCTTGTTTGGTTTAAGGGTTGTAACCTGGCTTCCGGAACAGTGCCTTCGTCCTCTCTTTGTATATTGCCTGGCTCTATTTATTTTAACATGTTCTCCAGTTTATTTTATGTCAAATGATGATTTACTTACTGTCTCCCTATGTTCGGGATAAGTGCATTGGTACTGCACGAATCTCGATCCTTCTTTACTTATTGCTTTCTCTCCTTGTTGAATGCTAATGATTGCTGGTTTTAAGTTCATAGTTCGGCCTCCTTTGTGGTGCTTGCTATTTGGGGTCTGACCCCACTGGTTTTGTATGGCCAGGTTATAATAGAAGAGCCCGAAGGATCTACCGTACCATCTACTCGACGGTGACCAGCCGGAGCACCAGAGTGCCTCAATGGGTTTCTTTTTATTCTCCCACTGATATGTAAATTCTTCTCTTGTAACGTTTAGCCCCGAGCACTTGTTTAGCTCGTGTTTTGGTATTTTCCTTGATATTGTAGCCTACGGGCATAAACATGATATGTGTATTCTAGACTATAGCTAGTCCTTATCATGTACGACTAATACTCTAGCTAGTCCTCAGTTCTGTGGTACTGGCTTCATGATCAGTCATGTATATATGGTTCGGGATGCCTTACTATTGTATGTATGATGATCGTACTCTTTGCTCTTGTATAATTGCCTGTGATTGAGATACCTAGGATTGTTAAACCTTAGGATTGACTGATGGCTTGTAAAGTAACCCCCATGTCTTGACAGCTTATACGTGATTTCAGAGTATTAACGTACTTTGGGATTACGTAGCTGGCTATGTCTGCCCCCGCTCTCCGATATTCCGGTTCTGGGGCGTGATACTGCTGAGCTGACACGTAGCAGTGGTTGGAATTCTCTTGTTGCTGAGATCTTGAGTGGTTAGCACCCATTCATCAACATGACCGAGTCAATGACACATGACGTGGCACACTGCTCGAAGATTTCTTTCAGTTTAAACCGAATAGATCTTGATTATATCGGAAGTGTGGTAATTTGAACAAACTGGATTTGGTTGTATCTACAGAGATACGATTGCCATACTGGCCACGTGGCATGGTGCCACATTGTGAAGGAACTACGCGCTGTGGGAGATGCACTTTTGGGGGCTACACTTCTGAGGCTCTGAGGCACTACGCTTTTGAGGCCCTATTGGCAGACGTGCTTTTAACTAACATTTGACAACTGACAACTTGATGGTTGTTATTTACTGTCTTCTGACACTTTGTTTAGCGTGCCATTAATGCTGAAGTGATGGCACAGCGTACGTGTCTTGTTTCGAGCGTTGTGCGTTTGGATTTTCAAAGTACTGCACTTTTGGGGCCATGAGTGACTGCGCTTTTGGGGCGACGAGTGACTGCACTCTTGGGGCGATGAGTGACTGCACTTTTGGGGCGACTGAGTCAATGCCTCCTTAATTGCTGCCACTTTTGAGGGGCTCAAGAAGTGGTGACTAAAGACTTAGTCAAAGGCTTCATTAAAGAGAGAAAAAATCATAAGGAACTGTGAGATTCTATGAGTCAGAGAGTTGATAAACCAAGCTGGCAATAGCGAGAACGTGGAGAGTCTCCTCCCGAGAGAGAGGGCGACATGATCGTGGAGAGGACATCCCCTAAGTACTTCAAACACAAGCTTATTTGCCGACCACGATTCTTGTCTCCAACTCTCCTCCATGGGGTATTGTTATTTAAGCTTGTAACTTAATTACAGCAAGATATCGAACACAAAATATTGGTTTTTGAATTTAGAGTCTTGGAGAATAGTCTCACATCCATGTGACAATTCCAAATGTGATTTCAATATGAGATTTATTTTTATTGATTTGTGTACAAGGGGAGTGGTAGCTATGTGGTTGGCATGATGGGGTAGACATGGTTGTATGGGGGTTGTAAATTACTTAGCATTATTCTTTCTGGGTAATGTTATGATTATAATCTCCATACAACCATTCCTTACAGCTGTTCAGCTGGCAATTATTAACTGGATCTCCTTTTTTCCAGGTGGGGTAGGGGGAGGGATCCAATTAACAACCATCACATAGGTGGTTGTAAGGAGGACAATGTTCAAGCCCTCCAAGAATTATTTATAATTTTGTCACTCATTGATTGACAAGAGCTTAGATTTTCGCTCATATACTATTGGGGCAAAAAATTACATTTTCGTCCCATTTTCGCTCAGGTGTTGTCTGCTTTAGAATGTTGTTGGCACGAAAATAGTGTCTACGCAAAATGATTGTTTGTTGTTTCTTGTGTGTAACTGCCATTTAGTGAGGATTACTGTTGTAACCGTCCATTTAATGGGGATCTACTTTCCGATTTATTGTCCATAATGGATAGTGGACTGCTATATAGGAAGGTTATTTCCCCTATATAATCACAATTTTTTTCTTTTGCAAGAGAACATAAGTGATTATATGCTATGAGAGGAGAGTTATAGCAGCAACTACGTGAAACAACAAAGTGTTGTCAGTTCGTGCATTCGGTGGAGTCCAACTTCTGTCCGTGCAAGAGTGACAAATGAGCATTTTAGAAGACCTTATCTTTGAACTTGCTGGTTCCTGTCAGCAGATCGACGGAATAAGATTGAATCTTGCTTTGAGCAACGGTGATCATTATTATCTCAACGAATTGTCTTCTTCTCCGGCCTTATCATTTTGTTTCTTGTTGTAATAAGTGTGTGTAGCAACTATATTGTAAATTTTATTTTCTTTACATTTTCCAGAAGGTTGTAATCATTATTTTCGTACAAGTCTGTAGGTGTCTTTGTTATAGTTGTACTTTTTCGTTTTCATGTATTTTGTACGATCTTTATAACCGTCGGAGACGATGAACTATATGTTGTTGACAACTAGTCTTCCAAACTGTTTCTGGGGAGAAGCTGTCGTCACTGCCATATTTATTCTTAATAGAGTGTTGTTCGCACAGTAAGACATCACTCCTTATGAACTTTGGTTTAAAGTCAAACCCAACTTGAATGCCATTCGAGTGTGGGGGTATCTGTCTTATGTGAAGCTTTCTGACATTATGTCACGACCCGATCCCAATTTCTTGAGTCGACTCGGATCATGCCCAGCCTGCACCGTTGTTGAGACGACGGCAGTAAGCTGTATCCCATATGCAGGTACAATCAACAACATTTGAAACTATAATTGCCACAACATTTAATTAAACGATAATATAAACTTGTCCATTACAAAGCTTGTCCACAACTTTAACATAACATTTATTTTATTTAAAAGATAAACTAAAACTTCAACTAAGCAGAAGTGTCATCATCATCTCTATGGACCTCGTCTGGGAGCACAGCAGGGTACAGCTCCGGGTCATAGTAACTACTGATCAGTAGCTCTGAGTCATCAATAGAACCTATTAGGTGTGGGGGATCCAGTCAGGAAAGGAGCAAGTACAATTATGAAAATTAACAATTTGCATAATGAATAGAAACTTGCAATATTAAATAATTTTGAAACAATGATTTCCAACTATAAAACAATTGTGATTTGAGTAAGCAGTATCTATGACCGGTTTAGGATGATTCAATTGTATCCTATTGATACGGTCCGGCCTAACCCCGTGTGAAGAGGGGTAAGCTCGCACATTCATTAACTATTTGGCTTTGATCATAGATAACTACGCTACTCCCCATTATCCCGATGCAATGATTCAGTATATTACTCTAGGAGAGAGTACGTGTAACAGTTGTGTATTTAACATGCAAAATTTCTAATATTAATTAAACTGCAATTAACCACAACCGTACTTGCCTTCGTTTTAGAATGACTGGATAGACGAGTCGGTACCGAGGAGGAACGTCAGTTGTAACTTCGAGTTCCTACAGTTGAGAACTCGACTTAGATCCTTTGTATAACCAGGCTAAGTGTGCTAGTTACAATCTCTAGTAGTAAGTCCTAGTCAGGTTTTAGTTGTTATTAAGCTACAGCTATCGTTTACGTCGCCAACTATGTGCGTTGATTAAACCGATTAATTTGGTTATTTGGAAATAATAACAAGGACCAATTAACTTTGGAAAACTTTGTGTTTTTGTAATATATTTATAAAATTATAGTTTCTTATAGTGATAAATCATGAACTAGTTAAATATTTTATCCAATAATTAATTCTTAATTAATTAGAAAATTACGCTCTAACTACGATTATACGTCTAATCAAAACCACCCAAGATCACATCCACCCAGAAAAGAAAATAAAGATCTACGCTACACAATACAAGGGCACAGCTAAACATCCTAGAGTGGGCTTATGCCATGTACAATTATTTTTACATCAAATAAGAGAAAAAGATCTAATTACTAAATAAAGTGCAGTAAATAAATGACTATAATAAATAGCCTAATAATTTAAAATAAATGTTTAAGAGTCTCAGACTCGATCCATCATCAAAATCCAGCTAATACCACAACGCCCGGTCGGACCGGTGCGTTTGCATTTCGCCAGGGGTCGTCGCCCGAAAAATCAGTTTAAAATTCATTTCCGAAAACCAATTTTAAAATCAATTAAATATAGTTTTGTAAAAATTTGGGCAGCACTTCCTCTATTTTGGGACAACCCAAAACTGGGAAATACGCCACAGAAAACCTGCAATTATTCCAACCCAATAATAATCCCAAAAATATAACCACCGAATTAACTTTCCAAACCACCAGAAATAATTTCCCAACCAACAGAACTTCCCGAAATACCCGGGAATCCTATAATCAAACCAAACCACACAACCAGCAGATAAAATCACAGAAAATATGTTAACGCAGCTAACCGAATCTACTACGCAGCTAACCGGATTTCCCAAAGGGGAACCGGGGACCGATTATCATCATAGACTACCGAAATAAATGCAACGGGGCAGAGAAATTATACCTCGGGTGCTCGGCTAGAGCTCTCAGATGATATAATAAAAGAATAAAGAAGTCCAGCAGCGACGTTCCCGAAATAGCTGGAACCAGCGTCGCCGAAGAAATACCGAAGAGATCCGAGGCTAGGGCACGATGGCAGGGAGTGCCAAAGGGCACGGTCGACGGGAAACGCGGCTAGAGGGCAGCGCTGTCGACGGACAGCAGCGCTGTCGGCGTCGGGGAACGCTGACATGGGAGATAGGCTCGCGGGGAAACGCGAGGGAACGCGCCGGAGAGGAGACGGGCGGCGCGCTGGATGTGGAACCGCCGGCGTTGACGGTCGGCCAAGGGGTTTCGAGAGGCGCCAAGGGGCGAGATCGCCGGAGTCGCGCAGAGGGGGCCGCGGAGGCGGTCGCCGAAGTCGGGCGGCCGAGGAGTCGCTGCGAACAGGGCGCGGGGGTGCGCCGGACTTGGCCGCACGGTGGCGGACGGCCGAGGAGGGGGCGCGGATCGCCGGAGTTAGGTGGAGGAGGGTTTGGTGGAGAAAGCTCCAGAGAGTGAGTTTTGGTGAGAGAAAGGAGAATGAAAGCTCTGTGAAGATTAGAGGGAGGGAGTAGGGATTTTCCTTCCTGTTGAACGTGAAGAGTGGGAGGAGTGGGTTTAATAAAGAGTGGTGGTGAAGGAAAGTACCTGTTAGGAAATGGGAAGAGTCTCGGTCGTGGGGGTGTGAGTAATAAAGAGGAGAGGTGAGTTGTAACGTTTGAGAAGAGGAAAAGATGGGTTTTGCCAATTCGTGTGTGTTTGGGGTGCTGGTCCTTCGGGGCCAGCCAAAGACTGGGTTTTATTATTTTTTTTATTTTTTTTTATTTTTTTTAATACTTAAACCAAATTCAAATCAGAATTGAGAAATAAAAAGGAGGGATTGGGCTCGGGCCTGGGTCTGGGTCCGAAAATCAAAAGTCCATGTTGTAATGAATATTTTCGAAATCCTTTTTCATCCAAAAATATTTAATAGTAATATTAATAATAATTATTTTTAGAAAATGCTAATTATAACACTAAACATTATTAAATAATAAAACACAGGATATGGGTTTCACAATCTTCCCTCCTTAGAAAATTTCGTCCTCGAAATTTAAAGGTAGGAAAGAAAAGACAAACAGGTACGGGTACTGTGCCCGTAACTCAGGTCCAACCATAAGAATTTCCAAAGCAGTCGTGGATGAGACGGTTTAGGGACAAGTTTCATGATATTATCCACACAGAAAAATACAAAGGCGAACCAAAGTACACGAGGTTGATCAGACCATCATGCACCGGTCCTGATTAGACAATATATTAGTGGGTGCACCCAATAAAATACTGTCATGATCAAGCTTGATAAAGAGATAGCTTGCAAAACTAGGCTAACTTCGTCAGCATCAGTCAAGTTTAGAACGAAAAGATAAGAAAATAGGAGTTTAAGTGATGGCTCAAATTCTGATCTTCTTCATAACTCTGACTAGGCTTGCAACTGGTTTCTCTGGCTCTAAAAGGTTGAGTCCAATCTTCAGCTCTGAATTATCCAAAATGTGACTCGGATCCGAAATGTAGTGTCTGAGCTGTGACGTAGAAGACGTTGCACACCCTCAAGATTAGCTGTTAGAGCTAACTGGTACGCTACTTCCAACTCGTCTTAAACTTCAAATGGCCTGATGTATCTGGCCTCAATTTCCAGCTTCGTCAAAACTGATTGTTCCTCTGGTAGGAGAAAACTTCACCAAATGCAATTTGGTCTTCCCAAGACCTACCAAATTCCAAGACGCGAAATCCCAATACATCTTCAAGCATCTGGATTGACCTCTCTGCTTGCTCGTCCCGCGGTACTCCATGAATCCGGTAGATGTGCCTCTCGTATAATGCTGCCCACTTCTTAGTGGATAAACCAACTTGAAGGGAAATAAAGTGTGCTGACTTAGTCAGTCGGTCCACTATAATCCAATTGGTGCCCTTCCCTCCTTGGGAACAAGGCAATCCTTACTCAAAGTTCATTGTTATATGCTTCTACTTTCACTCCGAATTGTCCAGCGGCTGCAACAAACTTGTTGTTCTCTTGCTAAATTCCTCATATTGACAAATTCACATATAATCCCATACCTGGAATTGTCCTTCTTCATTCTATAGCACCAATCAATGGAGGCATATTCCGATACATCTTATTAGCTCCTGAATATATGGAATACTGCGACTGGTACATTTCTTTCATCAACTCGTTCCTCCGTTTGTCAGCCGATACGTAAAGTCTCGTACCTTTCTTCAGAGTTCCACTGCTGATCAATTTAGAAACCCTCAAGTGTTTCTTCCAACACTTGATCTCTAAACTTGTAAAGTGCCTCGTTTTGAAACTACGTTCTCTTGATTTTTGTCCCTCAGCCTCGAACTTCATCAATACTGAATTAGCATCCAGCTCCGTCCTTCTATCTCCAGGTAGTATAACCTCCAGTCCAAACTTCTCGATGCAGGTCGATGTCGAAAACCTTCATCTGCTTCAATCATCTTCTTAGTCTAACATTCAGCTCTTTCTGAGTGAAGACATATTTCAGACTTTTGTATTCCGTATATATTTTTACTCCCTTTTCTTAAAAATCATGCTCCCATAGCTTCAAAGTAAAGATAATTGCAGTAATTCAAATTAGGTGTGGGATAATTCTCCTCATGAGTCTGTAGTTGCTTATATGTGTAAGCAATTACTTCCCCATGTTGTTGAAGAACGCAGCCCAGTCTTTTTCCAGAGGCATTACTGTAAATTGAAAAACCACCGGTTCCTGCGGGTAGCGCAAGGATTGGTGTAGTGGTAAGTCTCTTCTTTAGCTCCTCAATGCCGCCTGGCAATCTTTCGTCCAGATGAACTCTTCATTCTTCCAAGTGAGCTTCGTCATCGGCTCAGCAATCTTGGCGAATTCCTTCACGAACTTCTGATAGTAGCTAGCCAAGTTCAAGAAACTTCCGAATTGAACTTGGGGTATACCACTTTTCAACAGCAGCTATCTTCCATCGAAATTTCTTCTCTTGCCAACATGGCCAAAAGTCCACCTTGTCAAAGAAAATCCACGTTCAGGTAACTTACCATAAAACTTCTTTTTCCTCAAAGTTTCCAAAACTTCCTCAGATGTTCTTCATGCTCTTCTTCAGTCTTCAAATATCGGAATGTTATCTATGGAGAAGATAAACTGATTCAAATACTCATGAAAATCTCTGTTCATGAGATTCATGAACACAGCAGAAGCATTTGTCAGTCTAACGTCCTGACCAAAGAAAACTACCCATACTTGGTGTTTGAACGCCGTCTTGGAAATGTCCTCTTTCCTGACTTTGATTTGATGGTAGTCAAATCTTAAGTCAAACTTCGAAACACCCTAATTCCACACAACCAGATCAAACAGATCCTCGATCCGGGCAGAAGGTACTTGTTCTTTAGTGTCTGGTAATCGATGCACATCCGTTGTTCCATCCTTCTTGGGCACAAACAAGATAGGTGTTCCCTAAGGTGAAATTCTACCCTGAATAAATCCTAAAGCCTTCACTGATCTGGTCCTTCATCTTCTTGGCCTCCTTCGGGTTGACTCTGTAACATCCTTTAAAATAGGGGAGAGCCAGGGACTAGGTCAGGGGTGAATCCTGTGTCTAGATCTGGGATAATTCGGGGAGACTATCAGGGAAAACATCTGCCATAAAGGTGTAACTAAGAATTTTTATTCATGTGGAGAATTATAGCAAAAACTCTTATGATTGATCAAAGGACATCCTGTTACAACTTCCAAAATAGATAATGCTATTCAGTAGTCCTAGGTACTATTCTTCATGGTTCTGGCTCTTGCATGAGCAGCCTCCAACTGCTTCATCTTCTATGAACCTCGAGTATGCATCATGCCTTATTGTAGGAGGCAAGGTCTGCTGGATAGGAAGAGAGTCACTAGGTTGTGGCCTAACAGGTGTTGCTGGAATATGAGCTCTGGTTTGATGGAAAGATAAGGGGCAGTCCTTTACCCGATGTTCAGCAGATCTACATGCCAAACATTGTCCCAATCTCTTACGGCAACTAACGGTCTGATGACCAGGCCTCTTGCAATAGTTACAAGCCCATAGCTTCTTACGACAAGGCTGCCGAAAAGTAGAGTACTTGATGGGACCCAAAATATCTTCTAGTTTCAAGGGTATCCTTCCTAGGACAAAAGTTCTGCTCTAACTTGGTTGGGGATAACTAAGGCTACATCATGACGTTCTTTATGTCTTCTCTCGTGATATTCATCTGTTCCTGCTGGGCTTCATCTTGAGCATTCTGGAACTCCAGAATTTCTTGAAATAGGACAACTATTTGGAAGATGATTGCTGGTACTAGTGGAGCAACAAAAATGAATACTCCACCAAGGAAATGCAATTCAGTTTGAGATGAGGTAGGAATCGCCAGTGTAGGAAAAACTTCACTGGATGCACTATAAGGACGGTCAAACAGCCGCGAGGGAAAAGACCCTGGGCTTGGTTGAGGAGATGGGGTATGATCCGGAGATGACACCTCATCGCCAGCAGGATTTGGTCAACGGTCATTCTCTGGATGGTTTAGGATGCAAACATAAGCAAGGTATCCTACCAGTCTATAATCAAACAAAAATATTTATTTATAATATATTTCGGTCCTATGTTGTGACAAATTGATGTTCTAGTGTTCTAATTGTTTCGAGGTATGTTTTCCTAAGTTGTTGTTCAGACCTGCATGGGCCACCACTAAAAACATGTCACGACCCGATCCCAATTTCTTGAGTCGACTCGGATCATGCCCAGCCTACACCGTTGTTGAGACGGCGGCAGTAAGCTGTATCCCATATGCAGGTACAATCAACAACATTTGAAACTATAATTGCCACAACATTTAATTAAACGATAATATAAACTTGTCCGTTACAAAGCTTGTCCACAACTTTAACATAACATTTATTTTATTTAAAAGATAAACTAAAACTCCAACTAAGCAGAAGTGTCATCATCATCTCTATGGACCTCGTCTGGGAGCACAACAGGGTACAGCTCCGGTCATAGTAACTACTGATCAGTAGCTCTGAGTCATCAATAGAACCTATTGGGTGTGGGGGATCCAGTCAGGAAAGGAGCAAGTACAATTATGAAAATTAACAATTTGCATAATGAATAGAAACTTGCAATATTAAATAATTTTGAAACAATGATTTCCAACTATAAAACAATTGTGATTTGAGTAAGCAGTATCTATGACCGGTTTAGGATGATTCAATTGTATCCTATTGATACGGTCCGGCCTAACCCCGTGTGAAGAGGGGTAAGCTCGCACATTCATTAACTATTTGGCTTTGATCATAGATAACTACGCTACTCCCCATTATCCCGATGCAATGATTCAGTATATTACTCTAGGAGAGAGTACGTGTAACAGTTGTGTATTTAACATGCAAAATTTCTAATATTAATTAAACTGCAATTAACCACAACCGTACTTGCCTTTGTTTTAGAATGACTGGATAGACGAGTCGGTACCGAGGAGGAACGTCAGTTGTAACTTCGAGTTCCTACAGTTGAGAACTCGACTTAGATCCTTTGTATAACCAGGCTAAGTGTGCTAGTTGCAATCTCTAGTAGTAAGTCCTAGTCAGGTTTTAGTTGTTATTAAGCTACAGCTATCGTTTACGTCGCCAACTATGTGCGTTGATTAAACCGATTAATTTGGTTATTTGGAAATAATAACAAGGACCAATTAACTTTGGAAAACTTTGTGTTTTTGTAATATATTTATAAAATTATAGTTTCTTATAGTGATAAATCATGAACTAGTTAAATATTTCATCCAATAATTAATTCTTAATTAATTAGAAAATTACGCTCTAACTACGATTATACGTCTAATCAAAACCACCCAAGATCGCATCCACCCAGAAAAGAAAATAAAGATCTACGCTACACAATACAAGGGCACAGCTAAACATCCTAGAGTGGGCTTATGCCCTGTACAATTATTTTTACATCAAATAAGAGGAAAAGATCTAATTACTAAATAAAGTGCAGTAAATAAATGACTATAATAAATAGCCTAATAATTTAAAATAAATGTTTAAGAGTCTCAGACTCGGTCCATCATCAAAATCTAGCTAATACCACAACGCCCGGTCGGACCGGTGCGTTTGCATTTCGCCAGGACCCACAGACCGGTACGGTCGTCGCCCGAAAAATCAGTTTAAAATTCATTTCCGAAAACCAATTTTAAAATCAATTAAATATAGTTTTGTAAAAATTTGGGCAGCACTTCCTCTATTTTGGGACAAGCCAAAACTGGAAAATGTGCCACAGAAAACCTGCAATTATTCCAACCCAATAATAATCCCAAAAATATAACCATCGAATTAACTTTCCAAACCACCAGAAATAATTTCCCAACCAACAGAACTTTCCGAAATACCCGGGAATCCTATAATCAAACCAAACCACACAACCAGCAGATAAAATCACAGAAAATATGTTAACGCAGCTAACCGAATCTACTACGCAGCTAACCGGATTTCCCAAAGGGGAACCGGGGACCGATTATCATCATAGACTACCGAAATAAATGCAACGGGGCAGAGAAATTATACCTCGGGTGCTCGGCTAGAGCTCTCAGATGATATAATAAAAGAATAAAGAAGTCCAGCAGCGACGTTCCCGAAATAGCTGGAACCAGCGTCGCCGAAGAAATACCGAAGAGATCCGAGGCTAGGGCACGACGGCAGGGAGTGCCAAAGGGCACGGTCGACGGGAAACGCGGCTAGAGGGCAGCGCTGTCGACGGACAGCAGCGCTGTCGGCGTCGGGGAACGCTGACAGGGGAGATAGGCTCGCGGGGAAACGCGAGAGAACGCGCCGGAGAGGAGACGGGCGGCGCGCTGGACGGGGAACCGCCGACGTTGACGGTCGGCCAAGGGGTTTCGAGAGGCGCCAAGGGGCGAGATCGCCGGAGTCGCGCAGAGGGGGCCGCGGAGGCGGTCGCCGAAGTCGGGCGGCCGAGGAGTCGCTGCGAACAGGGCGCGGGGGTGCGCCGGACTTGGCCGCGCGGTGGCGGACGGCCGAGGAGGGGGCGCGGATCGCCGGAGTTAGGTGGAGGAGGGTTTGGTGGAGAAAGCTCCAGAGAGTGAGTTTTGGTGAGAGAAAGGAGAATGAAAGCTCTGTGAAGATTAGAGGGAGGGAGTAGGGATTTTCCTTCCTGTTGAACGTGAAGAGTGGGAGGAGTGGGTTTAATAAAGAGTGGTGGTGAAGGAAAGTAGCTGTTAGGAAATGGAAAGAGTCTCGGTCGTGGGGGTGTGAGTAATAAAGGGGAGAGGTGAGTTGTAACGTTTGAGAAGAGGAAAAGATGGGTTTTGCCAATTCGTGTGTGTTTGGGGTGCTGGTCCTTCGGGGCCAGCCAAAGACTGGGTTTTATTATTTTTATTTTTTTTAATACTTAAACCAAATTCAAATCAGAATTGAGAAATAAAAAGAAGGGATTGGGCTCGGGCCTGGGTCTGGGTCCGAAAATCAAAAGTCCATGTTGTAATGAATATTTTCGAAATCCTTTTTCATCCAAAAATATTTAATAGTAATATTAATAATAATTATTTTTAGAAAATGCTAATTATAACACTAAACATTATTAAATAATAAAACACAGGATATGGGTTTCACACATTAAGATTCAGAAACCGAAAATGAGGACTACGAAGTCAATATTCCTTGGATATGTCGAGAAGATTGATGCATACAGATTCCTTGATATTTAATCAAATTATATCATAGAATCTTACGATGCTAAATTCTTCAAGGATAAGTTTGTCAGACACAAGTCCGGAGAACACTGTAAGCAAAAAAGAGGCTAGCACTTCCAAATAAAGGTGTAGTCCAAGAAGAAGTTGTAATTGAAGATGCAATATATAAAAAAAACTCGTTGAGCCATCATCAAAGCGAGTGAGGAACTCGAAGGAATTTGGATAAGACTTTGTCATCTGTCATATAGAAGCAGATCCACTTATCTATGATGAAACGATGAAGACCATATTCACTATTATATGGAAAGAGACAATCAATGACGAGATTGACTCCATTACATCCAATAACACTTAGGTAATAGTAAATATGCCTGAAGGAGCAAAATATATCAAATGTAAATGGATCTTCAAAAAGGAGATGAAGACTGACGGAACTGTTGATAAGTTCAAAGTTAGGCTGGTGGCTAAGTATTTTCTTAAAAGCAATGGATCAACTACTTCGATACATATGCTCCAGTTACGTGGATGACAACTATCATGATGTTCATCGTTGTGGGTGCAATTCGCAAGCTAATGATTCTTCAGATGGATGTCAAAACATCATTCCTGAATAGAGATCTGATCGAAGATCTTTACATTAAGCAACAAGAAGGGCTTATAGTCAAGTAACTTGATAACAAAGCGTGCAAATTAATGAAATCTTTGTACGGTCTAAAGTAGGCTCCCAAGATGTGGTATAAAAAGTTTGATAAAACTATCAGATCAAACGACTACAGGGTCAACGAGAATAATAGGTAATTCTCCACTCCGCACGATACATTATGATGAGTCGTTGACTCGAAGAGTTGCGTTGACCCGATTAAGTATCGATGCGAATCGATACAAGAGTTACGTTGACCCGATGAATGCATTGAGTTGGATCGATGCAAGTGTTAAGTTGGCCCGAGAGAAAGCACTGAGTCGGTTCGAAGATTCTAAGGAATCGAATCGATGCAACGTACAAGTCTGATTCGAACGAATATTAATTTTAGCTGGTTTTGTGTGCAGGCTATACTTTTACGCTGAAATATAAGAGGTCGATATTTTGCCTTATTTGCAATGGTGTCCGCAAAACCAAATCACCGCCTCGCAACGGACTGATGCAATAGGCACGGTAAGCCAAATCGGTCGGATAATTCAACGAAGCACGAAGTGCTTGAATGGCTAAGTCAGAAGAGTTGGCCGCGCAACAAAAGTTATAAAATCGAGACCACGGACGTGACTCTTCTTTTCTACTCCGTCATGCCTAAGTAAAATATACGATTGTATGCTAAGTTAACCTATCGAGACCACGGACGTGAATCGAGAGATATCATAGTGCGTGTCGAACATTAGATAAAATAGTTAAATTAAAACGTACATCAAATGTACTAGTCGCCATAGAATATTAAAATATTGCAAAGGCGAGCGCCTCGGTACGCAAGCCATAAGAACATAGGATAACTGTATCAATGAGTGCATCAAATGTACGAGTCACGGAACATTAAAAGATTGGATCGGAACGTGCCTCAAGGCACGAGTCACTGAACATCAATCAAATACGTGCCCCCGTGCATGAGTTAGTATGCTAGAACATATAAAGACTATATCGGCGTGAGTGCCTCAGTACACGAGCTATAGAACATTGAATACCCTATCGATGCGTACCTCAGTTGCACGAGTCGGAGGGAAGGAACATAAGTCTAATACATTGAACACTAAGGCGTAGAACATGAAAATACTGAATCGAGGCGTGCATCGAATGCACGACGCAAGGAATGGAGAATAACTATATCAAAGCATGCTTACGTGCACGAGACTTACAAAAGATGGCTTCGTTGCGGAGAGAACAGTTGTGGCACGAATGTGACGGAACTGTCGATAGTGGCATGGTGACTCGAAATGTTTATGGCCTTCGGGACGTTTGTTGATGAACATTGAATTGGGCATTGTGCTAATAAAAATAGAGATAGGCAAATTGTTTGGTTGTATGCCAGTGATGTGCGTTGCATGTTCAAATGAATTTAAAGATATATAGCCCGTGCACGGATATGTGATAGGCTTCCCTCGAACGTGGTATACTAGGGCGTTGGGTCTGTTCGGCCTAGGAGGGATGATTTGGTAAAATCGGTATTGATGCTGCACTCATTAAGACGGCTTGCGACCTGCTATTGATGCAATAAGCCACTTACTGAGTAATTCGGGATCCTTCGGATAAGGGATTAGCACTCTCAGATGGAGCGATCACCGTCTTACATAGGTGATTTGAGAAATATAAGTCCATTCTGGCTTGGAATGCCAGTGACCTTCATATAGTTTAAAGAATGGTGGGCTGAAAGTGCGGACACACAGAGATCCCACACAAGATCTGTAAGCCTCCTGAATTTCAGGGTTTATTTTTATTTTTCTGAATGAATTATCTTCGATAAATATATTATTATTTAATTATTTAGATCATTAATGTACCTTTCCATGACTTTAACTTCTGGAGCGTCAGGGATGCCAATCCTGTAAACTCTCTTCACGAGTTTTGAAGTAGACAAGATTATCTTCGTTTTGATATATCCTGTCCCACTTGAACTCGTTCCCTTGTGCTCTTTTTGTATCGCGCAACTTCGGGTCAACTTAGACCGATTAATCATTGAATAATTATTCCCACTTTTATTTTTGATCTTCGTTTGTACGTCACCGTGACTTTTAATTTAGGAGCACCAGACCAGTCGTTTTCTCAGAACCAACTTCTCATAAATGATCTACTCGAGACGCTCTTCACCCATGACCTTCGTGTCCCACTCAGACACTCCATTTTGTGCTTCATTTTCTCCGCAAAATTTCCGGGTCAATTTAGGCCGATTTATTTTCCACCGTGAAACCTGAATTATTTTCCAATTTAATTTTGGGACCCGACATCGATCCAACCTAGTCAACCCAAAGTACGGACCTGGCCCACATGAAGCCTACTACCCACATGAAACTGGTGTCCCATTTATTGGAGTCCCCGTATATTATTTATTTTCTCGTGATTATAAATACCCATTTTTAATTTGATTATTGCACCCGGTCCGATTTTGACCCGACCTGGCTCGACCGAACCCGAACCCAAGCTCCACGTTGTCCTCTCATGACTGTCCAAGTATCCCACATAATTTCCCTATTTTTTCTATTTTAAATATCTATTTATTCTCTCTCTATTCTACAAATATCTCATTTAATATCTCTTAAATATATATATATATATATATATATATATATATATATATATATATATATATATATATATATATATATATATATATATATATACATATATATATATATATATATATATATATATATATATATACCTCTCTCTTTCTCTCTCTCCCTTTACACCTACTCCTACATCCCCTCACTCCCCTCACAGCACACAACCCCCCCCCCCTTTTTGGGACCGACCTACTATCCCTCCCTTTCTCTCTCTCTAATTAATATCTCATTCTCTCTCAAATATCTCTCCCTCACTCTTTCTAATATATTACACACACAAACAAAATTATATAACACTCTTCCTCCCTCTCTCCTTACACTACACCAACACCACCACCACAGTCGACCCCCTCTTCCTCCCCTGGCCGAACACCTCCTCCTCCTCCATTCTCCATTATCCTACTCTCCACAACACCACCACCATCACCATGCTTCTCCCTATCTCCTCCTTCTCATCCTCTTCATCATCTACACCATCTTCACTACCACCACTCGAACCACCACCCCCGTACGACCACCGCCACCGCGCCCTTGCCGTACTTCGGCCTAGCCCGCCGCCAGGCCAGGCCGCACGGCCACACAGCAGCAGCAGCAACAGCGACAGCAGCCGCCATGCACGCGCGTGCGCACGCGCGGAAGCGCGCGATGGCCGTACGCCACTTCGTGGCCGGCCCGCACCACCGTGGGGCCCCCGCAAGCTCCCCACACCTCCGACGAACCCGGACGACCACCCCGGGAGAGTCTTCGGCCTCCCCGACGTGTGAAACACACTATTTGTGCATTTACGTCGAAATCCCGTCGACGCACGCGGAGGAAAGTTTCAGAAATTGTGTTTCGGGATAGCGACTTCGCGCGCAATTTCTGGGAGATCCGACCGTTGGATCGGCGAACTCCTTGATCTGTCGCAATCTCGGTATATCCATCTTCACTCCTGTCAATTTCCGTCCGTTAATTATGTCGGTTGATACCTCAAAACTGGCCACCAAGTTGACGTTTTAATTGAACTGTTTTTGGACAGTTTCGTGGAGCCGACTTCGTCAGCTCGTATCTTCGTCGTCGCAGCTCCGGTTGGCACGCTACCAGTTCCTATGCGCAGCTGGTATAACCCTCTTCCTGCCTCCTTTAGATTTCGTTTCATTTTAAGCACGTTCGGTTGGTCGAATTCGACGCCAAAGTTGGCCGTCCGAATTCTTTAATTTGCACCTGTTAAATTCCATTTTTAATCCCGGGACTCCGGATTCAATTTTTGACACCACCAGTAGACTCGTGGCGTCGTTCTGGCATGTTTTCATATAAATTTTGCTTGATTTGGAGAACGTGGGCCCTGGCACGCATTTCGGTGCAAAGTGGGTCATACTTTTCGAGTCAACGGGTCACTTTGAGATCGGCTCATCGGAATCCAATTCCGGATATACCGTTGAGTTCGTATCATCATTTTGGACTCGTTGACATATAATTTACTGAGTTTTGAAGACATTTGCTCCGGCACGCATTTTGGTGCAAACTGGATACCAAGTGTCTGCGTTAACGTATCATTTTGAGATCGGCACATCGGAATTCCATTTCGGACATACCGTTGGGTTCGGATCATCATTCTAGATTCGTGGACATATAATTTGCTAGGTTTTGTAGACTTCTATCCTGACACGTTTTTCGGTGTAAAGTGTGTCCAACGGCGGACATCATTTTGATCCGAAATTACCGTTTTGCCCCTGTGTCTAAATTGGACTTATGGGTAGGCTATCCTAGCTAATTTGACCGTTCTGGACACGTTGGTGATGTTTATTTTATCATCCGACAACATCTGTAGATTTTGATTATGTATTATCTTTAATTTATAATTAATTATTTTTCCAGAAATTGTTACTTTCTATTTTTGAATTTTTATATATATTTTAATTTCTGTAAAAATCTGGAAAAAATTGTATTTAAATACTATGTTAATTTAGATAATTTATTATAATTTTTCTAGTATTTAATAAGTACTTTTGGTATTTTATAAAAATAGGAAAACAGAACTTATTTTCGGTATATTTATGTTTGCTGATTTTTAATAATTATTTATGAAGGTTTATAAATTCCAAAAAAATTAGTATAAATTTCTATAATTAACAAAGATTATTTTGGGACTTTATTTTATATATATTTGAGCTTTTTGTCTATCTCAAAAATTGTTGGAACTTAGTGTACAGTTTGATTTATTTATTGAATAGTTACGACTTTCAATGTTTTGTGTGGTTTTGAGTTATTGTAGTATTGGACCTCACCCTACACTAGTATAAAGACTCTAGGAAGTTAGTTTGGATATAGTGGCACTTCACATTAGACTTTTATGCTAGGTCCCCACTTGGCTAGTAACCAGTTAGGAGTCGTGTCACACCACTAGTGTAATATTGAACATAGCCTAGAACTGAGTTTGTATATCATTATTGACAGGACACCAGGCATCTATATCTTCGTACTAGTATTCTTGCTTTGCTCGAGGCAAGTACATCTACAAACTCATTTACTGTCTTTTAATGCTAGAACATGTATTAACCGAGGTAGCAAGTTAAATCTTCACATGTTACATTAATTTAGTCCCTACCATGCTTAGGACAATTATCATATCTTCACATGCTTCTTACTGGTTCCCCGTACATGTTTCACTATGCTTATATCTGCCCGAGTATTCACATGTTTTACTGCTCTCAGTACTTTCACCTGTTTTATTGCTATTAGTACCTACCGTGCTTTATACCGATCCCAGTATCTCTCACATGTTTTTACTGTTCTCGTATCTTTCACATGTTAGAATATGGGTTATGGGGAAACTAATAGTTGAGTACGTGATCATGCCCCCTCTACAGTACCGAGCAAAGTTTCATTTTATATGTTACTGCGCCGTAGACCTTACTCTCAAAGTTGTATTTGTACGTATGTACATCTATCGCCTTTACACTTATACGGAAGTACATTTCATTATGTGCCTCAGCACATTGTACATCTATTGACCGATCACGTACCTGCTACAGTTTTAAATATTACATATACATCTGTCTCTATGACATATGTATCCTTACCATGATAGATTATGAGTTATACCATAATTTCAGATATGCCATGTTCCCTATGTTACTATGATACTGTGATTCCAGTTGTACCATGAGGCCATGTTTCCATTATTTTCTATTTTATAGACTTATCACACCATGTTTTTTGTTGTACATCTCTTTCATTATATGTTCAGTACTTTAGTTGTAGAGGTTGTACTTGCTCCCGTCCTGACAGGATAACGTTGTAGGTATACTTTCTGTGGAAGAAATGCTATGTGATTCATACTATGGCACTGATTTTGAGGACCTGGCCTTAGCTCCAGAAGAGGCCCCAGCGGGGAACCTTGTTTAGTTATCTTTCTTGTGTTTTGAGACTTAGACTTTGTCTATACTTATATTTGGATACTGGACTTTGTCTCCAGTTAGATACTTTGGTTATGTATTATTAAGTCTGTGCTCATGTTACCTTCGCTAATAGATGCTGTGTTGTGATGAACTTTAAATATGATTTTAGAACTGTTAGCTGCTTAGATCATTTATTGTCTATACTTAGAACAGCTTACTACGCTTCAACCAAGCGTAGGCTGGACATGGCTCGGCCCGGCCCAACAATTTGGGTATCGGGTCGTGACAAGATCACTTATAACATAATAAGAAAAGATGTTAGGCGTATTCACCTTACGTCGGGCAAGAGTGAGTGCGTCAATGTTGGTAAGAAGTCACGAAATAACACAAGATTGATATTGGTTGCCTGCTTGTTTATGCAAATCAAATAACATGCTTGCCATGACAACATGTTTTATTGCTTTCGAATATGCCATAAAATCGATCCTAAGGAGAACATAGAAAGATCACTAAATTGTATGTTGCATGATTCAATACACTACTTAATGTCAGTTTAGTAAAGTGGGTCTTTGATCAGTAAAGCGAAGGCGAAAGTACTAACCCCCCACTTGTTTGCTCGCAGGTTCAGAAAATGGTCTGCTCGTGGTGGAGCTTCGCTTGAACGCGCTGAGGCATGGAATGTCGTAGTGTATTGAGGCATGCGACCGCATTGATGCTCAGACTTACAACAGGATGATGCGACCGAGATATAGAATACATAATGTGTGGAACGGTGAAATCCTTTGTGGGCAAGAGAGAACCTGAGTGTTGTATGCTAATCTAGCAAATTCAGTTGGGCTATTGAAAGCCTTTATAACCTTGGTTCAATTATCAATAAAGATAATTGTTTCGTATACTCTGTTTTCTTTCGCTGCTAAATAACAATATCAAAGATAATCATTTGAGAACTTGTCATCTTACCTTGTACGAGTACAACTCCAGACTCATACGGTATCATGCCCCAGCGAGGATGATGATTCGAATAAATCGATACGAGGACGAGCGATTTTCTGGGTCGGGGCGTGACAAATTGGTATTAGAGCTTTTGGTTCAATTTTCTCAGATGCTTGCTTCGTTTCAATTCTAAAAGTTTCCCACCACCAATCAAATCACTCTTGACTCTACTCGATGTCGTACTGGATGTTCCATACAATAAGTTTAATACAAGTCATGTAATTTTGCCGCATTTATTTTGAAAATTACATGATATTTGCTGAGAAAGTCATGAAACGTTTATTACATTGAGTGCAACGAGGCATGAAATATTGTTACTGCAAGTACAATAAGTTAGGAAATTTAAATTGAGATGTTGTTGTTCAATACAACAAGTATGTATGAAAAATGTTGGTTGTATCGATATAACAAATTTGCGAGATGTTTCGTTGCATAAAATGCAACGAGTTGAATTGTGATTTGTATGTTGTGAATGAACATAAAAGTTGATATCGAATATGTTGAACGGATTTGAGCATTAGCTTTGGATGTCGAAAATAAGTCATTGCACGAGGTGCAACGATGTCGAAAATAAATTATTACACGAGGTGCAACGGATGTCGGAAATAAATTGTTGCACGATGTGCAACGGATATCGGAAATGAATCATTGCACAAAGTGCAACGGACGGAACTAAAATCGTAAGTCGATGAGAACAAATTGTTCGGTTGCGCACTGAATTGTATTGGTAAATAAATACATTAGCTGAATTGTGTCGGATATTGATTAATCAAAAGTTATGGTTGTGATCGGCATGATCACTACGAAAATCGTGAGTCAAAATAGGCTGTTGGTTCATGCCGAGTATGATGCAAGGAAAATAACTTGATTTTTGAGTGGTATATGTCATACCACCTATGCAATGAATGACTCGATTCTGAGTGGTATATGCTATACCACTTGTGCAATGGATTGCATCAACGCGTTGTGAGAATTGCGGAAGGTTTGTCCGCAACGAACGAGAGAGTACCAAGACTCGATTGGCAATTTTTATGACGGTATGTTGATGCAAGTGTTCTTCGATAATCGATTGGAACAATAGGATGGGGATATGTAACAATGAATGATACAGCGAAATGAAGTTTATAAGTCGGTCGAATGACCGAGACTAACAAAACGATTATGCCTTGATACAATAATCGGATGGACGGGATAGGAAACTTGAAGTTATAAATGAGTCGCACGACTTACGAGCTCGATTAAAATGTTAGTATATACGAACTGTAATTGGATCGCACGACTTGCGATCTCGACAAAAACGTTGGGCGATACGAAATTGTAATCGGATCGCACTACTTGCAACTTCGATAAAAAGTTGGTTGATGTGGGTCTAAGAGATAGTTGGTGTCACGCCCCAGAACCAGAATACTGGAGAGAAGAGGACAGACACAGCCAGCTACGTACATTAAAGTGCAATCCACCTCGCAATACGGTCATGGTTGTCTAGATGCATGAGGGTTAAACTACAATCCATCGGTCTCTATGGTCAAGAACAAGCCTAGTGTCTCAACCTCAAGCAAGCAAATAATATAACGCCCCAGTCCCAAAATACGTAGGACTAGGAACGTAGACATGCCAGCTGTATACATACGAAATATACTCCAATATATGGAATCCTCGTATGTATACATAAGCTGTAAATGCAGCAAAACCAAGGCTAACTAATCTCATCCACAAAATTAAAGAATAAAAGATGTCATATAATCAACTATGAATTGTCATTGGTACATGTAGTTGGGCGAAGACAAATCCACTACCAACTATGAAAAGAAATACATAATAAAAGAAAGAGTTTGGCGAGCGAAGCGAAGACGATCAATGTGCAATCATCCTCGAAGAAATAGAGATGATCATGGCCACGGCTAGAACATCTGCGAAAGACAAGAGCACACACCTGACGAGATAACCAGGTCCTCAGAGGGACGTAACAAGACACATAATATCATGCCCTAAACTGAATAATAAAAGCTCAACAGAAAAGTATATATGACTAAACAGATAAAGGTCCTTAACCATTCTATGTGAAAATGCTTTTTGAAGACAATGTTCTACACAAGGGCTTCCGAGACTAGAAACACGGCGCGTTAGCGTTTCAACCGAGGCACTAGTGGCATCTAGAGAAAAATAAAAAAATGCACGGCACACTAGTCTCTCGTGTGAGTCACTAACGGCATCTAGAGAAAAGTAAATACACGGCACATTTGTGTTTCAACCGAGGCACTAGTGGCATCTAAAAAAAGTAAATAAATGCACGACACACTAGAGTCACTAATGGCAGCAAGAGAAAAGTAAATGTGTGAAAGCTCCTGCACCTAATAACTGTCTTCCCCCTCCCATGCACTACTCGTGCTGAATCCACACCACGATATTTCTAATAATCGCTAAGTCTTCTAGGCAATTATATTAGCAGTTATATCCTAACGCTCGTCCTGTACGCTCCGATGTACGATCGATATGCAAGTTCGAATCTATATGAGACATGTGATATCGTAGCACACAGGTGTCGGGCTAATGAATACGGCACAAACAAAGGTGGTCCATTAACTCTAGGCCAAATGCATAAAAAAACTAAAGTATAGTAATTTGCAACTACATATGGTTTTGAAAGAACAACTTATAAGAAATAAAACATGCATGATATTGAGCAAGAAATTAAGCAGTAAAGGCAAGGTGTCTTGCCTGGTAGGACGCCTGGTGTACTGCAATGATCAATATGTCACGAACTGCGACTTCGGTGCAACAACTATGCAAGGTGACCTCGGGTGGTGGTACGGACAGTGCCATTGGGTCCAAGACGGTCAAGTTAGCTAGGATAGACATAAGGTAGTATAGAATTGGCGAGAGAATAGAAATAATGGGATTGGTCATGGAAAAGAGAAAAATCAAAAAAAAAATGGATAATATATATATGGTTTTAGAGAACTATTTATAACACTCGAGAAAGAAAAATAATTATACTATTTAAAATAGTTTTTAGATAAATATTTGAAGATATAAGAAAATAGTTTTCAGGCAAAACTCTAAGTTGTAAAAATATGGTTTTGGAACTTGGTTAGTTAAAATGTTTGAGTAATACCAAAAATATTTCATACTTTCGAAACTACCTTTTAGGGGTAATGTATATATATTTTTTAATTAATAATAATCTAGTAGAAATTGTTTTAGGGTTTAAACTAAAATTGAAAATATATATAGCTAAGCTCAAAACAATATTTTGTTTCCATAAACTTTTAAGGAATTATACATATATATATTAGTAGTAACAAATATCAAACCTATAATCATATGTAATACTGTAGATATTTAAACATATTTGTATATATATATATAGGCTTATAAAATGATGATAGTATTATTAAATAATAATAATAGTAATAAATAAAGTAGCCAACTGTGCATACTCATGTTGCTTGGCCTTTCTCTCGAGACAGAAGCCACACAGCAACTAATAACATCAAAGAAAACAGCAACTAATAACATAAAATAAAATAAAATAAAAAAGAAAACATTCTAGCTGTAAAGAAAGAGAAGGTGAGAGAGAAAGCAAAAGTGAACAGAAGAGGGAAGAAGGAGAGGGGAGAGAGTGAGAGAGACGAGCGTGAGAGAGAGAGAGAGGCGGAGAGAGAAGCAATCGAAGAGGAAGAAGAAAGAAGGGGGCGGTTCAGCGGAGGAGTGGTGAGGGGCAGAAAGAAGAGGCGTGGGAGTTCGGGGGTTCCGGCAGAGGAGCGTCGCGGGTCTGAGACTGCGTACGGACACGGCGGTGGCGGGCTAGGGCTAGTGCCGGCGGTGGAGCACTTGGCGCGCGGTGGGGAAAGTCCGGGGGCTCTTCCGATGGTGGAAGGGCGCAGGCTCCGGCTGGACCCGGCGAGGCGGGACGCCGGTGCGGGGATAGGTGAGATCTGACGGGATGGCTCCGGCTCTCGAGCGGAGCTCGGGCGCCCGTCGGTAGCGGTGGTACGTGGGGTGGACCCGCGCGTCGGTGTGGTCGATGCGACGGCAATTCTCCGACGAGGTAGGTGGTGTTCTTTTGGTTTTGGGGGTTTTTTGTTGGTCATGGTGGCGGTGGTGGTTTGGGTGGTGTGCTGACGACGATGGTGTTAGGGGACAGTGACGGTGGTTGGCACGGCGAGCTGGGTCGAGGTGATTCGTGGTTTTGGCTTGATTTTCTCTTTCTGGTGTTTTATCGGAGTTGATGGTGGTGTACGATGGCTGGTCAGGAAAGATGAGGGTGGTGGTGATTGCTTTGACATGTTCATGGTGGTGGCGTGTTTGGGGCTTCCGAGCGTCGGAAAGATGGAAGGTCGAAGAAGAAGGGAAGCTCTCGCCGAGGGCTCGTCGCTGCGAGGACAGTATCGTGGCAAGGAAGGGTTCTGGAGAGGAATCGCCAAGGCAGTGGTGGCAGGTGCTCGTGCGGACGAGGAGGAGTCGCTGCGGGTCACGGCGACGGTGGAGGTCTTCGTGGCAGTGGCTTATCCGACCAGATTAGAATTAGGGTTAGGTTTTGGATTAGGGTTAGGGTTTTCTGAATTGGGAGATTTTCAAAATTTTGGGATTTTGAGAATTTGTGTGTCCTTCGAGACACAAAAGAGATCGTGTCCGGGTTTGTCGGACACGCGAAACAAAATGTAATTGTAAAAAAAAAGAAAAGGAATATGGACACGGACACGGTGCACGCACGATAAAATCTATGGATGGCAACTAGTTAGAGTTGGAAATTTGTGGAAGAATAGTTGTGGAAAATAATGGAAAAAGAGGGCAAGTACCTCTCCTTTTATAGGAGGTGGGAATCCCATTAGGATAAGGACTAGGGGGTTTTAAATCTCCCATAGATAAATCGCATATTAATTTAAATCAATTCAATCAACAACAATCCAAATCCAAATCCAAATCGAATTTAAATCTAATTAAATTCCATCCTTTAGTTTAAATCAAATAAGATAAATCAACTTTCAAATGTAGATATTAATTTAACTATTTAAATAAATCCATAAAATCAAATTAAGATTTAAATTGCCACAATAATTTCAAAATATGTTTTCCAAAAATACTAATGATAATAATTTTGAAAATTACATTATTATTTAAAAATAAACTAATAAATAATTACCAAATATATATGTATGCACAAATAATATTTACATAAATATACTTTTCAAGTATACCATTTTATAAGAATATTATTTATTATTATAACTGTATAAATGAAAGACTTTTCATAAATAAAATCATAAACTTGAAAATTTTGGTACGATAGCTAAAATAATTATTATATATATTATTTTGAAACTATAAAAATAAAAAAATTATTTTTCAAAAAAAATATGTACGCTCGCACATATTCGTACTCGTCGAGCAATTAAGAAAAATGAAATTTCGCGCACGACGTACAATGCAACTACGCGACGTACAAATACAAAATAATAATCAGTACCAAATTTATAAATTAAAAAATAAAAAAAAATATAGTAGAAATTTAGGGGTTTTACAAATAAATGTACAAGATGTTAGATTATCAGACATACAAAGTAAGGCATCCCAAACATTACATATTCAGATGATCATGAAACTAGTCATACAAAATACGAGACTAGCAAGAGTTAAGTCATACATGATCAATCCTAGGATTTATCAATCATGTTACAGCCCTTAGGTAAATTGGAATTAAGTTTCAACACGAGCTAACACTTGCTTGGCGGATAAATATCTCAAAAGAATAATTTACAATAGAGTGGGAGAGCAAAATAAGAAATTCACTCGTTGCCGGGATTACGTCTGGTGTTCACCATCTGGCTGATAAGTAGAAAGATCCTCTGGTATCACTCCAAAATCTGGCCATACAAAACCAGCTGGGTCAGACCCCAGAAAGAGCATGTACCACAAGGTAGGCTTCACTAAAGAACTAAAACTAGTAGATAATAAAATAGAAGAATAAATAAATGAACATATTTAAATGACGAGAAGACAGGGTTAGAATAAAACAATAGCTTGCATTAAGAGACGGAATATAATTCTCATGCTAATCACGAGCAAGCATTCATGCACGACGAATCAAGTCCTACGGCTTACTATCATTAGCTAACTAGGGTTATCACGGACCTAGTTACTAGCAAGATGCAATGAGATATTCCCGCAGTCACAAGTCCTGCAGCTATCCAGGTTATCCAGGCGAGGTAATTTACAAGAGTTATCAAGATTACTGGTGTACTTTTAGTACTTATGATATCAAGAAGTGCCCTTCATGATAGTGGACTGGAAATGTGCCATACTCGTCGGCAGGCTACAAGTTCCTCAGATATGGCCGGGATAACGGAATCGCTTGTAACTGGAAAAAATCTTTCTATATGAACTACTTGTTCAATCTAGTCTTTAACCTAGTCAGATTTATTATGAATTCCTGACCGTGGTAACTAGGAATCCATGTCCTAGACATGATGCAAGACGAGATAGGTAGCTTATACAGGCACAATCAAGAAAGTCAACCACGGTGTCAAGACAATAGTTACTTAGCAAGTCAGGGTAGCTGTCGCAACAGCCTTCCAAGATTATACATGTCATGCCAGGTTACTTGTCATGTCAAGAGTACTTGTCTGGAGTGCACCTCGACGGGCCACTTATCAATAGTTATCAAGACAGGTTCATATTATCATGTTCAAGTCAAGTTACTATCTCAAGAGTATCACTACAAAAATTCATCGATTTAGCGACGGTTATATCCGTCAAAAATCCATCGGTAAATGTAATTACGGACGGATGGTCGACAGATATTGGTTAAAAAAGGTCGTCGGAAAAATCCTCGTCGCTAACTACAATTCGTCGGGAAGTTGTCGCCCAGCGACGAATTAGCAACGGACTGCCGTCAACCATACTCGTGCAGTTTGCGACGACTCGCCGACGGATTATCGTCAAATCACGTATCAAAAGAAGTAATGATGTATCACTTACCGACGGACATATCCGTCGCTATTTGGTCGGTAAATGCGTATTAGAGAGTTTCTTATACACAAATTTCGTCGCCAATCAGTCGCGAATGGTCGCTAAGTTTTGATGGATTCGCGACGGAATACCGACGGAATATCCGTTGACCCGATTCTGTAAATTATTTATATTTCCAGAACATTGGCGACGGATAATCCGTCGTTACTCCGTCGTGAGTCGTCGCTAGACCGTCGCCAATCGGTCGCCCTTTTAGCGACGGATTATCCGTCGCCAATGTTTTACCGACTACTAGCGACGGCATACCGACGGAATATCCGTCGGCCCTGTCCTTTGAATCTTTCATAATTTTAGAACCTTGGCGACGGATAATCCATCGGCTTTTAGTCGCGCATCCGTCGCTAACTGGGAATCCCCCAGTTAGCGACGGATAGTTCGTCGGAAATTGGTCACCAGTCCGTCGGTAGCTGGAAAATTTTTAAAAAAAAGGCATAGAATTGGATATTCCCAATATACACAATTCTAATATACAAAACACAAATAAATACACAATTTTTTCCCACAAAAACACAAATAAACTGAGCATTCCCAATATACACAATTCCCAATATCCAATATCCACCAACACAAACAAAATAATCCCAAGCATTCAAATTATTCACACAAAACACACAAATATTCAATATTTAAACATTTTCCAAAATATCCAATATCCACCAACACAAATAAAATAATCCCAAAAATACAAACATCAACGACGAGGGGTGCGATCGTCCGCTGGTGGTGGTACTCCCTGCTGCGCCCGACTCGTATACTCGTCCACCAAGTACGGCGGCAATCCCTCGAAGACATGGCCTGGAAGTTGGCGCAGCTGCTCTGGCGTCATCATGTCAAGGAGGGCCGTCAAAGTAGGAGGCGGTACGATAGGGGCAGTAGGGTCAAAAGAAAGATGTCCGACGGAAGAAGGACCGACAGCACTAGAAGGACCGGCAGTGCCAGTAGACGGACCGGGAGCAGACGGACCGACAGCCCTAGTAGAAGAACGCAGGTACATGGACAACTGCGTCCGAAGCACCGACACCGCCTCGCTCAGATGCGCAAGCTGGGACCTCACATCATCGTCTGTCGGGGCCGCGGGAGGAGGCGGGGGAGGTGGAAATCTCGGAGTCGCCGAGTTCAAATTAGCCAGGGAGCCGAGTCCGTACACGCACCCTTTTCTATAGCTGCCGACGGTATCTTCGAATAAGTCGTCGTAGCGAGTGGCCGTAGAAGAGGGCGTCCCGACGGGCGTCATTTCACCGACATCTTCGGAAGCAGATGGCTGAATCCGACTAAGGGCCTCACGATATGCAGCCTATCAAATGAATGTGTTTATTATACTATAAGTTTACCTAAGTTATAATCTAAATCCTATGTTACCGTAAGTTATAGTCTGAATCCAAAGTTTACCTAAGTTATTGTCTGAATCCTAAGTTTACCTAAGTTATCGTCTGAATACTTATAATTCTAATATAAATCTCATAAACGTAAGTACTTACATCCGTTGCCTTGGCCCTTTCGTCGACGAAGCTCCCGTCCTTCCGCCTCTTATGGACATGCTGGAATACATCGTGCATGGTGACCGAGTCAGCAGGTTTTTCTTCCTTCAATGCCTGTTGGGTCTGCATACGAAATATTCGTAGAATTTAATTAATTAAGTATATTAATAGTACCGAATTAGATAGTGAATGAATTTGCGGTATCTCACCAGATCTGCAAGCGTCGTTGCATGGGGCTTTGATCCCCCCATATGTAGTCCTACGGCCCGTCGGTTCGCTTTCGTTTTTTCTGATTTCTTCTTGAAGGAATGAGTATCCATCTTCTCCAACATCTGCTCATAGTAGTTCTGTCGGAGCCACTCCTTTTTCGAATGTGCCATTCGAAGGTCATGAATCGCATCCCGGTTCTTCTTCCCGGCGGAACTTCTATAGGTCTTGCGGATCGCCTTCTCACGATGGACGGGCCACCAGTAGGTCCTCTGACATACAAATTCAATTATCACGTTATTAAAAAAATGTTTGATTAAAGTGTAATTAATAATTAACCACAATATATATATATATCATCTCGTCGAGCTAAAGGTACTACAAGTCTTGGGGTACCTCAGAAAAATTGACGTAGGGGCTATGGTAGTTGGTCCAGATAATCTGCCCTAGAAGCCTGGTAGCATCCCACGGAAAAAACCTACAAAGAAGCAATGACTGGATTATTAACTTGAATAAATGAAACAAATTTATTAAATTAACTTAAATTTACTTACATGTTACCCGCGGGCCATAGCTCTCGTCGAAATACGCCCATCGGCCTATCTGGTAGCGTGGGCGGATCCGTGGCTCCGCGCATGTACTCGCCAGTCACCGGATGTAACTGAATATGGGGGTACTCCGGGGCCCACTGTCGCTCAGCCGCTGGTGGATCCGCTGGCGGAACGGATCCGCTAGCGGATGGAAACCCCATCGACGAATGTGTCGATAGCCCTTGGGTAGATCGACGGCAGAATGAGTCTGTGCCCGGGGTACTCTTCGGGTCGGGCTCGCTAGATGGGGACACCGCCCGAGAAGGCTGAATGCGACCACGACCACCACCACGAGCACGATCACCACCACCACCACGAGCACGACCACCACCACCTACACCACCAAGGCCAGTACCACCAGCACCACCACGGCCTGCACCACCACCACGATGAGTGCTATCCATCAGCGGGGCAACGAGTGATGCCGCGAAGAAAAGAACAACTAGGAGTACCATCTGCAATAAGAATATGCAGAAGTTTAAACTGAATTCATATAAGTTAGTTATAAGTGCTTTTATGAGGTCAAACTAAAATCATGTAATTGAAAGTATTTTTAATATATACTAATATTTAATCTAATCATCGTCATCGTCTTCGTCCTCGTCCTCATCCTCGTCCTCATCCTCATCCTCATCCTCATCCTCATCATCGACTTCATCTGTATCCTCATCCTCATCAAGTTGTTCTTCTTCTTCTTCTTCTTCATCCTCATCCTCAATAGTTGGGACAAGATGCCTCTTTCTTCCCTGGTTGATAGCTAATTCTTGTGTATCAACCTCTTCCTCAATAATATTTTCAACATCTATGGTATCTGAATGTTGTACCAAGTATTGGGACATTTCGATCTGGTCCTCTTGGTATGCTGGGTCTCCAACGTTGAATGTATTTCTAGATTTAATCTTGCATAATGTCCATCAGTCAAATCGATCTCTACGACGTCTTGGGTAGCTTGTATAGTAGACTTGAACAACCTAACTTGCTATCGCAAACGTGTCGGACCCGCTATACCTCCTGCGATGATTTATATCGACAAATCCAAATTGTTTATCGATTCTCCAACCGATATTTGGTGTCGTATCGAACCACTCAAATTTGAACATCACAATATGTATATCATATGGGACACTATATTGTAAATCTATAATATCCTGAAGCACTCCATAATAGTCAAAGTTCGGCTCGTCGTCATAGCTGGTGCCTCTTATGCAAACACCAGAATCCTTGGTACTGAAGCCGTCATTGAGAAATTCGACATTTATAGTATTCTGAGTTGCCTTAAACTTGAAGCCATTAACGACATAGCCTGGCCAAGTCTTTGCATGCTTCTTCCGTCCCAATGCCAAATAACGAGCACTATCATTTGTGAGTGTTGTTTCAGGCAATAAAACCTGTAAACAAATATTGATAATTTAAATATTTTAGATGCATATATTTTAATGGTAGCCACATGCATTATTATCTCAGTTACTTACGTATTTGCAAAACCAGGACAGAAAGGTACAATCAACCTCTCTTTGAAGTCCTTCATCGGTAATATCGGGTGTCCTTATTTGGACTTCATCTCTAAATACACTGTTAGAGAGTAAGAATAAGTGTATTCAGTTACTTCACCAAATTAGAGATTATAACGAGTGTAAGTGTAGTCACTTATTTCTCTAAATCTCTCACTTTTTGTATGTCACAATTTAACAAGACATATCGGTGAGCGGCATCATACTCATTGTCAGTCAACCACCGTTTCTTACTAGTCCCAATAGGCTTGCCCCTTATATTGAATATACCTCCACCCTCAACGTCCTCGTCATTTCTTTGAGGTCTATTTTGATTTGTCTTAACATAAGTATCAAAATAAATGGAGCAGAAGTTTGATACCTTCTCAATAAGATATGCTTCGTATACCGAAGCCTCTATATGAGCCTTGTTGCCAACTTTCTTCTTTAAGTGGTATAGGTATCTAGAGAGAGAAATTATCAGTGTAGTTAAAAATGAAATTCAACTTAAATTATATCAATTTTTATCTACCTCTCAAATGGGTACATCCATCGATAATGAACAGATGCACCGACACGGGCTTCGTATGCTAGATGGATCGGTAGATGCTCCATAAATCGGTAGATGCACCGACAGGGTTTCGTATGTTTCTACGCCTCTCCGTCCGAAGGATGTGACAATTCTCCATCGTCCTTTGTGCGTTCTTCGTTGTGCCACGTCATGTGTTTAGCTGTATTCAGAGACATATACATCCTCTGCAAGCGCTTCGTGATCGACAAGTAATACATATACTTGTAAGGACGTCGTTTTCTAGTTGACTTTTCTTTTTCCTTTACTGGCTTGTAACGATCCGTATTACAGAAGCTACAACTTTCTATGTCCTCCTTCTCCTTGTAGTACAACATGCAACCGTTGTGACAACAATCTATCTTATCGTACCCCAGTCCCAGTTTTCGGACCATCATCTTTGACTTGTAGAAGTTTTTCGGGAGCTCTTTTGATTCCTTCGGTAAGATCTCTCTCGCTAGTTGTGTAATCCGATCATAGCAAGCTTGTGGCAAGTTAAAATCAGACTTTATGCTCAACAACCGCATCGTCACTGACAGTACGGAATGAGTATCACAACCAGGATGTAGAGGAGTATCTGCATCCTGAAACATATCATAGAACTCCTTCGCCTCGGGATTAGGATCCTTCGGATTAAAATTAGGCCCTGCCGTATCGTACACCATATCTCGTGCAAGATTCTGCAGGTTTCCATAATCAACAGAGCATCCTTCGTCTTCGATGACAAAATCCGTTGCAGCATTATCATTAAAAGCATAAGTAGCGGCATTCGCAACCTGTCTTTCTGCATATAGTTCACCTTGCAATGACCACATGTCATAATCACGTACGAAACCCTTACGGGTCAAATGATCTCTCACATTCACCACTTCTTCGTAACGTCTATTACGACAATTACGACATGGACACTTGATTTTGGTACCGTCCATGTACTGAGCTTTGCTCATGGCATACTTAAAAAACACTTACACGCCTGCCTGAAAATCGTCAATCACACATATTCTGCTCTCGTGTTGTCGTTTGTACATCCATGTACGATCAAAGAAGTAATGATCTATCACAGATTGGAGGTAAAAATCTGTATCATAAGATTAATAGAATTACTATATAATTATGTACTCACCAATAACCGGATATAACTGGAGTCCTTGGGCCTATCGTGCAGTAATTGGTGGATCCGCTGGTATAGGCCGAATGTACTTAGTATCGACCGCATCAGATTAGTATCGGTCTATCGGTTTGGTATAGGACGTATCAGATTGGTATTGGCCTTAACAAATTGGTATCTTCCTATCCGATATGTACATATATCGGTCGTATAGCTAGGATTTATATTGGCCTTATCGATTTGGTATTGGTCATATCCGATAGGTATCGGCCGTGTCGGATTAGTATCGACCATTTCGGATTAGTATCGTAGAAGGTTTAGTAACAACTGTACTTAGATTTCTCTCTTCTCAAGCTAGAATACCATTGCAAGAGAGTCACCAGATCGTGATTGGCCAGTTACAGTAACATACATGCTTCCTTTTCCATCAGAAAAAACGAGATTGAAAAGGAAGCATGTATGTTCTGTAACTGGCCAGCTACGCTCTCGTGACTCTCTTGCAATGGTAATCTAGCTCTAGAAGAGAGAAATCCAAGTACAGTTGTTACTAAATCTTCCACCATACTAATCTGATACTGCCGATACTAATCCAATATGTCGATACCTATAGGATATGGCCGATACTGAATCGATAAGGCCAATACGAATTCTAGCCATACGGCCGATACATATCGGATAGGACGATACCAATTCGCTAAGACCAATACCAACCGATACGGTCTATACCAAACCGATAGACCGATACTAATCCGATACGGTCAATACTTATAAGTACCTACGGTCGAGGAGGTTGATCCGCTGGTACATCCATGTACGATCAACGAAGTAACGATCTATTTCAATTTGGATGTGAAAATCTGTATTGTAAGACAAACTAAACATAATTAGTTTGATACCGATACCAATTTCGATACTCAACGAAATAGTCCGATACCGATACCGATACCGATACAGATTGGTGGTGGGACGAGCCACAATCCGCTGATTTGGTTTTGGTTTTGGTTTTGGTTTCGAACATACTAAATTTTAAAAAATTCGGTTCGATTTCGGTTTTGAATATACTAAATTCGGTTCGGTTTTCGTTCCAAAGTTTATATATACTCCTATATTTTTTTATATATACTCATATATATATATATATATATATATATATATTATATATATATATATATATATATATATATATATATAAATATATATATATTTTTTAATATATATATATATATATATTTTATATATATATATAAAATATATATATATAAAATATATATATATATATATATATATATATATATATATATATATATATATATATATATATATATATATATATATATATATATATATATTTTATATATATATATTTTTATATATATATATATATATATATATATATATATATATATATATATATATATATATATATATATATATATATATATATTCACACAGACACACACACACACACACACACATATATATATATATATATATATATATATATATATATATATATATATATATATATATATATATATATATATATATATATATATAATATATATATATATATATATATATATATATATATATATATATATATATATATATATATATGTGTGTGTGTGTGTGTGTGTGTGTGTGTGTGTGTGTGAATATATATATATATATATATATATATATATATATATATATATATATATATATATATATATATGTGTGTGTGTGTGTGTGAATATATATATATATATATATATATATATATATATATATATATATATATATATATATATATATATATATTCACACACACACACACACATATATATATATATATATATATATATATATATATATATATATATATATATATATATATATATATATATATATATATATATATATATATATATATATATATATATATATGTGTGTGTGTGTGTGAATATATATATATATATATATATATATATATATATATATATATATATATATATATATATATATATATATATATATATATATATCTGTGTGTGTATTTGTGTATGTGTGTGTGTGTACGTGTGTGTGTGTGTGTGTGTGTGTGTGTTCCGACCCCCCGCGGCCAGACCCTAACCCCCCCCCCCCCCCCCCCCCCCCGGAGCCCACCCCTAACCCCCTACCACCCCCCTCCCACCTCCATCCCCACGGCCAGCCCCCCCCCATCCCACCCCCAACCCCCCTACAGCCCACCCCCAACCCCCCCCCGGGGCCAGCCTCCCCGCGGCCAGCCCCCCCTTCGCTGCCCGCCCCCTCCGACCACCGCCAGCCCCCCCCCGCGGCGACCCCCACCCCCCTCCCACGTGGCCAGCCCCTCCGTTGCCAGCCCTCCCCCGCTGCCCGCCCCCTCCCACCCCGCCAGCTCCCCTCCGCCCCCCCACCGCTGCCCAAGAGAGAGAGAGAGCATACCTCGATCGATCGTCCAAGAGAGAGAGAAGATAGAGAAAATTGAGGGGAATGAAATTTTCCTCCCGTAGGTTCAACTTAAGCTAGGCTTTCGACTTAGCGACGGACTATCGACTGATAAAATCCGTCGCTAATCCGCCGTGAAATGTCGTATGGTCGACGGAATGTTCGTCGCTACTTAGTCGTTTATCTCACGCAATTTTTTTTAAATTTTTCCAACCACTTATTGACCACTTAGCGATGGACGGTATGTCTGTCGCTAATATCCCATCATCTGGTCGACGGATTATCCGTCGCTAAGTAGTCGTCAATTTCTTCGCCAATTATTGACATTTTTCCGCAATTTTTTTAACATTTTCTCGCCAATTAGTGACCACCGAGTGACTACTTGCCGACGGGTTTTTATGCCGTCGCTATTGCACCGACGGCTTGCCGACGGATAGGCGACGGATGTTCACCCTTAAAAAAAATTGGTGCGCGAATAGCCGGGAAGTCGTCGCCAGGTTGTCGGTAGTCCGTCGCTACTGACGACGGATTTATTTCGTCGCTAAACCGCCGTCGCCAATTTACTATATTTTGGTAGTGATATATCAAGTATCAAGTCGGGTCGTCCCAATTTAGGCCAAGTATAGAAAAATATGCAAAGAAGATCAAGAACACCCATGTGTGATTGAAATTATAAGTCAAAAATGAACTCTGATTAAAGTGAGACATGAAGATTTTTGAAGCTAAGACAAAGATGTATAACTTTCATGTTTGAGTTTGCAAGATGTACAAGGTGCAAGCTGCACGGACCAAAAGGTGTACGAGGAGCAAGGTGACCAAAAGGTGCACGAGGTGCAAGGTGCACGGACCAAAAGGTGCGCGAGTTGCAAGGTGCGTGGACCAAAAGGTGTACGAGGTGCAAGGTGCACGGACCGAAAGATACGCGAGGTACAAGTTGCACGAACCAAAAAGGTACACAAGGTGCAAGGTACGCTAACCAAAAGGTGCACGAGGTGCAAGATGCACGGACCAAAAGGTGCACGAGGTGTAAGGTGTGCAGACTAAAAGGTGTACGAGATGGAAGGTGCGCGGACCAAAAGGTGCACGAGGTAAAGGTGCACGGACCAAAAGATGTACGAGATGGAAGGTGCACGGACCAACAGGAGCACGAGGTGCAAGATGCACGAACCAAAAGGTACACGAGGTGGAAGGTGCACGGACCAAAACGTGCACGAGGTACAAGGTGTGCGGACCAAAAGGTGCACGAGGTGCAAGGTGCGCGGACCAAAAGGTGCACGAGGTACAAGGTGCGCGGACCAAAAGGTGAGCAAGGTACAAGGTGCGCGGACCAAAAGGTGTGCGAGGTGCGCACAAGGTGCGCGAGGCATCGTCCCTACCAGCAAGCTTTTGGTCATAGTGTTTTAAAACTTCCAATGTCCATAACTTGGGCTAAAGGACTCAAAATTGGGCAAAATAAAGGTTTAAACTGAATGAAATTGAGTTCTCTACAACATGTAACCATTAGTTTTCGAAAATAACAAAGTTTAAGAGATCAAAACCAAAAAAAGTCGAATAAACTATAAACTTAGATCTACAAAAATGTAACCCTCAAAACTAAAATCTCTAAGTTCTAAAGAGGCTTAGAATCAAACAAGGAAGACAAAGGAACAATAAAATTTGAGATCCATTATGAAACAAGTTGCACTTACCTAATGCTTGCGTGTAGGTGGAGAGTGGTAAATGAAGAAGATGAGAAGAAATAAATGAAAGTTATGGAGAAGAGAGAGAAGTTGACTTAAATACCAAACCTCTTCATCTTAAACCAACAAAGCCAAACCAAGCCAAGTCATGTTGAACCAAACCAAATAAACTAAGGCAAGATTAAACTAAGACTAGGCTAAGCAAGACAAGTCTAACTACGATCCACCTGACAAATGTCAAAAATTCGTACTCGTATAATAAAAATATGTATAACGAAAAATGGGAGTGACAGTTGGTTATGTTGCGACTAAACTCATTTGAGTACGACTGAAATACGCGAAACTTAGAGGGCGTGATCGTATAACTCGAGGGTTCGATGTTAATTAATCGGTAACTCGGTTACGCGATCAAAGTATAGCGAGATACGGCGAATCAAAAAATGAGTTGATGCATATGAAAAAGTTTATAGTAAACTTGGATGTATGCAATACGAACTAAGTTTACGTTGATGCAGATTCAAAGTTGACCCTCACGCTATCGAAATTGATATGACCAACCAAAATCGATACGCAAGAAAATGTAAGTACGACGTGAGAATACAAAATGGGGTGAGCCTACGATTTCGAGATTTCGAAAATAACAATACGAGAATATCGAACTGGTTGATCGTAAACTTTGTGTTTAATCAGTGCGAGACTATATAGTCATCGACGATTGTTTCGATGTCTATAGCATCTCGGGTGTTGACCGTGGGTAGATAGACTCAAACTTAATATGAGTAGATGTTTCGTGAATTGCGGAATCATCGGCGGTAGTGCATAAATTATTCGAAGGATAGTTGTGCCTCAGTTGCGCAGATAGAAATAATTTTGTCTGAATTTGGGTAGTCCTATAAAAATCGTCGGAACGTGATCTGGCTCCGAAATAAGATATAGCATGGTTCGTAGTAATTGTCCTTCGTTAAAGATCCACAATTATCGAGCATAGCTTCGGGGTAGCCGACCCTAGAAGACTTGACCGCAAACTAAAAGTAAATATTGCAGACCCATAAGATGACCCATATTATGTCGTATATGGAAGTGCGTGGTGCATGTTGATGGTAAGTCTAGGCGATTTTGAGAATCGTGCTATTCATGAGAGCGAGCGGTAAGAGAATGACTTATGAATTATGTTGTTAGATTTGAATTTACCTTGTAATTGAGCTTACGTGAATCGAACTTACATTCGATGTTGCGAGACGGACAAGTTTGGAAATTTGGCTAGGAAATTCCTATTCGGTTGGGATCGAACATAAGATGCGTCGTAGAAAGACCTTTGTGTCAAAATAATTGTTGCCTTTGAGCATCGTCGACTCGAATGGAACTTTTGTGTTGAATAGATTATCGTCTTTGTGCAACGTCAATTTAAAAGTTGCGTCGAAAAAATTTAAGTACGGTGTCTAAGTAAGTCACCTAGCAAGCGTAGTCCTGAATGTTGATGCATTTGTAAGTCAACAAAGGAAAACGTATCGAGATGAGTTGCAATGTGAAACTTCAAAAATAGTTAGGCAGCGACTTCAAACGTAAGACGTTGCGGAGACTCGTTACGATCGGATGCGCGACGGCTTGACGCGACACATAGAATTGATGGTCCATACGAAACTTATGAAATGGGAAATACAATTTTTGAATCGCATCGTGTGTCGTGACTTTTGTTAGATGATCACGTATGCATCGAATATGCATATGCGATAGAATTACGAAAACAAACTCTATAGCCAAGTCTGATCGAGAGTACGAGATGGCAAGTAATTGAGGATAAGAAGTTACATGTTAGCTTTATTTTGATATCCTAAAACTGAGCTTGGCTGAAATACATATATTGGTGGGATGCCTAAAATATGTGTATTAATCCAAACTAAGTTGTATGATTCAAACGATAGTGGTACGAGATCATGAAACAATCTAGAGAAACACTTGGATTGTGTGTTGATTTTGATTCGAGGATGAACCTTGTTTTGAGTGGTATATTATTATTATGTAATGCCCCGCTCCGTATGGTGCATTATACTTAGTCGTTAACTCGAAGAGTTGCGTTGACCCGATTAAGTATCGATACAAAGAGTTACGTTGACCCAAAGAATGTATTAAGTTGGATCGATGCAAGTGTTAAGTTGACCCGAGAGAAAGCATTGAGTCGGTTCGAAGATGTAACGCCCCAGAACCAGAATACTGGAGAGCGGGGGCATACATAGCCAGCTACGGATATTGAAATAGAATCCACCTCGCTATACGGTCACGGCTGTCTAGAATATGAGGGTTTAACTACAAGCCATCAGTCTCTTATGGTCATGAACAAGCCTATTGTCTCAATCTCATGCAAGGAATAGCAGTTACAAGATGTTAGAGCATCAAATATACAATAGTAAGGCATCCCATACATTACATATTTGGATGATCATGAATCTAGTCGTATAAAATATGAAAACTAGCAAGAGTTTTAGTCATACATGATCAACCCTAGGATTCGTCAATCATGTTACATCCCGTAGGCAGACAGTAAGTAAAGTGCAATACGAGCTAACACGTGCTCGTCTTCTAAACGCCTTAAAAGAATATTTTTACAATAAAGTGGGAGAACAAAAGGGAAACCCACTCGTTGTCTTGGTTACGCCTGGTGGTCACCATCTGGCTGTAAGGTCGGTAGATCCTCTGGAGCTGCTCCGGTATCTGGCCATACAAAACCAGCTAGGTGAGATCCCAGAAAGAGCAAGTGCCCCAAAGGAGGATTCACTTAAGAACTAATACCAGCAATTAGCACAAAACATAATAAAAGACTGGAAATACAGAAAATCAGGACGATATACGAAGAGATAACCATGAGACTATTCAGATAGCCATGTTATAACCCTTAAACCAAACAAGGATCGGGGTTGTAACCCTTCGTCTGAACGGAACTTAGTTTCCTACCATTTATCGATAAAATAATGCACAAGCAATCTTGTCATGTTACAATCTTGTACAGGATCAAGACAAGACTAGACTCAATCTAATCAATCACGGCCAAGCAATAAGTATGGCTTGATACTTTAACTAACTAGGATTATTACAAGCCTAATTACTAGCAAGATGCAATGAGATTGTTCCAACAGCCACAAGCCCTGCAGACCATCCAGGTTATCCAGGTCGAATATTCGTTCAAGAAAAGTGCAACACATGACAGTGTGCTGGAAATGTGCCCTACTCGTCGGCAGGCTACAAATCCACTAGCGCGCCCAGATAACGGGATTGCCTGTAGCTGGAAAATCTTTTCATGACTACTGGATTATTCTAGTTATTAGCCTTAGTCTATTCCAGTAGGTACCTCTGACCGTGGTATTCATGAGTCCATGTCCTAGACATGATACAAGACAATACTGGTTCATTTGTACAAACACAATCGTCCACGATATCCAGGCCATTCATTCTTGTCATGTCATACTATCCGTCGCAACAGTATATCGAGGTATATCATGTCAGGTTTCCTTATCAAGAGTGCGCCACGACGGACCACTTTTATGTCATGTTACTTGTCAAGAGTGCACCACTACGGGTCACAATCGTGTTCATGGAACATGTACAGAATTTACATGGTACAAGCATTCTTATCAAGGGACCCAAGTTACATAGAGGGTCATGATATAAAAGCATAAATGTAACAACTCAACATGGTAAAAGTAGTGCACGGCCATGAAAAGAGCCATACGGCTAAGCAGGACGGGCTCATGCGGCTCGGGAGGAGGAGCAGGCTCATGCGGCCGGGGAAAAAGGGTCGCATGAAAGGGTCCAGGTGTTAAGGACTCATGCGGCTCGGGAAGAATGGGCGCATGCGGCCAAGGAAGATCGGACATATGCAGCTAAGGAAGATCGGGCTCATGCAGCCAAGTCGAGCAAAGCCATGCGGCTAGAAGGGGACAGGCTCATGCGGCTGGAGGAAAAGGGCGCATACGGCCAAGGACAGCAGGCTTATACGGCAGGGGCTAATGCGGCTCGGGGGAAACAAATTCATGCGGCTAAGGCCAACCGAAGCCATGCGGCTCGGCTGGAAGAGCTATGCGGCAATAGATGGGGGTCTCATGCGGCAGGGCCGAATGAGGGTCATGCAGCCAAAGGAGATCGGGCATATACGGCCAAAGGAGAACAAGCTCATGCGGCTGGAGCTAACTTGAGTCATGCGGGTGAAGGCCATGCGGCAAGGGCCAAGCGACAAGGGCCATGCGGCCAAAGGAGGAACGGGCATATGCGGCCAAAGACCAACCCAAGCCATGTGGCTAAGGCTACCAGAACCATGCGGCTAAAGGGATTAGCAGGGGACTTGCCGTATGAAAAGCCATGCGGCTAAGCACTGTTCTTCTTCTCCAACCTTTCGAGAAGAAGAACCATGAAAGCCATTGCTTCCAGGATCCAATAACCCTTCACCTGAGGTCAGAATCCGGACTTCCATAGGTCAAAATGTGGCAGAAAAAAATTCTCTAGAATATGGAACCATCAAAACTTGAGAATAACAAGGTTTAATAGATCAAAACCCAAGAAATCTAAAAATACAATAAGCTTAGATCTAAATGAAATGAGCTATGGAAATTGTCACTCCCCGTTCCCAGAATACGTATTTTTATACGTATATTGCTTGAATGTATTTATTTAATATTTATCATGTATTTGTTCTGTATTTAAATTCTTCAATTTTATGCTTATTAATTTTCCTGTATTTTATTTTCTGCTTTTGCTCTAGCCCTTGGCTTATTCTGTTCATTTAAACCAATTTGGTTTAGCTTGGTTCATCATGAAGAGGAGTGGATGGCCTAGATCTTATAGGAAGGAATGGGTGGTGGAGATTGACTTGGCTTGATATTTATGCCCCTTTTTCTTTTCTCTCTCTTCATTACTCACATTTACTTCTTCTTCATCCTCCATTACTCTCCCACCCACCCGTTTGGAGAGGCAAGTACATCTTGTACACCATGAGGGATTTCATGCATCTCTATTTATTTTTAATTTATGTTGTTTATCTTCTCTTCCTCTACAAGTTTAGGTCTTGAAGTTCTTGATTTCCATGGATGGTTGGATGTAGATCTAAATTTTAAGTTTTAGTTTTTCATATGGATTTTGTGATTTTGATCTATCAAACTTTGTTATTTTCAAAAATAAGTGGTTCCATGTTGTAGAGAATTCAATTCTATCAAAGTTTGGCTGTTGAAAAGTTAGATTTTGACTTGTTTTGAGGAAGTTATGGCCAAAAGTATTTTTGGTCATTTGTATGTTCATCTGTCAGCATGTCGCAGTTGAACCACATAGATGTCGCGAATGGGCCACATAGGCCGCATGTCGCAGTTTAGCCGCATATGGTGTCACGGATGGGCCGCATAGGCCGCATGTCGCAGTTGATCCACATATGGTGTCGCGGAAAGGCCGCATAGGCCGCATGTCGCAGTTTAGCCGCATATGGTGTCGCAGATGGGCCGCATAGGCCGCATGTCGTGCTTCCTTGCGGTACATGCTATTAGAGGTCTAACCTCTCTGGTTTTGCATGGCCAGATTTAGAGCCAATTTCCTAGGACTCAGCTTACTTCCACCTCCAAGATGGTCAATACTAGAGGAATGATCGCCGGAGGACACGAGTGGGTCCCTTGCTTCCCTGCTCGTTTTTACTATTTACTTGACTTTTGTCGTTTGGCACCGACATGTTAGTCGGATTGTCTTGTACTTACTTTAGCATAATTGTAACTAAGTCAGACTGCAGCTGATAACAATTGTGTATACGTTGCTACATCATCTGGCTAAGTTTGTACAGCCAGATCTCAAGAATATTTTGACCAAGCGTTTGGGACACTTTACTGCTTTATCTTACATGTTCTCTATTTATTGTTTCTTGTTTGAATGATTAAGACAATAGATGTTGAGTAACCATAGTAAGACTTTCATGTAGTATGCACCCCCTCATCTTTTAGACATCATTGATCGTATTATACGGTATTCTTCTACCCGTAATACGTAGCTGGCTGAGTCATTCCTCCGCTCTCCGGTATTCTGGTTCTGGGGCGTGACAAGGTTTTAGTGGTGGCCCATATAGGTCTGATTTCAGACTTGTGGGGTGTTTTAATTTATAGGATGTCTCAATCACACATGTTCTCCCTTGATCTCATGATTCGTTACTCTCGACTCTAGCTTGACATTCCGGTATCCTTTGACTTCATTGATCTTTCCTGTCCGATCGTTTGATTGTTCTCTTGTCCCTTTCCTTAGGGGCACTTCGTCCACATCTGCCAGGACTGGACAACAACAATGAGGGCAACACGGACAACCTGACCATGTTGATCAGCAACAAGGGCCAGTACTACCTCAAGAGACTATCCAAAAAGAAGTGATAGTAGAACCAGCAGCTGGACCGCAGTATCCGGAGGTTTCAACACCACCAATAGTTCCACCCACCCCTGTGGAAGTGGACACACCAGCCCTTCTAGAGATCATGAGAGGGATGATGGCCACTCAGCAACATCAAATATTGGCCCAGCAATGCATGCACGCTCAGTTACAAGAGCAAAATGTACTACTCAACCAAGGATTGCAGACGGCTTTGAAAAGAGGGGTGAGGACAGATTCAGGAGCCTCAACCAGATTTTGCAAGTACAACCCCCGTCGTTTTGAGGGGACAGAAGATGCCATTTCAGCAGATGCATGGCTTAAGGATATTGAGGCTATTCTGACAGCGGCTAAGGTTTCGACAGAAGAACATGTAGATCTAGTGAAGCTGTTACTTCAGGACCTCGCACGTGATTGGTGGGAATCAGAAGAAGTGGGCATCAGACGTCCTGTTACGTGGGACGATTTTACTGTAAGATTCAAGACGAAGTACTATGGAGTTGTGGCGCGGTTCGAGCTACAATAAAAATTTATCAACCTCAAGCAGGCTAGTAAGACAGTGGATGCTTATGCAGGAGAGTTCTGCAGACTGAGTAGGTTCGCCCCGGAGATGTTAGCAACAGAGAGCCAGGGGGCTATGAGGTTTCGGCAAGGGTTTCAACTTGAACTCTTGCAATTAATAGAGGGACAAAACTACCAGACTTTTGATGAGGTGTTGATGGCAACCGAAGGCATGAGATCACCATTCAGAGGATCACAGTAAGGACTGGAGGTCAGAAGAGATCTCACAATCAGATTGAAGGAAGAGGAGGAGTAGCACCCCGAGTTACACCGTCTCCTGGCGTTCGCATTCACGATGTGGCGATGCGAGGGCAAGCACCACCAGCAAGGCAACAATAACAACAAAGGAAGAACCAGCAACCCCCGACGGGTTGCACTTATTGTGGAAAGGCAGGGCACACTAGAGGTGTGTGTCGAGCGTTGAACGGATAGTATTTGATATGTGGAAGTCCAGATCATCAGGTTTCTACCTTTCCTATGAATTCGAGGTCAGGAGAACCAGTACAACAATTTCCTTCTCTGCCAGCACCAGGGGCAGGCCAGTATCGAGGACCAGCAGTGGCAGTGAGACCGTTGGCATAACGTCCATTGATGTCACAGGCTCACATATTTCGGCAGCAGGGACCGTCGATGCAGCAGCGACAACATAGACCACCCCAGCATCACCAAGGCAGGGGCCAACAGCAGTACCAGGCTAGGCCGCAGCATGGGAACCAATAAGGAGGCCGAGGGCAGGCATTCAATCTGTCTTTGGAAGAGGCATTGGCATCGGAAGATGTAGTGGCAGGTAACATTCTCGTCGCCTCATATCCTGCAGTAGCATTGTTTGATTCGGAAGCATCACACTCATTTATATCTGTACAATTTGCGACACAACTAGAAATGGAATTCGAGGCATTGTCAGGGAGGTTGAATATACTCACTGGTAATGGGCTCGTAGGAGTTAGTAGAGTTATTCTAGCGTATAGTATTGTAGTGTGCGGGCGTTCCTTACCCGCCAGGTTGATAGAATTTCCTATGAAGAATTTTGATGTCATCTTAGGCATGGACTGGCCGAAAGACAGTTGTGCCACAATAGATTATTGTAGAGGGAGTGTATCTTTTAATATTCCAGGCAAGGAGCAGTTTACCTTAGTTAGATCAGAGGCAACTCAACAAAAAGAAGGAATAGTAGCGAGAATGGAAGAAATTCAAGTCCCGAAGATAGTTGAAGAGTTTATTGACGTGTTTCCCGAGGAACTTCCAGGTTTATCCTCGGTTAGGGATATTGAGTTCAGTATAGAATTGGCACCTGGAACTCAACCGATACCAGATCGGGTTTACAGAATGGCAGATTCCGAGCAGGCCAAGGTGTATCAGCACGTAGAGGAACTGAAGGCGAAGAAATTTATCCGAGACAACGAATCACCATGGGCAGCACCAGTGGTACTTGTAGGGAAGAAGGATGGGTCATCAAGATTGTACATTGACTACAGAAAGCTCAACACGGTGACAGTAAAGAATAAGTACCCATTACCGAGAATCGATGACTTGTTTGATCAGTTGAGCAGAGCAAGAGTTTTCTCCAAGATAGATCTTCAGTCAGGGTATCAACAAGTTAGAGTTCGAGAAGAGGATATTCCCAAGACAGCATTCAGGTCAAAGTACGGGCATTACGAATTCCTAGTTATGCCATTTGGTTTGACCAATGCTCCAGCAATATTTATGGATTTGATTAACAGCATCTTTATGCCATACTTAGAACAATTTGTCGTTGTGTTCCTCGACGACATTCTTGTATACTCAGCTAGTGAAGAAGAACATGAAGATCACCTCAGGAAAGTATTGCAGGTTCTAAGAGAGAACCAGTTGTACGCCAAGCTCAGCAAGTGTGAGTTTTGGACGGATCGAATTTCATTCTTGGGGCACATCATATCAGGGGCTGGAGTAGCAGTAGATCCCAAGAAGGTAGAAGCAGTAGAGAGTTGGCCAGTCCCTAAGACCGTAGCTGATGTGCGTAGTTTCTTAGGATTGGCAGGATATTACAGAAGGTTCATATCAGACTTTGCAAGACTTTCAGCACCCATGACCCTCTTGACACGGAAGGATGTGCCATTCGTCTGGTCGGCAGAATGCCAGGCATCATTTGAGAATTTGAAGCAGAAATTGATATCAGCACCTATTCTTACATTGCCAGTTGGACCCAGAGGTTTTACCGTTTATTGTGACGCGTCAGGAAAGGGACTTGGGTGTGTGCTCATGCAGCATGGGAAGGTGACTGCGTATGCATCTAGGCAACTTCGGGATCACGAGAAGAATTATCCAACTCGTGACTTGGAGTTGGCGGCAGTAGTATTTTCTTTGAAGCTATGGAGGCATTACTTGTACGGTAAACGAGTGGACATGTACACAGACCACAAAAATCTGAAGTACATCTTTACTCAGAAGGAACTGACCATGAGGCAGAGAAGATGGTTAGAGTTGATCGAAGATTATGACATGGAGCTTCAGTATCACCCAGGCAATGCAAACGTGGTAGCAGATGCTCTTAGCAAGAGAGGCGGCGCATTTATGTTGACATCACAAAAACATATTTTAGAAGATCTTCAGGAGATGGGGATCGAGGTTATACTTCCTAGTGATATAGGAATTCTGGCAAGTCTACAAGTTCAATCCGACTTGGTAGACAGGATCAAGGCAGCTCAGGCACAGGACCCAAGGATCCAGAAGCTTAGGACAGAATGCGAGTCAGGACTCAGAAAGGAGATGAAAATTCACGAAGATGGTACATTTAGGTTTAGATCACGCCTATGTGTGCCTAGTGGAGATATCAGACAGGAGGTTATTACAGAAGCCCACAGTTCTCACTATTCTATACACCCTGGAGGGACCAAAATGTACAAGGATATCAAGCAGCACTTCTGGTAGAACGAAATGAAGAGGGAGATAGCTAGATTCGTTTCTCGTTGCTTGATATGTCAGCAAGTAAAGGCAGAGCAACAGAGGCTAGCTGGATTATTACAACCGCTTCCTATCCCAGAATGGAAGTGGGAACATATCACAATGGACTTTGTGGCCGGTTTACCGAGATCACCAAGTGGTAAGGATGCTATTTGGGTGATAGTAGATCGGCTTACGAAGGTGGCACATTTTCTTCCTTTTAGAGTGGGGCAATCTACAGAAAAGTTGGCAGAGTTATACATGCAACAAATAGTCAGACAGCATGGGGTCCCTGTCAGTATTGTGTCAGACAGAGATACTCGCTTTACATCACATTTCTGGAAGAGTCTACATCATAGTCTGGGTACCAAGTTGAGATTTAGTACGGCTTACCACCCACAGACGGACGGGCAATCAGAAAGAACAATTCAGACTTTGGAAGATATGTTACGAGCTTGTACCCTAGATTTTGGAGGATCTTGGGAGAGTCACTTGCACTTAGTCGAGTTCTCATATAATAACAGTTATCAAGCTAGTATCCAGATGGCGCCATTCGAAGCACTATATGGTAAGAAGTGTAGGTCGCCACTGGCATAGGATGATATCGGGGAGAGGAAGATGTTAGGCCCAGAAATGATTGTTCAGACAGTTGAAGTGGTTAAGAGAATTATAGAACGACTTCGAGTTGCGCAAGATCGACATCATCATTGGGCGGACCAGCATCGTAGGCCGCTAGAATTTTCTGTTGGGGACCACGTGTTCTTGCGGATCTCACCTACTCGTGGGGTCATTAGATTTGGCGTTCGCAGGAAGTTGAGTCCGCGATACGTGGGCCCATTTGTTATCCTTGATAGGGTAGGCGATGTTGCTTATCATTTGTCCCTTCCACCTTCGTTACGAGAGGTGCATGATGTGTTTCATGTATCTTAGTTACGTAGGTATGTATCGGACCCAAGCCATATCCTCGATCATTCTGAACTGGTTGTTGGTACCAACATGTCTTACGAGGAACAGCCTGTATATATTTTAGACCGAAGGGAGAAGATACTCAAGAACCGAACAATTAGCCGTGTCCGTGTTGCTTGGGGACATCACTCCTTAGGAGAGTCAACGTGGAAACGTGAGGATGATATCCGATCACGGTACCCGCACCTATTTGACTCACAAGGTATATTTTTTTCTGTGTACCTTGATTGTCTTGATTCCTCATGCTTATCACCCTATGAGTAGAAATTACTTGATGTCATAGATTGATAAATATGGATATATTACTTGCTATTTGACATTGTAGAATAGCTGCTTGCTCAAATTGCTTGTACTTAGATTAGTCTAGCTCTGACATTTCTGTCATGCTTGGATCTGAAATTCCAAGGACGGAATTTTTCTAAGGAGGGTAGAGATGTCACTCCCTGTTCCCAGAATACGTATTTTTATACGTGTACTACTTGAATGTATTTGTTTAATATTTATCATGCATTTGTTCTGTATTTAAATTTTTCAATTTTGTGCTTATTAATTTTCCTGTATTTTATTTTCTGCTTTTGCTCTAGCCCTTGGCTTATTCTGTTTATTTAAACCAATTTGGTTTAGCTTGGTTCATCATGAAGAGGAATGGATGGCCTAGATCTTGTAGGAAGGAATGGGTGGTGGAGATTGACTTGGCTTGATATTTATGCCCCTTTTTCTTTTCTCTCTCTTCATTACTCACATTTACTTCTTCTTCTTCATCCTCCATTACTCTCCCACCCACCCGTTTGGAGAGACAAGTACATCTTGCACACCATGAGGGATTTCATGCATCTCTATTTATTTTTAATCATTGTTGTTTATTTTCTCTTCCTCTACAAGTTTAAGTCTTAAAGTTCTTGATTTCCATGGATGGTTGGGTGTAGATCTAAGTTTTAAGTTTTGATTTTTCATATGGATTTTGTGATTTTGATCTATCAAACTTTGTTGTTTTCAAAAATAAGTGGTTCCATGATGTAGAGAATTCAATTCTACCAAAGTTTGGATGTTGAAAAGTTAGATTTCGACTTATTTTGAGGAAGTTAGGGCTAAAAGCATTTTTGGTCATTTCTATGTTCATCTGTCAGCATGTCGCAGTTGAGCCGCATAGATGTCGCGAATGGGCCGCATAGGCCGCATGCCGCAGTTGATCCGCATATGGTGTCGCGGATGGGCCGCATAGGCCGTATGTCGCAGTTGAGCCGCATATGGTGTCGCGGATGGGCCGTATAGGCCGTATGTCGCAGTTGAGCCGCATAGATGTCGCGAATGGGCCGCATAGGCCGCATGTCACAGTTGAGCCGCATATGGTGTCGCGAATGGGCCGCATAGGCCGCATGTCGCAGTTGAGCTGCATAGATGTCGCAGTTGGGCCGTATAAGCCACATGTCGCAGTTGAGCCGCATATGGTGTCGCAGATGGGCCGCATAGGCCGCATGTCGCAGTTGAGCCGCATAGATATCGCGAATGGGCCGCATAGGCCGCATGTCGCAGTTGAGCCGCATGGTGTCACAGTTGGGCCGCATAAGCCGCATGTCGCAGTTGGGCCGCATATGGTGTCGCAGTTGGGCCGCATAAGCCGCATGTCGCAGTTGAGCTGCATATGGTCCTCATGGGCCGCATGAGCCGCATGTCGCAGTTGGTCCGCATGCATGTCGTAGAATAGGCCGCATAATGCCTATTTTTGTTGTTTCTGACTGTTATATGTCCTAATTGACTGAATTGTGGCTAGGATTTCTTCCAACTCCCAACATGAAAGTTGTAGATCTTTTTCTTGGCTTCAAGAATATGTTACCAACTATTTTATGCAAGTTATAGGCTCGACCATGCTTAATACTAGTTTGACTTTTATGCCTTGTCACGAATTGACCTTGACTGTTACTTTGACTAATGATTGATCATGCGTTCCTAGTTGGAACTAGAAGACTGGCTAGTCGTCTTATTGAATTGAATGAGACACGTTCATGTATGAACCATGAACCATTGCGATCGACTAGTCGATCCGAACATTGGCATATGAACACATGTTGACTTCCATTTTTCTGCAAAAGTAGCAAGTGTACTTTACGGTCAAGGCATGATTATTCCGTGGCTAGGCTTGATTATTGTATTACGCTATATAAGACCTACAACCTAGCCGTACGGGCATCGTTGTAGAGTTGCACATATCGTATCCCGTACGAAAGTACTCATTCTGAATGACCATGATCCATGGCATAGGATTTCAATCAACATAGGGACCATTAAGCTAAATAAAATAACGATTGCATGAAGAGAATGGATTTCCAAGTTCTTATATAGCAGCCATCTTTGGGACGATTAGTGCTCCGACATGCCAGTTGGTTCCCACAGATACTGCAAATCTGCCACACGGACAGGGAGTGGTATCTGCCTATATTGTTATATATATATTGATGACGAGCGTCCCGCTGGGACTTGTCTAATTCATGATTGGCACAATTGATTATTGGATAAACTAGCCTTGCTTGTACATAGTAAGAACTGAGGAATCCCATATTTGCATAAATTCTAAGACAACTTGGAACTCACAGTAGCAAGCCGTAGTAGTTCCATGGCCGTTTAAATTGATTTGTTTGTGCACTTTACCTACTCTGTTAACTACTGAGATGAGCAAAATGTCAGGACATGACGGGTCAACTTCTGTCCTTGTTTGGTTGGGAAGTTGGCTTGAAGTGTCGTGATGTTGTGCGAACTCCAGTAGCAAGCAGAGATCTATTTTATTCTTAATTCTTACCACTGGTTCTAATTCCTCATGTCGTGCTTCCTTACGGTACTTGCTATTAGAGGTCTAACCTCTCTGGTTTTGCATGGCCAGATTTAGAGCCAGTTCCCGAGGACTCAGCTTACTTCCACCTCCAAGATGGTCAATACTAGAGGAATGATCGCCGGAGGACACGAGTGGGTCCCTTGCTTCCCTGCTCGTTTTTACTATTTACTTCACTTTTGCCGTTTGGTACCGACATGTTAGTCGGATTGTCTTGTACTTACTTTTGCATAATTGTAACTAAGTCAAACTGCAGCTGATAAAAATTGTGTATACGTTGCTACATCATCTGGCTAAGTTTGTACAGCCATATCTCAAGAACATTTTGACCAAGCGTTTGGGACGCCTTACTGCTTTATCTTACATGTTCTCTATTTACTGTTTCTTGTTTGAATGATTGAGACAATAGATGTTGAGTAACCCTAGTAAGACTTTTATGTAGTATGCACCCCCTCGTCTTTTAGACAGCATTGATCGTATTATACGGTATTCTTCTACCCGTAATACGTAGCTGGCTGAGTCATTCCCCCGCTCTCTGGTATTCCGGTTCTGGGACGTGACAGAAATTAAAAATGATAAGAACTAAAGTATCTTAGAATCTCGTGAGGAAGAAAATGGAACAACGAAAATTGAGTTCCTCCATGAAGCAAGTTGCACTTGCCTAAGCTCTCTCTCTCTCTCTCTCGGTTGGTGGAGAGTAATGGTGAGGAAGAAGAAGAGTTATGAGGATTAATGGAAGAGAGAGAGTGGTTAGGTGGCTATTAAAGGAAGAGAGGGGATAGGTGGGGTTGGTCCACATGAAAAACCGAACCAAGCTGAACCAAGCAAACCGAACCGAACCAAGCAATGAAATGCCAAAATAAACCGTACAATGAGACAGGCAATATGAGTCAAATACGTACACGTATACCAAAATACGTAATACGAACCACGGGCGTTATAGAAGATTCTAAGGAGTCGAATCGATGCAACGCACAAGTCCAATTAAAATGAATATCGATTTTAGTTGGTTTCATGTGCAGCCTATACTTTTACGCTGAAATATAATAGGTCAACATTTTGCCTTATTTGTAATGGTGTCCGCAAAACCAAATTACCGCCTCGTAACGGACTAAGGCATAGACACGGTAAGCAAAATCGGTCAGATAATTCAACGAAGCACGAAGTGCTCGAATGGCTAAGTCAGAAGAGTTGGCCGTGCAACAAAGTTATGAAATCGAGCCGCATCGGCTCGACGAAATGACAAGACGTATCGGCTTAAGGTGGAAGGACTTTGACTCTTTTTTCTACTCCGTCCTGCTTAAGTAAAATGTACGATTGTATACTAAGTTAACCTATCGAGACCACGGACGTGGCTCGATCGAGATATATCATAGTGTGTGTCGAACACTAGATAGAACAATTAAATTGAAACGTACATTAAATATACGAGTCGCCATAGAATATTAAAATACCGCAAAGACGAGCGCCTCGATACGCAAGCCATAAAAATATGGGATGATCCTGTATCGATGAGTGCATCAAATGCACGAGTCACGGGACATTGAAAGATTGGATCGGAACGTGCCTCAAGACACGAGTCGCTGAACATCAATCAAATACGTGTCCTTGTACACGAGTTAGTATGCTAGAACATTTAAAGACTATATCAGCACGAGTGCTTCAGTGCATAAGCTGTAGAACATTGAATACCCTATCGAGATGTGTCTCAGTTGCACGAGTCGGAGGGAAGGAACATAAGTCTAATGCATTAAACACTAAGGCATAGAACATAGAAATACTGAATCGAGGCATGGATCGAATGCACGACACAAGGAATGGAGAATAACTATATCAAAGTGTGCTTACATGCACGAGACTTACAAAAGATGGCTTCGTTATGGAGAGAACAGTTGTGGCACGAATGTGACGGAACTGTCGATAGTGGCATGGTGCCTCGAAATATTTGTGGCCTTCGGGGCGTTGGTTGATGAACATTGAATTAGGGCATTGTACCAATAGAAATAGAGATAGGCGAATTGTTTGGTTATATGCTAGTGATGTGCATTGCATGGTCAAATAGACTTAAAGATATATAATCCGTGTATGGGTATGTGATAGGCTTCCCTCGAATGTGGTATGTCAGGGCGCTGGGACCGTTCAGCCTAAGAGGGATGATTTGGTAAAATCGGTATTGATGGTGCACTTATTAAGATGGCTTGCGACCTGCTATTGATGTGATAAGCCACTTACTGAGTGTTTCGGGATCCTTCGGATAGGGGATTAGCACTCTCAGACGGAGCGATCACCGTTTTACATATGTGATTTGAGAAATATAAGTCCATTCTGGCTTGGAATGCCAGTGACCTTCATATAGTTTAAAGAACGGTAGGTTGAAAGTGCTGGCACATAAAGATCATGTACAAGATCACTTATAACATGACAGAAAAAGATGGTAGGCATTTCACCTTGCGTCGGGCAAGGGTGAGTGCGTTGATGTTGGTAAGAAGTCACAAAATAACACGAGATTGATATTGGTTGCCTGCTTGCTTATATGAATCAAATAACATGCTTTCCACGATAACATGTTTTATTGCTTTCGAATATGCCATGAAATCGATCCTAAAAATAACATAGAAAGATCACTAAATTGTATGCTGCATGATTTAATACACTACTTAATATCATTTTAGTAAAGTGAGTCTTTGATCAGTACAGAAAGGACAAAAGTACTAATCTCCTACTAGTTTGCTCGCACGTTTAGGGAATGGTCTGCTCACGGTGGAGCTTTCCTTGAACGCGCTGAGGCATAGAATGTCGTAGCGTATTAAGGCGTGCGACCGCATTGACGCTCGGACTTACAACATGATGATGCGGCCGAAATATAAAAGACATAATGTATGGAACTGTGAAATCCTTTGTGGGCAAGAGAGAACCTGAGTGTTGTAAGCTAATCTAGCAAATTCAGTTAGGCTATTGAAAGCCTTTGTAACCTCGGTTCAATTATCAATAAAGAGAATTGTTTCGTATTCTCTGTTTTCTTTCGCTGCTAAATAACAATCAAAGATAACCATTTGAGAACTTGTCATCTTGCCTTGTACTAGTGCAACTCCAGACTCGTACGACATCACGCCCCAGCGAGGACGATGATTCAGATAAATCGATGCGAGGATGAGTAATTTTTTGGGTCGGGGCGTGACATAATAATTGTGTATACACTAAGTTTGCTGATGACAAAAGGGTTATTATGCATCTCTATGTGGATGACTTGTTAATCATGGGTACGGATCTAGAATGTGTCACAAAGATAAAGAAGTTGATCTCATCCAAGTTTAGTATGAAGGACATAGGAGATGTTGACGTTATCCTGGAGATAAAGATCTCTGGACGGAAGTTGTACTTGTCTTATCACAAGCTCACTATGTAGAAAAGATGCTTACATGTTATGGTTATCATGTTATGGTTATGATTGATACTCCTTATAAAGGTGACAAGAAGCTGAAGGCAAGTCTAGATGAAAGTGTCCGACATTTGGAATACTCAAGCATCATTGGAAGTTTAATGTATGCTATGAGTGCTACTAGACCGATTTTTTGTTGGAATGCTGAGTCGGTTCACAAGCAATCAAGGTGTTAGAATATTAAAAAATTATGAAAAGAGTTATAAGATATCTCAAGATGACTCAGAAGTTTGTATTACACTATAAGGATTATCCGACTATAGTGGAAGTCACTACAAAAATTTGTCAGATTAGCGACGGCTAAATACGTCGCTAACTTCGGTGAAAACGTCACAAAATTAATTTAGCGACGTTTAACGCGACGTTTCGGAAACGACGGAAAATATTTGTCGCTAAACGAGAAAACGTCGTAAAACGTTGCTAGGGGCGACGTCATTCACGTCGCTAATTAGCGACGTAATTTGCGACGTTTATTGGTTGACGCTAATTAGCGACGTAAACGGCGACGTTATTGTGTTGTCCCCGTTTGGCAACACTCTTGCGACATTTTGGCGACGACGAGCTGACATCATATTATGGTGCCACGTGTTGCCACGTCAGCATTTAGCGACGCTTTTAGCTACATTTATTAACGTCGCTATTATTTAGCGACTAATGTTAACTTCGCTAAAAACGTCGCTAAATTAAAAAAAAATAGGTTCCAGAATGCAAATGGTGCTGGAGCTGGAGCCTGAGCCAAAATACAGAATACGAAATACAAAATACAGAATCCAATCCCTGGGTTCGTCGACCCCCTCGGTGGAACACTCAACACCGGCACGCACAATACATTCCAGAATATAAAAAAAATATAAAGAAAAATACTATTCGCAACGAACAATGTCAATATATAATATCCTCAACAAACCAAATCAATATCCGCAAATACGTACAAACTCAGTATCCTCAACGAAAAAACTGAATATCCCCAAATACGTACAAAGTCAAAATGCAAAATACAGAATCTAATCCCTGGGTTCGCCGAAAATACAAAAACAAAGATTGACACACAGTTCTAATTCATATGTGTTTTAAGTGTGAGAACGGATGGCTTAGAACACAACCCAAAATTCATTCTAGCGTACATTAGTGTGAATCATCTATGTTCTGTACATATGGTGTAGTATACGTTCTTATCGAATCTAGTATCTAGTATCTGAAGAATGTAACAGAATCAAGATGAACTCACATAATGTAATACTAAAATATCATCTACTACTATATAAGATATAGTGATAGGTTGTCGTATCATCATTGCCGAGGGATGAGGGTCGGAGGAAAGTCAACTTTATCTACGGCTACATAGTTTATGCCTCGCCAGTCGAATGGTTGCAGGAACTATGTCCTGATCACCATGTCGTACCATAGTTTCTGCCTCGCCAGTCGAATGGCTACAGGGACTATATGTCCTGATCACCATGTTACCAATTAACCAACCAACAAAACTACTTGTTACACGTGTGTTCGTGAGGTTTTAGACACTTTGTGTCCATTTGTTGGACACGTGGACACCCGCAAGCATGCATATATATGTATTTCACCTCTGTACACTTAATCCCCTCCTCCTCCACCACCGAACTTGTCCTCCTCCTCCTCTTCCACCACCGTGAGGAGACTGAAGGTAAACCCTAACCCTAATTGAGGTGTTTTTCGTGTCCAAAATGGACACGGAGACACGTTACGACCATGTGTTCACTGATACAGTGTGTTCGTGAGGTTTTGGATACTTTGTGTCCATTTGTTGGACACGTGGACACCCCCAAGCATGCATATATATGTATTTCACCTCTGTACACTTAATCCCCTACATACACTTGTGTATTTTTGTATTAATTTGGATTTGCATATTGGGTTTGGGTTTCGATATAGTGTTTGATACATTGTTTCACCTTGCAACATTCCTACACTTATTTTAGACAACAAGTATATGAACCAATTAGTCAACATCTATTTGTTGAAGTATGGTACTCCATTCTTCGTAAGTTCTAGCTATATATGTCTCAAGATCCAATACTCGAAAATCCCAAGAAGAAGAAGAAGAAAAGAATAAAATGACATCGCTCAACACCCTATGACAACTCTTTGTAGAATTGTGTTAAAGTATGAGTTCTACAGTATGAGTTCTACAGTATGGTTCTCTTTGTAGAATAAAATGACATTGCTCAACCCTATCGATCCTCCATACAAGTCTTCCTTCATCTATTGTCTTAAAGTGTGAGTTCTACAGTATGGTTCTCTTTGTACAATTGTGTTTTATTTTAGACAACAAGGGTTTCCTATTTTTACAGGTAACATGGCAACATGTGTAAGGGAACATATAGGTGTGTGTTTGAAAGGGAGTGTCACAAGAGTAAGGCGTGGGCATGTGTTAGTATTTTGAGCTGTAAGAGTGTTTGTTCTATTGAGGTTAGTACCAACAGGCAAGTTAGGTTAAAAGAACCTGGGAACTATGGTGTGGTTGTATACATCATGTATATGTATGTATGTGTCTAGTGGGAGAAAGGGGGAGGGTTAACTAGTACCAGGTATTTGGAGAGGAGGGAGAGTTTATACTAGTATATATAGACTAATATCCTAAAACTTGACTTATACAACTTAGAAATGGCTAGTTTGACCAAGTTGGACTAGTTTAGCTTAGAGTTGGCTCGGTTGGACTATACATAATATATAGACTAATATCCTAAAACTTTACTTCTACAACTCAGCCTATATGAAATATTGTAGACACGGGTGATATACCGCCGCGATAATCTCTGACCACCGCAAACACGCGAAAGAAAAGTTAGCAATGCGAAAAGAAGATGACAGATAATCTCTGACCATTTAACGTAAAATGTCATGTGTACATATACTGCGGAAAGTATAGACCGCATGAACTGACAATTGTATATCATTCACTACCTTGATGTATCTATCTTACAGAATTATGGAGCTGAATTACTATCTGCAGAATCGTACTTGGATGTACAACCGTCATCCTGATGACATGTACGGTGTGCGGGATGAATTCATAGAGGGTGTACACCAGTTCCTGCATTTTGCAAAGGCGTTCCTTCAGTACATGGACGGTACCAAAATTAAGTGTCCGTGTGTGAGATGTCGCAACTTGAAATATCATCCAGAAGTGGATGTAACGTATCATTTATACTCGAAGGATTTCACGCCGAATTACTATCAGTGGAGCGAGCACGGAGAACTTGTGTCTTTAGCATCGGAGTACGAGCCTTATGTGGATGTCCACAACAACGCTCCTTACGACGATAGGTTGGTGAACATGGTTTTCGATGCGGCCGGGCCTAGTTTCGATCCGGATGATCATGATGCACCTGAGGAGGCACCGAACCCCGATGCTGCACAGTTCATGGAGTTGCTGGAGAATGCAAGGACTCCATTATATCCTGGTTGTGAGGATCATTCACCGTTGGAGGTGGTTACAAGATTGTTGAGCATCAAGTCCGATTTTAACATGTCGCAAGATTGCTACAACCGTCTTATGGAGTTGCTTGTAGAAATATTTCCTGAGGGTGCAAAGTTGCCTAAAGACTTCTACCGGTCTAAGAGGATGGTTAGATCGCTCTGGATGGGATACAAAAAAATCGATGCCTGTCGCAACGGGTGCATGTTGTACTACAAAGACGATAAGGATGAAGACGCCTGCAGATTTTGTAGTGTCGATCGCTACAAGGCATGTGGTAGAGGAAAGTCTATCGGTGCCAGGAAGCCTACCTCTTCGATGCACTACTTGTCGTTGACGCCGCGGTTGCAGCGGTTGTTTATGGTGAAGGAAACTGCATAAAACATGAGTTGGCATAAGCGGGAACATACCGAATGAGTGTTGGATCACCCATCTGATGGAGAAGCATGGAAGTACTTTGATCGAGAGTATCCAGATTTTGCTTCTGATCCGCGTAATGTCAGATTGGGTCTCGGCTCCGACGGTTTTACCCCATTCGGACTTTCGGGATCCCAGTATTCGTGTTGGCCTGTGATCGTCACCCCGTACAATCTATCGCCTTGGATGTGCATGAAGACTCCGTATATATTTCTCACCGTTATTATCCCAGGTCCGAATAATCCGAAAAGGAACATCGATGTGTATTTACAGCCGTTGATTGATGAGTTGAATCAGCTGTGGGAAGTAGGTTCCAACACGTACGATATATCTAGAAAACAAAATTTCCGGATGCGGGCAGCACTTATGTGGACCATCAACGACTTTTCGGCCTATGGAATGTTATCTGGATGGAGCACGTATGGTCGTCTTTCATTTCCGTATTGTATGGACAGCACTAAGGCTTTCCGTTTGAAATACGGAGGCAAATCGTGCTTCTTCGATTGTCATCAACAATTCCTGCCGAAGGATCATCCGTACCGGAGAAACAGGAATGCTTTTCGTGCTGGCGTTGTGGAGAAGGCTAATCCCCCGCCAAGGTGGACCGAATACACGATATGGAAAGAGGTAAAAGATTTACCAAGAGCTATTGAGCAGCCTGCTATGGGCTACAAGTGTGACGGATTTGGTCGCACTCATAACTGGACGAAGAGGAGTATATTCTGGGATCTTCCATATTGGAGCACCAATCTGATTAGACATAATCTTGATGTCATGCATATCGAGAAGAATGTGTTTGACAACATAATTAATACTGTAATGGACGTAAAGGGGAAGACGAAAGACAATCCAAAGGCTAGATTGGACTTGGAAGAAATATGTAGACGTCCTGTATTGCATTTGATAGAGGACGGAATGGGAAGTTGAAGCAGCCTAAGGCAATTTTCTTACTGGAGAAGGAGGATAAAGTGAGGCTTTGTAGGTGGATTCAAGGTCTGAAATTTTCAGATGGGTATGTTTCGAACTTGAGAAGATGCGTCGACCTCAAGGAGAATAAACTGACAGGTATGAAGAGCCATGATTGTCACGTATTCATAGAGCGATTAATTTCGATTGTATTTCGGGAATTCTTACCGCAGGCTGTTTGGGATCCATTGACGGAGCTTAGCATATTCTTCAGGGACCTTTGTTCTAAGAAATTGCTCGTTGAACGTCTAGAAAAGCAAGAGAAGGACATTGCGGTTACACTGTACAAGCTAGAGAGGGTGTTCCCTCCTGGATTCTTTGACTCTATGGAGCATTTGTCGATTCATCTTTCCTACGAGGCACGTGTTGGTGGACCCGTCGAATATCGATGGATGTACCCGTTCGAGCGACATTTGAATCACCTAAAAAGAAAGGTGAAAAATAAGGCTCGGGTCGAGGGTTCTATTTGTGAAGCCTATATTCTCGAAGAGATTACAAATTTCTGTTTCTCCTATTTCAAACCTCATATTGCTACGAGTAGAACGAGGGCTCCGAGAAACGACGACGGATATCAAGAATTTAATGATGGAATACTGAAAGTATTCAATGCGTCCGGAAAGCCTTCGAAGAAAATGAAAAAGAGATATTTGAATAACGAAGAGCTAAGGACTGCTCAGTTGTATGTATTACTCAATTGCGACGAGGATGAAGTGGAGAAGCTAGAGGGGTAAGTAACTCAGGATGATGAGTTTACGTCATCTCAATGTAATAGTATAAGCTAATATTATTGTACTAATCGGCGGTTGCTTCGTTGTTTTCCAGCACATATAATGATGAGTTGAGGCTGGTTAGACCCTACCTAACAGACGAAGCATTAGAACAAGAAATGAGACGTCATTTTCCTTCTTGGTTGAGCGAATATGTAAGTAGCTCGGTAATTACTGGCCTCTTCTAATGCAACAGCGCAATAAATAACTTATTATCGCTTCTTTGATATTCAGGTCGATCGTCTAATTTCACCCGAGATTGAATTAATTAGAACTCTTGCCAAGGGATCAATTACTTTTGTTAAAATATGGCCAAGTTACTGTGTCAATGGCTTTCGGTTCAAGTCGACAAATGCTCCGATCAGAGACAGCTTCCTGGATCTTGATTCTACGAAAAACAGTTGTTTGTGTATCAAGTCTTCGAACTACAAAGACATCGATCCAGGAAATGATTTCTTTGGCATCTTGCGAGAGATTGTGGAGTTATCATATAATAATGGCAGAGAACCTGCAAAGATCGTGTTGTTCAAGTGTGAATGGTTCGATCCGATTGAAAATCAAGGTTGGAAAATTGACAAGCATGGTCTTCTGGATATAAACTACAAGCGTAGATATCAAGGCTATGAACCGTTTGTCCTAGCAACTCCGGCTCAGCTCGTGTACTTCACAGCTTATCCGAGACGGGGAGCAACGAAGTTTGACTGGTGGGCAGTATGCAAGACTAAAGCCAGAGATACTTTTGATGTTGACAAAAAATCTTACCAGGAGGACGAGCTACCTCTTGTAACCGATATTGTCGATGTGGACTCCACGGAAGTTACGCATTACACGACACATAATGTAGAAGATATAGAATTATCCGAAGAGGAAGACGAAGTCGACGAAGGCGAAGATGAAAGTGAAGATGAGGAGGAAGAGGAAGATGAGGTCGAGGAAGACGAACAAGATAATTATTCTGAAGATGATTGAGAGAGAGATATACTTATCTGAACTTAGATGTTTCTTCTAGAATACATTATCTGGACTTAGATGTTTATTGTAGAATGTATCATCATATGTTGTCTTGGTTATTATCTTGTCTTTGTTGTACTTTTATATTTCTAGTCTCTATTATTTGTTGTACTTTCATATTTCTAGTCTCTATTATTTGTTGTACTTTCATATTTTTAGTCTCTATTATTTGTTGTATTATCATATGTTGTTATTAGGTATGGCAGGTCGTCGCGGAGCGTACCGAAGGGGACAACGAGGTCACTCTCCTCCGGTACTTCCTACAGGTACTGCTAGAGGACGGAGTTTTCCTTCGGTACCTTATTCTGGTACCGGCTCTGGATCTTCGTCGCCGATTACTCCTCCATATCGGACAGTAGATGGGCCTGGTGGGACGACATCACGTGGCATATCTCCTGGAACGAGTAGTTCCAGGCCTGTTAAGAGTGATCGCCCGTCTAGCGTTCCTACTGCTGATACGATGATGGAGACGGATGAGCAGATGGCGGAGGCTGCGGCGACGGCCGAGGCGGCAGCGCCGATGGCCGACCAGCATCATGTAGATGATGCGTGCGCACCTCCGGAGGAGAGGAGGACGGAGATCTGGGCCGACGGTACAAAGTAGGTGTTTTGGTTTATAATTTTTTTCTTTCTGTTTTTATCGTAATTTAACTTTTTTCATGAATATAATATGTTTGTATAGATATCGTCCCCTAGAGGTACAGAGACGTCTAGGCCACATGCTGAGGTATAATTATGGTGGTGCTTGGATTAACTACTCTGATGCTCCGGACGAGAGGAAGGCCTTCTGGTTTACGCGCTTCAAGGTTAAAATATATTTGCTTTTAACAAGAATCATATAATTTTTGTATATTATATATAACTGATAAATATTTGGTTTGCGCTCTTCTAGGATATGTTTTTCTATCCACCGCACCGGGCCGAGCTTATCGAGGGGATGTTTCCTGCCGTCGCTGCCAAGCTGATCCGCGACTCTATCAATGATCAGAAGGATCGTGATCGTGCCGGAAAGCCGATCCAAGGTTGGATCACCCCTGATCAATGGAATGCGATGAAGGCTCAATTCGAGGAGCCAAAGTACAAGGAGAAGTCGGAGAAGGCCAAGGCGGCTAGGCAACATGCCTCGAAGTGGTACGGTGGGTCGATTCCGATGACAGAATATTTTCGTCATCTGGTATGTCTTTCTCTTTTAGAAATATTATTTTAATACAAAACCGATAAATTATTACTAAGATAATATATTTAATTACAGGTAAGGAAGGTCGGTAACGCCGACATGGTGACCGTCTTCCTGGCCACCCATCGTCGCGGCGCTGACCTTATTGACGAGAGGGCCAAGCAGACTTATGTAAGTTTTACAATACGTTATCTTAATTTAATACTTCGTGTCAATTTTAATATAACTTAGTAAATATGATACAAATAAATATTCATGTAGTTAGTAATAATAAGTACATTAATTAGAAATTAGAAATAATAAGTACATTAATTAAAAATTAGAAATAATAAGTACATTAATTAGAAATTAGAAGTTAGTAATAATAAGTACTTTCTAGGCCAAGTATCAGAGGCTGCGGGAACGGACGGCTGCTAGTGCACCTGATGCAGGAGAGGCCGGTACTTCCTCGCAGCCCACTCAAGCTCCGTCGGCGGACGAGCTGTGGATGGCCGTCGCTGGTGGACTCCGAAGGGGTACGTACTACGGTACGGGATCCTATAGCGCCCTAGTTGCGATCCAGTCCTCTAGGACATCTTCTGCTAGTGTGCATGGTCCACAGCCGTCCCAGGAGTCTGTCCGAGTCCACCAGATAATGGAGTCTCTCCGTGACGACCTGCAACGACGGATCGAGGAGCAGTCTCAGTACGACGATCCTGCGCTGCTAGTACGATTGGATGCGCTCGACCGTGGCATTATGGACCTCAGGGAGACGACTGAGAGGACAGAGCATACCGTTGGAGGGTTAGAGCGCACGGTCACAGAGCTGCAGACAGGACAGGTGACCATGGCCGAGAGGATGAGATTGGCGCAGGAGTCGATGGTCGAGAGCAGTGATAGAATGTTATCTATCATGGATTCATACCACCAGCGACTTACAGCGTTGGAGCGTGCTGGTCTTCCGGGTGTGCCTTCATTGTCGTCGACTCTGCCGCCTCTACCGCCATCTTCTTCGACATCGACTCCACCGACGTCACTGCCTCCATCGGTATCGATTCCACGTGAGGAGTATGAGTTGTTCTTATCCCTTCGTCGTGGCGGTGCCCCTTCTGCACCAGATTCTTAGTAGTCCTAGTTAGGACTGTTTCTGTGTTTGTTTCATTCTTTGTTTGTGACTTTTTTTATTTGTTGGTTGTGTAGATTTGGATAATTGGTTGTTTGGATACTTGGTTATTTGGATATTTGGTTATTTGGATACTTGGTTATTTGGATATTTGATTATTTGGATATTTGGTTATTCGTAATTATCGATGTCAAGTATACAAACTTGGTTAGTTGTGTACAGCGAGAAATGGACATTCTGTGATTGTTTGGATCCTATTCTACAGTGAGAAATGGTTATCTTTTTAAACTGTAGGGAGAAATGGACATTCTGTATTTTATTTTTTATTTTATTTTCAGACTTAGCGACGTTTACCGACGTTTACCGACGTACACCGACGTACATTTACGTCGGTAAACGTCGGTAAATATGCGATATTATCCAGTTTACCGACGTTTTAGCGACGTTGTAATATGTCGGAAAACGTCGATAAACGTCGGTGCACGTCTGTAATATTCCCAGGAATTCCCAGGATTTACCGACGTTTAGCGACTTTGAACATGTCACTAAACTACCGACGATTCGTCGATAATAAGTCAGTAATTTACCGATGCGTAGCGATACGCAGTAATACGTCGCTAATCCACCGACGTCACGACGGTAGACGTCGGCAATATACCGACGTATATATACGTCGGCAAACGTCGATAATTACGACGTTTGGCGACGTTTAGAAGATTAGCAACTTACATTTCAGCGACTATCACGAAACGTCGGTAATTCCGTCGCTAAATATCTTTAGCGACGAAATTTGTCGTTTTAGCGACGTCTTTATACGTCGCTAAAACGACTTATTCTGGTAGTGCGATCACGTAACCACCTCGAATAAGTGGGATCGACGGCGGCAGGAGTGATGTAGTCCCTTGCAAGTGCTGCTTGAATAGAACTCCCGGTCTCACTAGCTACCGGTGCTGGATGAATAGAACTCCCGGTCTCACTAGCTACCGGTGCTACTTCCTCCTTAACAGTAGGAGGAGCCACCTCAGCATTCACTGTTTCCCTCAAATGACATACCGTTCTTCGGGTCATGGGTGCCATCTGGTAAGATCGATATTCACAAATAATATAATTGTAACATAAGCAAGCTAACTAAAGAAACCATCATGTAATTTGAGTACATTTTTGAAAGCAGATAAAGTACAAAAAATTCAATTTTTTGCCAAGTGTGAGAACGGATGGCTCAGAACACAACCCAAAATTTATTCTAGCATACATTAGTGTGAATCATCTATGTTCTGTACATATGGTGTAGTATATGTTCTTATCGTATCTACTATCTGAAGAATGTAACAGAATCAAGATGAACTCACATAATGTAATACTAAGACATCATCTACTACTATATAAGATATAGTGATAGGTTGTCGTATCATCATTGCCGAGGGATAAGGGTCGGAGGGCAGTCAACTTTATCTATGGCTACATAGTTTCTGCCTCGCCAGTCGAATGGCTGCAGGGACTATGTCCTGATCACCATGCCATAGTTTCTGTCTTGCCAGTCGAATGGCTGCAGGGACTATATGTCCCGATCACCAAGTGTGAGAACGGATGGCTCAGAACACAACCCAAAATTTATTCTAGCATACATTAGTGTGGATCATTATGTTCTGTACATATGGTGTAGTATATGTTCTTATCGTATCTAGTATCTGAAGAATGTAACAGAATCAAGATGAACTCACATAATGTAATACTAAGACATCATCTACTACTATATAAGATATAGTGATAGGTTGTCATATCATCATTGCCGAGGGATAAGGGTCGGAGGGCAGTCAACTTTATCTACGGCTACATAGTTTCTGTCTCGCCAGTCGAATGGCTGCCTAGGGACTATATGTCCCGATCACCATGTTACCAATTAACCAACCAACAAAACTACTTGCTACAAATATCGGCACTATCGGTACGTTCGAATCGGAGTATCATATTTTTCGGTGTCTGAAAATAAATAATTATTACTAAATTATCAGATTTTTCGGCACTATCGGTACACCTGACCAAGCCCCCCCTTCACCACCCCTAACCCGAACCATAACCCTCCACTCCCCCCTGCACCCCTTCTGTCACCCTCATTTCCCGTATTTCCAGTATTTCGTATTTATACTCGTATCTGGATTTTGGCATGTATTTTTATTTTTCTCAGCTTGTGGAATTTCGATATTTTTCGTATTTGGGTTTTTGGCTTGGCTCGGTTTTATTGGTTTGGTTCGGTTTGGTTTATGTATTGGAACACCATAGCCCTAAGCTCCACCCTCAAAAACACCACAACACCCTCTTTATAACTCCACCAACCTCTTCTCTCTCTTCATAACCACCATTAATTTCTTCTTCTTCTTCTTCTTCCTCCACACAACTCCCCAACCCTTAGGCAAGTGCATCTTGCCACTACATAAGAACCATATTTTCTTAGTCCATTTGCTAGACTAGGACATGGTGATCAACATTAGTTCTTGGCATTTTGTGATTTGGAGCCTCCATTGTCCTAGATCTAGTTATTCCTATTTTCGAATTTCTGTATGTTTTGATCTATTTCGGCTGGAGTTTTGGGGGTTCTGATGTTTCTATGTGGAAGAGAGTTTAATTTCACCCAAGTTGGAACTTTGGAAATCCGGATTTGGAGTTCGGATGACCAAGTTATGTTGTTTTGAAGTTTGGGTTCTGCCATGGTGTTCTTGCTATTTGGAGAAGACAGTGAGCAGTGTGCAGAGCTTCTTAGCTCATGCACACTGAGCTACGCGCGCTCTTTAGCGCTGCGTACGCAGGCTTGAGTACGCTTCCTGTTGGAAGCGTGTCTCCTTGAGCGTGCGTGACTTTTCACGCAGCTGCCTCCCTTGAGCGTGCGTGACTTTTCACGCAGCGGCTCCCTTGAGCGTGCGTGACTTTTCACGCAGCTGCTCCCTGTAGCGTGCGTGACTTTCACGTACACTGCCTCCCTTGAGCGTGCGTGACTTTTCACGCAGCTGCTCCCTGTAGCGTGCGTGACTTTCACGTACACTGCCTCCCTTGAGCGTGCGTGACTTTTCACGCAGCTGCTCTCTGTAGCGTGCGTGACTTTCACGTACTCTGCCTTCCTTGAGCGTGCGTGACTTTTTACGCAGCTGCTCTCTGTAGCGTGCGTGACTTTCACGTACTCTGCCTTCCTTGAGCGTGCATGACTTTTCACGCAGCTGCTCCCTGTAGCGTGCGTGACTTTTCGTACGCTGCTCCCCTGACCCCTTGCTTAACCCATTGGCTCTTGGAGTTTTGGTCTTATTTCTTTAAGCTTGGCTCTTCTATATCCCTGTCTTTTGATATTTTATTAGATATTTTATGCCCATTTTATATCCTAACGCCTTTTGTCATGAACTTGATTTTACTTAATATGTTTGGAATGACTATTGTACATGGCTTGGTATGGCAAGGATCTAGCATAACACGACAGTGACCCGTAGTGGTGCACTCCTGACATGACCAACCTGACATGATAGTGGCCCGTCGTGGCGCACTCCTGACTAGTACTCTGACATGATTTATCTTGATAATTTAACTTGACCTGCCTCGACACCGTGGGTGGTTCTTTCTTGCTTGCTTGTTAAATCCACTTGTCCCGTCTTGCATCATGTCTAGGATGGGACTCCTGAGTACCACGGTCAGGAGTACCTACTAAAATGGATTAAGGTTAATAACTAGAATAACTCAGTAGTCATGAAGAGATGACACAGCTACAGGCAATCATGTTACCTGGGCGCTCTTGGGATCTGTAGCCTGCCGTCGAGTAGGGCACATTTCCAGCGCACCGTCGAGTGTTGCACCCTCTAAGTCACCTAAGGGTACATTTGTCTTCTGGGCAATGTACCCACCTGAATTCAACCCCTAATTTTCGACCTGGGTAGCCTGGATGGTCTGCAGAGCTTGTGGCTGTGGAACAATCTCACTGCATTTTGTTAGTAATTAGGCCTGTGATAACCCTAGTTAGTTAAAGTAGTAAGCCGTAGTATCTGCTTGGCCGTGATTGATTGAATGAGGTATAACCAGTCTAGTCATGGCTTGATCCCGTACAAGATTGCTTCATGTCTTGATTTTTTGTATTATTATCTTACCGATAAATGGTGGAAAACCAAGCTCTGTTCAGATGAAGGGTTACAACCCCGGTCCTTGTTTGGTTTACGGGTTGTAACCTGGCTATCGGAATAGTTCCAGGGTTATCTCGTCGTATATCACCCTGCCACGTTTTCGTAAGTTTTAATTTTAGTATTAGATTTTCTTGTGCTGATTGCTGACTTTTATTCTTATTTCGTGGCCCCCTTGTGGCACTTGCTCTTTCTGGGGTTGACCCAGCTGGTTTTGTGTGGCCAGATTTCGGAGCAGCTCCCGAGGATCTACCAAGCTTCCAGCCCGATGATGGCGACTAGAAGGAACCCGGGCTACGAGTGGGTTTTCTATTTTGTTTCGCTCACTCTATTGTAAATTTATTCTTTTGAGGCGTTTAGCCGACGAGCACCTGTTAGCTCGATGCACTTTTACTTACTGTCTGCCTACGGGCTGTAAACATGATTAACAAATCCTAGGGTTGATCATGTATGACTTAACTCTTGCTAGTCCTAGTATTTTGTATGACTAGCTTCATGATCAGCTGATATGTAATATTTGGGACGCCTTTTATTGTATATTTGGTGGTCAAACATCTTGTAATTATATTACTTGCTTGAGATTGAGACAATAGGCTTGACCATAAGAGACCGTTGGCTTGTAGTAAACCCTCATATCTAGACAGCCGTGACCGTATAGTTGAGATGTATTCTATTTCAATATACGTAGCTGGCTATGTCTGCCCCCGCTCTCCAGTATTCTGGTTCTGGGGCGTGACACCTTCTCCAGCCGCCCCCACCCCCCTGCTCCCCTCCACCAGCCGCCCACACATACCCACCCCTAACCCGAGCCCTACCCCTAGCTCCCCTCCTCCAGCCGCCCTTGTCCCTCTGCCACACCCCCTCCAATCACCCCCGAACCACCCGCATCCCCCCTGTCCCTCCCCCCGAGCCATGCGCACCCCCACCCCAACCACCAACAACCAAAACAGTCAGAGAGAGTGAGAGTCGCCGGAGAGAGTGAGAGTCGCCGGAGAGAGTGAGAGCGCCGGAGAGAGTGAGAGCGCCGGAGGGGGGAGGAGAGAGAGTGAGAGAGTAAAATGGGAGGAAATGGACCCTAACCCGAACCCTAACCCTAGCACCCCTCCTCCAGCCGCCCTCGTCCCCCCTGCCCCACCCCCCCAGCCACCCCCCAGCTACCCCCAACCACCCGTATCCCCCCCTGCACCTCCCTCCGAGCCACCCGTACCCCCCCAAACTACCAACAACCAAAACAGACGGAGAGAGAGAGAGAGAGAGAGGGAGAGGGAGGAGGAGAGTCACGTACCGGAGAGGGAGGAGAGTCGCCGGAGAGAGTGAGAGTCGCCGCTGGAGAGAGTGAGAGCGCCGGAGGGGGAAGGAGAGAGAGTGAGAGAGGAAAATGGGGGGAAATGAATCGGCGGGGGGGATATAATTAGAATTTAGCGACGTTCCAAATACAGTCGCTAAATTAGTCGCTATTAGCGACGTTTCACGACGACTAGCTCATGTAATTAATATACGTCGTTAGTTTGTTGCTTACTTCGTCGCTAGTAGCGACGATTAGCGACGCTTCACTAAAACGTCGCTAATGTACAAAATTTAGCGACGTTAATCGAACGTCGCTAAATTTATGTCGTAAAATGAGCAGATTTTAGTAGTAAAGTTTTTAGTGATACTAGTTGGTGCTAAAAAAAAGATAATGAAAACTACATATGAGGATACATATTCTCCATGGGTGGAACTACTATATTGTAGAAGTCGAAGAATTAGACATTGCTTTCTCACTCATCTATAGAGTCTGAATTCTATGTTATGGCGACTGCAGTAGAAGAAAAAGAATGACTTTGCAAGCTCATGTATGATCTTTTTCTGGTTGGGGCAAAAATTTTGACTATACTGATATAATACGACAACCATGCGAATACATCAGTGGCATCAAATGATCTCTTCAATGGTAAGAAGATAATTGTGCAACTTCGTCACACAGCACTGAATGAGTACATCAAGGATGGCATCATTGCAGTGGTTGATATTCGTAGTCAGAATAATTTAGCGGATTCGTTCACCAAAGGCCTCAAGTGATAGTTGGTCGTTGACACAAATAAAATAGGCTTGAAGGAATTATGATATTATATTATTTGTAATTCTACCACAAAGTATTATGCTATTGGTTCAAAGAGAAATTTACTAGACATCTTACTTTTGGTTTAAGGAATGATCATTTACTGGAAAAATATTAGGTACAGAGATAGTCATTGGATATTGTGGGGACTGCATCCCAAATTTTCTGTAATCTATTATTTGATCTTTGTATAGAGCAGCCATATGAAAGGATGTATTCAAACCTAACTAATAAGTTCTTGGACATTTATAATATTCGCCGTGCTTAACATTAAGTACGGGTAGCTTATCACTACAAAACGGCTAATATCCCATGCTACAGTGATGTGACACCACATGAGGTGGGAGCTCGACTTCGGGCCATGTGGCATTGCACCGTATAGAGACAGATAACGTCATCATGAAAGATAGAACGTAGCACAAAGAGGTTGGGACCTAATGTTACAGTAGTGTGACACTACCAAGATGTTGGACATCGACTTCAGGCCATGTCATAGCGGTGTAGCAACACAAGGAGGCAAAAGGCCTCATGTTTGATAAAGTTAAAACTCTCTAAAGAATTCATCTATGTGTATGAACAAAGATGTAGACCTTCTCTTGAGGATAAGCTTGTAGACACACAATATATATACACATATACCAGGTCAGCACATAGCCTTTAACGTGTGACCAGAGACACAATTGATGTCATTATGTGAGTGGCAAAGATAGCAGATATGTTACTGAATTCAAGACATAGTACATTCTATATCGTATTTTTGTTTCAGCCATGTAGGAAGATTCAAGTCATAATGGATATCTATGCTAATGTATGATGAACAATCACCCTAGAAAATGCCCAACCCATATATTGAAATATGTGGAGGATTGTTGGGATTTTAAATCAAAATTCTAGAGAATAGTCCTACATCCATGTGGCAACCTCAAGCGTATATTTCAATATAAGATTCGTCTTTTATTGACTTTTGCACATAGGGAGTGGTAGCCTATGTGTTTGGTATAGTGGTGTATTTTTATGAGGGCAAGTTTAATACCTCTAAGAAATATTTATAAATTTGCCACCTATTTATTGGAAATTTCTCTTAGGAGCTCAGATTTTAGTTGGAGCTAAAATTTATATTTTGCTAAGTTTTTCGTTAAGGTGCTGACTGCACAAGAATATTGACTATACGATGACTGCATGAAATTGTTGATTGTTCAAAAAATGTTGATTATTAAAAAATGTTGACTATAGCTACATGAACATTTGTCTGCGTAGAAATATTCTTGTTTGTGCGAAAATGCTGACTGCGAGAAAATGTTTGTTGTGCGAACATGTTGATTGTGCAAAAATGACTCTTCGTTGCTTCTCGACCACAACTGCTATTTAGTAGGGGTTACTGTTGTAAACACCCGCTTAAGTGGAGTTATTCTTCGATTTTATTGCTTATAATGGGTAGTGGGCTGCTAGGGGATTGGCTCCCCTATAAATCACAAATTCTTCTCTTTTGCAAGAGAACATAAGTGATTATATGCTACGAGAGGAGAGTTAGCAGCAAATACATGAAACAATAAAGTTATGTCCATTTGTGCATTCAATAGAGTCCAAGTTATGTCCGTGCAAGAGTGACAAAAGAGTATTCCAGAAGTTCTTATATTTGAACTTGTTGGTTCCTGGGAGCATAATGACGAAATAAGGTCGAATCTTCCTTTGAACAACGGTGATCATCATCACCCTAGTGAGTTGTCTTCTTCTCCAGCCTTATCTTTTTTGTTTATTGTTGTAACAAATGTGTGTAGCAAATGTGTTGCAAATTTTGTTTGCTTTACATTTTCCAGAAGGTTGTAATATTTATTTTCGTACAAGTATGTGAGTGTCTTTGTTATAATTGTATTTTTCAGTTTTTACGTATTTTGTACGATCTTTGTAACCGTCGAAAATAACACAAAATCTCGTAACTTTAGTTAAAATAATATGTTCAAGTCACTGCCACTGCACCAAAATTCTAGAATTGTGATGGATACCCATGCATATCGAATATATAAGATTGACGCAGCAGACCCTCAAAATGATAATGATATGCATATGAGATTTAAACCTGTATAATTTTGATACTATGTTAGAGTAAATTGTTCTAATTAATATTAATGGTTTTATATTTATATATTGATAAATCGAATGTGATTATGGGTAGAAAGTTGGTTGACAAATTCATTTTGACATGACCAGTAAACTATATGTTGAGGATTGAAGTAGAAAAAACATATTAGATTAGTGTACTCTATTTTTAGTTCATACGTGACATCACAAGAAGAAAAAATGGCCATGTTGAAGAATAATCTAGCTGTTTATTTTCATATTATTAATGCTCACTCTTCTCCTTGCTGACATTGCACTGTAGAGATTTGTATATTCATGTGCTGTGATGGATGTGAGTTGAATCTTTCTTTGAGGAGTCAAATAGTTAATTAGTGTCGATAGTCTCAAAGGAGGTTAAGAGTATCTTGGTGCAATCTTTGTAGGGTCAGTGGTCACTTCAATTTCATTTCTTTTAACTAGAAAAAAAATGAGTTGGAAAAATGGACACTATGTTGATGATGGTAGTACATTGATGATGGTAGTACATGAGAGAAACAAAAAATTAATGTCAAGATCGTGCTAATTTTAATCTAATATTAGTTCTTCATCGGAACATGTATTATTAAAGAGCTTTGTTATGTCTACACTCAAATGTTTACCATCTCCTTACAACCGTCGCGTGTCGGACTTCGATTAGAGGAGGGCGTAAGTGGTGGCCTGAGTCAGGTGGAGTCCATATAGCATGGGGGTAAGAGAGGTGGGACCCATGTGTAAGAGATGGAAGAGAGATATTTTAAGAAGGTTGTAAGCATGGAGAGAAACTTTTACACAGTAGGGGGTATCAAAGTTTTGATACCCCCTATGTATGACATGTGGCCCTCTTCCGTTTCATAAAACGTGTACACATATATATACACATAAATTTTGAGGGGAGCCCATATGTCATACATAGGGGGTATCAAAACTTTGATATCCCTACTGTATCAAAGTTTCTCTCGTAAGCATGTGGTTGTAGGCTTAGCATTTTTTTATTATTAAAATATGTGGGGAGGGGGGTAATGTGATGTTCTTCCCTAGTCACTTAGGGGCTGTTTGGATAGATGTAACTCTTTGAAAGTGTGAAAGTGGCACTTGCAGCAAGTTGAGTTTCCGTAGAGTTGCAGCAAGTGGCACTTTCCAAAATGTGTTTGGATAGAGTATTTTTTGTCTGCTGGAAGTGGAAGAAAGATGAGTTTGTTGTTTGGATGGTTGTTGAAAGTGAAAAAAAAAAAAGTTTGATTGTTTGGATGGTTGTTGAAAGTGGATGTTGAAAGTGATAAAAATTACTAAATAATAATTAATAAATAATAAATAATTATAATTTAAATCTAAATATTTCAATATAAATTATTATTAATATCATTGTTATCATTATTATTATTATTATTAATTATTCATATATATTATTACTATTATTAATTATTATTGTTATTATCATTATTATTATTAGACAAAATAAATGAAACATTTTATTAGACAAATTAAACTAGATTAATTAACCATAAATTAAACCAATATCTAATATATATCTAATCTTCTCTCTCTCTCTCTCCTATGTACTATTCTTCTCCCAAAGTGGCTCCTCTCCCAACCGCCTCCTCTTCTTCCCACCGTAGCCTCATCTTCTCTCCCCACCGCCTCCTTCTCTCTCCCCACCGCCTCCTCCTAGCCCTCTCCCCACCGCAGCCTCCTCCTCTCTCCCCACCGCCTCCTCCTAGCCCTCTCCCCATCGCAGCCTCCTCCTCTCTCCCTACCGCCTCCTCCTAGCCCTCTCCCCACCGCCTCCTCCTCCCTCCTCATTGTCGTGGCCTCCTCTCTCCACCGCCTCCTCTCTCTCTCACGTAAATCCCTCACTCGACCACCACTGTCTCCGTCGTCGTCCGCTCGGATCTGGTCAGGCGGTGGCCGGATCTCGTCCGCTCCCTAACTCGATCGTACCGGTGATCGCCGGAGTCTAAAGGCTGCTGCTGTTGTGGGGTGTGTGTGGGGGGGGTGGGGGTGGGGGGGTCATCACCAACACAACACCACTCTCCACCTCCGCAGCACTTTCACTCCACCTCCGCCCATTTTCTGCCGGGAGTGAAAATACACAAAAATGGAGGGACAGCAAGTGAGAGGTGTCAGAGAAATGACACTTCCCGTGCACTTGCTGGGGTCATCCAAACACAAGAACTCGCTGAAACTGCAGCAAGTTGCTGCGGGGACTGTCACTTGCAGTACAGTCCCCGACTTCCAAACAGCCCCTTAGTAACTCTGTATGGTATTGCAAGTAATAAAAGAAAGCTACAGTAAAGTCTTTATATCATGTGAATAATTGTTATAAAATTTTAGTATCACTTTCAGTATAAATAATAATGATGAGGAATATGCTGCAGATCATTTAGAAAGGGCAATGTTAATGAAGTTTATTATACAAGTTTGGATATGATAATGTCAGCTTTTATTTGGGCAAATTTGGGAAGGAGAAAATAAAACTACCAATATGGTTTAAAGATTGGACAGGGCCATCGGTAGGGGTGAGCATTATTTTGTTTTGGACAGAGAATTGTACCGAACTGAATCGAATAACAGATTTGGTTCAATTTTAAAAAACATATTGGTTCGGATTCGGTTTCAAAACCACAAGAATTCGATATTTGATTTCGCTTTTAGGTTCGATTAGTCCAAAACCAAAAATAGAATAAGATTTGTGCAATAATATAAATACCCTTAATCATATACTTATTTTATAACTAAAATAAAAATATGTATATTTTGAAAACACCAATTATTAAAATAAGTCCAACTTTAATAATTTAACAACTAGTCTAACTTTGAAATACAACAATTGCACGTATAAACATTATAATTTTACTATAATTTAACGACAACCCCAACTTTGAATCGGTCCATTAAACAATAAAAATAGGGCTAATTAGAGTTTAAATCCTGAATTTTATACCAGCTTAGAGTTTAAGTTGAGACAATTCCAGTTGAAAATTTTAGACCCTGAATTTTTATTATTTGTTTTATTTTTCTTCTCCCTAGTTTATATATGAAGGTTTCATTGTCAAGCAAGGAAGGGAGGATATAATGGAAAATATAAAATAAATAATAAAAATCTAAGATGTAAACTTTCTAATTGGACAATTTAGGACTTAAACTCTAAGTTGGAATAAAATCCAGGATCTAAACTCTAATTAGCCCATAAAAATAGTCTAAACGAACAAACCGGATAAACATTGGGTTTGATTTCGGTTTGTATTTTTAGAATTTTTCACGCCCCGATCCCGCTAGGGTCGTCCGTCTTGCCTGGATCCCTGCGGGATCGATCGTCCTCGCTAAGGCGTGATGCCGTGCAAGCCTAAGTTGCGCTTGCACAAGGCCATGTACCTGCACAAAACAACTAGTCAAGCAAAACACACACGCACGCACCCATTAGTTAAGCAAAACACACGCACGCACCCATTCATTTCAGAAAAACCAAATATTAGACACAGAGATTTGAAATGGAAATACTCATTTTATTGATAGCTTGATTGGAATACAAGTACAAAGTTTTGCGAACTCAGATTTGCCTTATAATTTGGCTACATGATTTCTCTTTGAAACTCTCTTTGAAAATAGCCACAATGCCCATATATGATATCCCTTTATTACAAGCTGGAATTGAAAGACACCTTCAGAAGGAAAAGAAACTTGAAAACTTGACTTGAAATAAAAAGTAGCTTCGAGACGATCCACAGCTCTACTGGGCTAGACGAGCTTCGGTGCCTCACTTGAAATCCCCCTGTCTCCTTTTGCTTTCTGAAAAGGATGCCCACAACGTGGGTCAGCACACATCATGTACTGGCGAGCGGCTTTTGGCCGAACTCGTAAATCTCTGCACTAAATCAATATGTTGAGCTAACATTTACTAGTGATCTTTCTAGTTGTGTAGGTTCTTTTTAACAATTCATAAGAACATGACAGTAGAATACAATTCATAGCAACTTACCCTCGCCGACAGTCATCCCTGCACAAAACCACGTTAGCACAATTTGCATAATGAGTAATTCATGATTCATTCTTGCAGATATTGAAGTTGTCATTCGGGTCATGTAGGTGGACTATTCTACATGTTGGTCCATGGGTTATCCCCATGATTAGCCGCTGTGACTCTTTGGTTCAGCTCGTCGCTGAGGACTCAGATCGACTCCCATTTTCACATGGAGGCCCTAATCTCTCCTAGGCCGAGCGGTTCCAGGTGCCCCCAGATACCACCCGAGAGACAAATGTTTCCTTGTATACAAGTTATCCGAGACCAAATGCATGCTCTAGCCGTTCTATCAGATGAGACACATTTGGACTTATGCACAGATATACGACACGTTTGTTTCGTGCCTTCAGGTTCATCTCAACATGTACAAGTTCGTCTGTACATGTGTACATTTTCAAGCATACTGGTGACAAGCAGATGATCATTCTTATCGAGCAGACAGAGTAGCAATACATATTCTTGCATTTGATTCAATTCAATTATCTTCTCTTATCTTTTGTGGATGTGGTATCGTTGATCATTGGGACAAGGCAACAGAGTAGACTAGAGATCATTTTTATTAGGCGTACAGATCAATGTTTGTTCGGTTGAAGCAACTCACCGAGATGAATCTTAGTTGAGAGAAGGAGGGACTTCACGCGCCGTTCACGAACAATTCACGCGGCCTACATTGGCACCAACAGTTGATTAGCATACTTCGTCTCTTTCTCTCAAGATTCGGAATGAATGCGAAATGCGATAAAAGCGAACAATGAAAACCAATCATCGAAAACCAACACGAAAACGCATTCAACAAAACCAAGCAGCGAGAGAAAACATTCAGCAAAACTCTTGGATTCATTTCAATAGAAGCCAATCCATCAATTGGAAAGGTTCATTGTATTTCATCCGTGATCAATCGATACCGGCAAAGGTTTCACCAAATACTCAGTTTATGACTGAGTCAACAAGCCGTAGGTATTACATAGTGGACCGCAAGGAGCGGGACACTACATAATAACCCACTGAGAAAAAGTTTTGTCCTCAAAACTTAAGATACAAACTCACCTCCACTTGTGTTGCATTCTGGATCAAGCAACGTGGAGAGATTATAGACGCGCGCATTAGTCCGCTGCGGCTGGTTGTGCGGATGGTCTCGAACCGGCGGTGGGCCTGGCAGCTGCCCACGCTCTTCAGTGTCATCTTTATTCTGATCCGTTCTATTCTTTTTTGGGCAATACTTGACTGAGTGGCCCTGTTGGCCACAACGAAAACAAGCGTGATTAGCGGCACGGCAGTCCTCCTTAATGTGCCCACTCTTGCCACAATTGTAGGAGCGTAAAAAGTGCTTCAAAGAAAGAGTCATCTCATTCATAAGTGATCTACTTTACGCCTAGCAGAACGGATAATTTCTTTACGCCCAAGACTAAGCTAATCAATTTACGCCTAAGAAGGCTGATCATTTTACGCTTGGGTCTACACCTATGATTTTACGCCAAGGACAGAGCAGCCACTTTTACGCTGGACAAAGCTGTCAAATCTTGCATTTAATGCAAACTCTGACATAAAGATATTAATGATGGCATATATCACAAAGGGATTTGTCTTTACACAGAGACCAATGTTGTCGTTTAGTGTATGGATTGAGCTACTTTACGCTCACACTACGGCTTCTTTTACGCACGAAGATTATATGAGCCTTTACGCTCAACAGTCGACGTGTGCGTAAAGTCTATTTGAGCTACTTTTACGCTCAAGGTTATTTAATAACCACTTTACGCAGGAAGTCTATGTCAAGGCTATTTTACGCTAAATCCACTGCTTTACGCTCAGAGTACATTGGGCTATTTTTACGCCCTATTCTCCTCCACCAGTTTGGAACGTGGTTTGCTTACGTGGCTTTCATGCCACTCTTTTCGAAGAACGTGTGTACATGCATCCTATCCTTACTGAAGTGATGGGACACACGTCAATATATGCAGAGGATGGCTTCGATCATGGGTGGCAGTTGTTAGCGTAAAGATGGAACTTTTGCTGAGTTTTTACGCACAAGAGCCCAAGTCTATAAATAGACTTATTTTTCTTATAACACGGGGAGAGAGGAAGGAGAAAAAAACACAGAAAAAAGACAGAGAGACAGGAGAGAATACAGAGATCAGAACTTCGAGATTTTGATTCTCCAGAGCATTCTTCTTCAACTTTTCTTTCAGAACAGAGTGAAGCAAAGCAGGAAAGCATTCGGCCTCGCCATCAGTGCCCAAGTGCATCGATACCTTTCTGGTGACTTAGTTCTTCCAAGTTGTTCTACTTCAAGCAGTGATCTTCATCATCATCGTATGGTCCAAGGAACAAAGTGATCATTTACAGATCAGACTTCCATAGCAATACTTTCCCAGAATCAAATTTGTACTTCTTGTACTTTTTCTCGTTTTATTTTCAAAAGCCAAATTTCTCCAAGGTATTTTGTTAAGTGAAACAAAAATGACGACTCTGCTGGGGACTACCTTCTCCTCTGACGAGAAGGCAATTGCTCAATATGATGATATTTCGGTCGGTTCGACCAAGAAGACTCTGGTTGTGCACTTCGACCAGACTGCCTATGAAGAAATGCTCCGAACTGGGGGTGGTTCTCGCCACTCCAATGTTCAAAAGTCTCGCAAAGCACGAAAAGTTTGGATTCCCAAATCCAAAGTGGTTTCTGATCTCTCTGTTGCTTCTGATGACAAGGAAATTCTTCCCACTCCTGTCGTAGGGGCTCTCGTTCGTAACGAGGCAGTCCTTACTTCAGAGTTGTACTCAAAGTGTGACGATTTATCTCCCGTTTATAACGGTGAAGATAATCAGGTTTCACGCCCACTGCGTAAGAATCAAATTTTACGCTCAGTGGGTAAGAACCAAATTTTACGCTCAGTACATAAGAATGAATCTCCCATTCGTATTGGGGCAGACTCTAAAGTTTATGCTTCTGAGTGTAAGAATCAGTCTCCCGTCGGTGACGTGGTAGGCCCAAATAAAATACGCTCCTCGTGTAAAGCAAAATCTCCCGTCTGTGACGTGGTAGATAATCAATTTTCACGCTCCACGCGTAAAGGTAAGTCTTCTGTCTTTGACAGTGTAGATAAAATTCATAACGATGTTTGCACATCTAATGTGAATGTACCTAAACGTGTGCAGCGTAAAAATGTCGTTGGTAAAGCTTCTGTCTTACACCAACAACCTTCTTATACTGCTTTACGCAAAGTACCAAACTTGCAAATTACGCGCCATGAAGATGGAGTCCTTCGTGCTAAATCTCAAGATTTACGCACACAACTCCAAACGCGTAAAAATTTACAGTTTGGTTCTGCGAATGCAGCCAGTAATCTTCTTTATACACAAGGAACTAAACGTTTTTCTACCCCAAATGTAATAAAGAAGAATACTCCATCTGTTCCTTCTGACCTACGTGAATTGCTAATACAAAAACGTAAGAATTCACAATCTCCGGTGACACTCTCCCAAGAAAAATATCATTGTGAATATCCCCAGGTTGTGATCAACTGTTGTTGTTCGGCTTCAAAACGGTCAGTTTTTGATCATTTAAGTTTTAACTCGCCTCAACATCAAGCTGAAGACCAAGAAGATGAGCTGTCATATGCATCAGTCAACATGGCATCTCATACTAACAGAGGACGACGACCGAGACGAAACATGTCCCAAACTCCAGGTCAACAACAGTTCAACAGACTTCTTGATTCCTTTGAAGGGGTATATCAAAATACTCGATCAAGAAGACAAAGACAAATGCAGACTTCTGATTCAGAAGCTGGGGGTACTCAATCTTTTGAGTCCGAGACTGACAGTGTGGATTCATACTTCTATACAAATCCTTCTGTATCTTCAAGAGAGGTTGAATCCTACGCTGTTGGAGATGAACCAGAGACGTCCACTACAAGAAAAATGTGTTTTTACAGCGCACAATGTGCGCCGTAAAACACTATAGACGACGTACACGCTAACGCCGTATTAGCCCATGTCGTAAAAAAATGGTAGTTTAGACGGCATAATATGCGTGTCGTCTAAACTCAATTTGTGTGCCGTCTATACTCACTCACGACATTCATTGCGTGCCGTTAGAAGACAATTATGGCGTGTAGTAGGACGCCGTTATTACACAATCACAACATACTTTTGCATGCCATTAATGTACAATTACAACATTCTTCTGCACGTCATTAATACACAATCACGACATTCTGATACACGTCGTTAAACACATTTTACAATATTTTTTTGCATGTCTTTATTAGTCAATTATGACATTCATTGTATGTCGTTAAAAGTATAATATACACACAAATTAGGACATATTATGTACGCCTTAAATTCTCTGCAATTTTTTTATAAAAAAAACCTGCTTTTGTGTAATCAATTTCACCTTTCGACATTCAATCACAAAATATATAATATACACAACAATTATGAAAATTAATAACTATCATTAAAACAATAATGTCACAAAGTAGTGTACACAACAATTGTGATAAGTACTAACCTATTTGGAAACCATAATCAATAAGAACCCCAAATTACCACCTAAAATGTCACAAAATGATATTGTATACTGAAGCTAAGGCCAACACAAAATATATTCATTCTTTAACTTCCTCTAAACAAAGAACAAAGTATGGCGTCCACATCCTCATCCTCAAAACAAACAACAAAATAACATGTCCATAAAGGGCAAATAAGGAGGCCACTAAAATGTCAAAAACACACTACAAGTAATCGCCAATGCTTCATAAGTGACTGGTCCACATCTTCATCCTCTAAACAAACAGCAAAATAAGTAGTCGTCTCTTGCATAACCTATTACATACAATAACAAACCACATCAATATTTAGTTCAAAATGAATGGAATAACAAAAGTTAAAAAAGTAGCATATTGAAAATGAAATATGATGTTATATGCAGAAAACCCATAATAGAACATTGATTGAATATGACACAGCATCCAAATATTAATACATAGCCGAATTAAGCATGAACAACATTCCATACTAGTTCTCATCAGATTTCCAAGTTTCACAATAATGCCATCATTAGCAAACTCATTATCCCAATTTCTTAACAAAAATTGAGCAATAATCACAATGTGCCAAAAGTAGCTCAAGCATTATGGCCACAGATCTATGTAACAGAGATGTGCATATTCAAAAAATTGGAGAAAAAAGATCAAAAACCCAAGCATGGACCATTTCTAGAAGAAAATATATAGCAAATTCCTCACATAATACTATGACCCAACTGTTTTCTGTTGCAAAAGAAAGGACTTGGTTTTGCAGTCTCCATTAGTATCTTGCTCAGAGGCAGATTATATTCAAAGAAGAACAGAATAAACCGCAAAGTGATTTTAATTTCACTAGAATGTCACCTCCAACAGATGCACATCATTGTAGAGAAGAAGAAACCAAGGCAGAAAAACAAATAATCACAGTTTTCTCTTCACTTTCAAACAAACTATTTTCTAAAAAAAAAAGAATACAATTTTGTATATTTAAAGAGTATAAAAGATGGAACTTATGTGCAGGGCTTAGGGTCCGGGTATGTATATAAGGACTGGGCTTATTCGTACTCTCTATCATTTATCTCTATAAAAGAGAGAAGAAAGGCTGGGATCGACAAAGGTTTCCCAGCTCTTTCTTGATGTATCGTACCTCTCCGGCCACCCTGCGCAAGAGCTTCAGCTCCCCTGATATGCTGGAAGCTAGCTTCTTCGTAAGCATGTCTCCCAGAAGACCTGCTTATGAAGCAGCGGTACTCACAGCAAGCTCTGCCATCACTCCTCACTCGAAAGCAATAGTTTTGAGTTGAAGAAGCAGCAGCTTAGTTGCAAACTCCAAAGAAATATATATAGACAACAACAATACTATTTTGATGTTATGCTAATTAATTAACCAACTGATCACAATATATACAGATGGAGAATGTAACTGGAACTGGAACATTTGCACCATATTGCATACTAATGTATTTATCAAGTCATATTGCTTGCAAGAAATATCTAGCAAAAATGTTAAGGTCCATGCAAAAAAATGACATCTAGCCAACAATGTTACTTGAAATCATCCAAAGTAAATCTGACATCCATTTATATATCTGGCAAACCAAGTAAAGTTGCAGGTAAAGAACATAGAACATAATATATTTGTTTTCAGTTGGCTTATCGTGAAATCTTCTGATGAATTTTTTGAGAAATTGAACTTAAAAACCAGCAGCGTCTCAAATCTCAATAAAAAGTCATTTTATGTACAATAGTCCAAGTCATCTCATGTACAATAGTTCAACCAATGTCCTAGTATACAATATCTTATGCATTTTTTGAGAAGTTGTACTAATAAAATTTGCTTTATATGGAGCGAGCATAGTTACCTGGATAAGCTAGCAAACAAGTGGCGATCCCACACACAGAACATTGAAGCTCAGGACCCGAAAACTGAAGAGGACCCTATACCAAAGACATGAAGTCCATAACAAAATAATAAGTACCACATGATCCAAAAAATAGAAGAAAATAAGACAAAAAAGGGATAGTCATATTACCTACCTCAAAAGTTTTACCACTAGTCGAATCTGATATACTTGATAGGCCACGCAATTGTACTTGATAAAGCCTCGTGTAGAAGAAAAAACTCATGGGTCGGCCGATACAAAGTCATCTCGTAATCAATTACTTCATGAACCTAAAGTTTATAACTACATTATCTCATTTTGGATTGGATGGGGACCTAACTCCTTTATGCAAGAAGTATATATTATTCCAATGAAACAAAACTGCATTATCCCAACATAAATCAGCAAGGTAACAATGCATGAAACTCATCAAAGTATCAGTAGGCAGGAAACAATGACATTAAATCAGGAGGCCTAATAGATCCAACGCTAGAAACAATGCCAATATAAGTGCCAAATATTGTAAAGATACTCATATCGATACTCTAGCTAAATATTGCAATAAATATGATATTAAAAACTGTCAAATACTGAAATAAATCTGAACTTAAAACTCTCGAAATAGTATAGCATCTGAAACTATGAAAGAAAAATCAACCAAAGACAGATATCCACAACCAAAAAATGTGGTATATGCAATATATTACATTTGAAAACTAACAAGACAAAGCGAAGTTGGGATAAGCCCAATATAGGTCTACATAGGTGAGTACGGACAAGCCAACAACATATTAGAGTATAAGGCATGGGTTATCATAAACCAAACCCGAACAAAAAAGTATTGGTATGAAACCCCTGAAGAATATGAGTTGTTTCCTGTTCAAAATGTAGAATATGTTTATAAAAATATAAACCAAATAAAAATATAGACATACCCCAAAGACGACATAGTAAAAGAACAAAAATTTACTATGTCGTCCTACCTTGATCCTTTATGGTCCCCATTTAGTGCATTTATTGCATCCCACCTTGATCCTTTATGGTCCCCATTTAGTTTCCATAAAATGGATGGATTTTTATACAATAAGTGATAAATAATAGTGTAACCGTTAAGATTGATTGATAGCTCCACCTTTAGTGAGCGTGTACACGAAGTATTGGTATAAGCTAGGTATACTTTCAACTTATATAATACATTCAGAGCAAGAGGGAAACTCCAAAGTTAATATGGACGAGGACCTTCATTACACATTTAGGTAAACCACTTTTTCAAGACCAGTCATACAAATGATGGCTACTGTAGGAGGGAATGGATACAATGAGTAATGAGGCAAATAAATAATTAATTCATAATTAGTAAAATTGATAATCTCCTCACCTAATGCAGACTTATCTTTTTTTGTCTTATGGAACCTTTTCGTTGATGAAATTGATGATAACGACTTTTGCTGGTATGTTTGGTATATGAGCTTGTTGGCAGCACTAGCTTTATGTTTTCTTCTAGTATACTTTTGTTCCTAATAGCAAAACTTTGTCTTCAATCGGGTGGGATTAACTTCATCACCCACCTACACTCTATTTGATGCAGTAGCTCATTTTCTCACTCTTAACATTTTACTTCTAGCCTAGAAGTTCCAGGAGATCTATCCTATCTGACCTCTTGAACATCACTTAGGTTAAGTACTTGTGGAACTTCAATCATGGAGATCACATTAACCAAAATCTATCTGTTTGAGTCACTGTTGAGTCGATATGTAAAACACAGTGTATCCAGAAAACAATATCAATAGTTTTAGAAAACAATATGAAAAACCCATACAATCCCAACCAAACATAGTTCTACATATATGTGAAACATCCCCAATATTTTTTCATGTACACAATTGGACACAAAAAATAGCAGTAAATCCACATTAGGTCACACATATTTTTACAAGGAAAGTGAAAAGTCACATGAAGGATGTACATATAGTGATATCAACAAAAAGACAACATCAAATTCAAAGTAAAGCATCATGAATTTTCTTTATTTTATATAAACAAAATAATATCAAATTTTTTGTTGATATGTAGGTTGAAGTTATCTAATTTAAGCCGAAAGTAAACTATCATGATAATTTCTTAAATAGTAATATATGCACAAATTAAACCAGAACTCATATGTAAAATTAAAATCAAATTTCTTAGGTAAAATTGAGGGAAGAAGAAGAAATTGAACCTACAGTTCAGTCGTGGCTCTCTGTAGATACGTGGAGGTCCTATAATAACAAAAAAAATCGGAGTAAGAGCAAAACCCTAAATAAGAAGAAGAAAATTAGGAGAACCCTAAACAAAAGTAAATTGGAGGGATAAAAATTGTGCTCACAAATTTGCATGCCTCTCCCCTTCCCTTAGTATGATCTGTACACAAACAAAAGAAGTAAAAATCAAAAGAGGAAGAGGAAGAAGCCGACTATTATATCCCAAAAAAATCTGGGAAAAAAATAAAAGAAGAAGAGGGAGAATTCGAACCTATTTTGAGAGACAAGAAACCCTAGCGCAAGAGGATTTTTAGGAAGAACTTCTTCAGCGGGGAGAGGGGAGGGAAGGTTTTGGCAAAAAAAATCGTGGAGGGAAAGTTATGGGGCTGCGCGAATAAGCCAAAGGGTGAAATAGGAGGAAATCGTGAATATTTGGCGCCTGTTATTTTTTTTGCCATATTGAGCTTGATGGCATTCATTGTATGCCTTCTTATGTATAAAAAGTTAATGACATTCAATGCACGTCGTAAATAATATAATAAATTATATTCTGCCTTCTTTTACGGCATTCACTAAAATGTATGCTGTAAAATAACTATTTACGGCATACAATCATAGGCACGTCTTAATTTTAATGCCGTAAAAGGTCACTTGTCTTGTAGTGGTCATCTGCTAATATGAAACAACGTCTCACTGCCGTGGAGCAATCATTGAAAGACATGCTTAACATGGTGCAAAGCATGTATCAGATAATTTTGAATCAGCGAACTGCTCAATCTACAGTAATAACTCCGGTACCAGTAGCAGCACAAACTCAAGATAGTCAAAGGGCTGATATACCTTTGAATATTCAAGAGCCTGCTGTTAATCAAAATTCTGCATCTCCAGATCCCATCATTCCAGAAGATGTACCACCTCCAGTGGGGGTTACGGTACATCCAACGACTATTCAATCAAATGTGCTTCCTCAAACCAGTGAAGCCATTCAAGCAGTGCGTGAACTCAAAGCACAGTTTAAAGTTTTGAGGCACAAAGATCAGCTCCAGAGGTTAGGGATTAAGCAACCTTATCCTCCTCATTGGAATGATGTACCCTTTCCACCGAAGTTCAAGCCGTAATCCATAGTTTTATTCGATGGAAAAGCATCTCCCAGTCAATATATCAATTACTTTGATATTATGACTGTACACTTGCAGAAAAATGATGCTCTTCTCACTCGAGTGTTCATCGGGTGCTTGACGGGTTCAGCTTACGACTGGTATCGTAGCTTACCCGATAACACTATTTCGTCTTTTGACGAATTCAAGGCAATGTTTCTCTCCCGCTTCTATGAAGGAGGTATGGACATGAATATGTCCTCCTTGATAGAAATCAAACAAAAGGAGAAAGAAGATACTCGGACGTTCATTGAACGTTTCCGACAGGCTACTCTAAAGATGCCTCCTGGTATGCCAGATTCAGCGTTGATTGATACATACAAGATGAATCTGCGGCCATCTATTGTTGTCTTCACGGGTTCCCAATTCACAGATTGGGCTTCGTTTATCATAGCAGCAGTTTCTGCCGAGACCAATAGTAGGTTGGCTCGTGAACACGGGATGATTTTCGCTTCAGAAGATAAAGGGAAGAAAAGTAATCCTGGTAATAATCCTGGCAATCGTAATGTGAAAGAAAAAGATACTCTTATGGTCAATCTTTCCAAGAACAAAACGACGCCAAATAATCAGGAATCTTCCAGGCCAAAGGAAGAATACTCTTTTGACGAAAGTGATATCCCAGGGATATTTCAATGTCTGGTGAAAAGTGGTAAACTTCAGATTCCAGAGCCAAAAAGGCCTAATGAGGTGAATCTGACTGACAATCCCAAATATTGTATCTATCATAGATATATTAATCATCCTACCAGTGCTTGCTATGTCTTGAAAAAGAAGATCCAAGAGCTGATAAATGGTGGCGCTATCGCTTTAACTAATGATGACCATACGGTTACGACCAATATGGTTTCTCTTCAGTTCGGAGATTTTCCTCCATAGCAAGTCCCAGATGGAATTATCCCAATTCTGAAGGCGACAATAAAGATCGTAAATATCTCGCCTGCCAGAGAAGAAAATGCAGGATTACTGCCACTTACACTAAAGAATGGTGAAATCATGTGGGTACATCCTGATTTAGTGCCTGAGTTGGAAAGTGAAGATAAAACTTCAAAATCCAAGAAGGGCAAGAAAGTCAAAACCTACAACATGATTTCTCATGTTATTCCAAATCCTGATGACTTGGATCATCTATGGGATGGCCTTCCCCTAGAAGATAGACTGAAAGGACTAAACATCTGTCCTCCAAGTCTAGCTCCTCCTACAAGCTCAAGCTTACTCATCAGCAGTGGCTAGCCATAAATAGTGTTCCTTTATACCGGGCACAACAAGTTTTTGCTGCTTATGAAAAAGCTCCAACAGGGATTTCTCCTCGTATCCCGAATCCTTCTTCTCCCTTAACTACAGAGACGTCCATGCTTCATTCTCCTGTAGTTACAGAGGTTTCTTCCTCTTCCTGTGCTGAAACACCTGTCCAAAGCTCACTGCCTATCCACTTGTATAGTCAGCAATCTGTCTTTCTCATGAGGAAGATGGGTTATAACTTTCAAAAGGCAGAAGATTTGAATTATGATAAAGGAATACGTCTTCCTTTACAAATTCAAAATCAGAATTCCACTGCTGGATTGGGTTCTGAAGTTCTTCGTAACAACCCTCACAAGAAGAAGGCTAAGGGAAGAAAGACTAAATCCTGTAATATGGTACTTTCTTCTCCTAAGTCTGAAGAAAAAACTTTTGCTGGTACAAGATCTGAAAAAGAGTACCACAAAGACTATGAGGGATCCTCCAAAGAAGCAGAAGATGTAGTAAAAACTCTACCAGTTCAACCTTCTTCCGTTCCTGTTAAACCGTCTGTGGTTGAAAAGGGGAAACAGAAGGCAGTACGCTTTGATACCCCATTGAAGTCTGCTTCCAATCAGGGGGTGGTGATGAAGCCTTACAAGTTTGACATTCTAGCTCAGTTAGCCAATACTCCGGCTAGACTATCTATTTTTGAACTGCTTCGCCTTTCCAGAGAAAGCAGAGAGACTTTGAGCAAAGCTTTACTTCAAGCAGATTCATGCTTGGCTCAACTCAAGACCCCTGATAATATACCAGTGTCATGTCCGCAATGTCATAGTGTGATGGAAGCAATTCCTAACATCACCTTTACACAAGAGGATATGCTATTGAAACACAACAAGCATGATAGGCCTCTGTGCTACACTGGATATATCGGATCCACTGAAATTGACAGGATTTACATTGATCCTGGGTCTTCAATTAGTATAATTCTTCAGAGTATGCTAAGACCCCTAAGGATTCCTACTAGTGAGCTGACTTACACTAGTACTACGATAGTCGGTTTTAACTCTGGCAAGAGCAAACCACTGGGGAAGATTCGTCTGCAGATTCAGATTGGTGATCTTCGAACTATGGTAACTTTCTATGTTATCAACTCGGACGTATCCTACAATATTCTTCTTGGAAGACTGTGGATTCATGAGCACAATATTGTGCCTTCAACTCTTCACCAATGTTTTAAGTATGTGGACTCCCAAGGAGTTGTGAAAACTGAGTTCGCTGACATTAATCCGTTCAAGGGTGTCGAAGCCTACTTCTCTGATTCAAGGCTTTATAAACAAGAGCATGTGAAAGAGATATCAGACATGGCTGAAGATCAATTATTATCTGAGGATCAGTCTATTAATGAAGATCTGCCAGAGGAGCAACCTTTGAAGATCATAGTCAAGGGACGAATCCAATCCCAACCTGTCAATGATCAACCTTTGATAATCAAGGTTAAAGGAAGAACTCAAACTTCATTTGAGGAATCAATAAATATTCCTGCTAAGAGCCAAGTTCAACCTTTTATGATCAAGGTCAAAGGGCGTACTTCTTGTACGAATGATCCAGAATCACCATTGATCGTCAATCTTGGCAAATCTACGCAGAAGACGGATGATGGTCCACTGTTGATTAATCCGAAGCGTAGCAATCCGATTGTAAATGATATAAATATTAATCATTCTGTACTTTTTGATATCAATGAAGATTTCCTGTTCGAGTATATGGCTGTCAAGTTTATTGAAAGAATAACTTTATCTTATGATAATCAAAGTCATCAATATAAAGACAACATAGAACCGGAAGAAACTTTATACATTGATCATAAGGAGAATTTTTTTCCTCCTCATGTCGATGTCGGACCTTATGCTCAAAAGTTCTTGACATCTTCTCCCTATCTGCTTCCTGTAGCCACTTCATCACAAGCTTGCGTAAACTTCAGACGTCACAAAGAATCCTATTTCGTGGTCCCATCTGATAAGAAAAACAAGCGTCAAATTGTGTTTGGCCTGGCTAGAAATATCCCTGTTACTCAGACAGATAATCTGAAGGATAAAGATAGAGGAAGAATCCAAATTGACAAATACAGTCAGCAATCTATCAAGATCATCCAGAACATGGGGTATGATTTAAAGACTATATAAGGTCTCAATCAAGGAAAGGGCAGACGACTACCATTATGTGGTGATCCATTTTACCAAAAGACTCGTCATGGGTTGGGATATGATTCGTCCCACATGTTTAATAACGATATACAAGAAGAATTCTCTTCTAGCTCTTCGCAATCATCAGATTCGGAAGAAATTCTATTCATCGAATCCGATATGTCTCGTTCCTCATATGGTAAATCTGGGCAAACATCCTCAGTCAATATGGTTCAAACCGATGATGAATCAGAACCATTTGAGAATGATCCTTGGACTCAACAGATGGATACTCAATGGAAACTTCGTTTTGAACAGCGACAGCCACCTACAGAAGATGAGGTTACCCAGATTGATGTTGGAGATAGAATTACGTCCAAACCAATATTCATCAGTAAAAATCTTTCTGAAGATGAAAAGGAAGAGCTGATAAAACTTATCAAAGATTACATTGACATCTTTGCATGGAGTTATGAGGATATACCAGGACTAGATTCTAAAGTTGCTACTCATAAACTCAACATTTTGCCTAATGTCAAGCCTGTAAAACAACAGCAACGACGCTTTAGACCAGATATGATGGATGCAATTGAAGCAGAAGTCAAAAAGCAGATTACATGTAGCTTTGTTCGTGAAGAACAACACCCAGATTGGGTGGCCAATATTGTTCCTGTTATGAAGAAGAACGGAAAAGTCCGAGTTTGTATAGATTACCGAGATCTTAATACGGCTTGTCCAAAGGACGAATTTCTACTTCCCATTACTGATGTCATGATAGATAATACATGAGGTTTTGAACGTATGTCTTTCATGGACGGATTCTTAGGATACAATCAGATCAAGATGCATCCAGAAGATGAGAAGCATACATCTTTTCGAACACCCCTTGGGGTTTATTGCTATACGGTTATGCCGTTTGGTCTTAAAAACGCCGGTGCCATATATCAACGGACTATGAGCAATATCTTTCAAGAACATCTACGAAAAATAGTTGAATGCTACGTAGATGACATTGCTGTTAAAAGTCGGTCAAAGAATGATCACATTCAGGACTTGAAGACAGTATTTGAATTGATGCGCCAACATCAATTGAAAATGAACCCTACTAAGTCTTTCTTAGGGGTTTCTAGTGGCAAGTTTCTAGGATTTGTCATTACCTCTCAAGGTATCCATGTTGATCCTGATAAGGTTAAAGCAATTCTTGAAATACGTCCTCCTCGTAATCTGAAAGAACTCCGTGGATTTCAGGGTCGTATTGCTTATATCAGAAGATTTATATCTAATCTTTCTGGGAGATGTCAACCTTTCTCCCGTCTATTAAAGAAAGGGGTATCTTTCGTCTGGGATGAAGCGTGTCAAAAAGCCTTCAATAACATTAAGCAATATCTTACAAACTCGCCTGTTCTGGTACCTCCGGTGATAGGAAGACCATTTTTGCTATATGTTCGAGCCTTGGATCATTCACTTGGCGCTCTTCTGGCACAGAAAAGTGATATGGGTCATGAACAAGCAATATATTATCTAAGCAGAATGATGGTCGGAGCTGAACACAGATATACTCCTGTGGAAAAGGAATGTCTAGCTTTGGTTTTTGCCGTCCAAAAGATAAGGCATTATGTCACTGGACAGACTATTCATGTCATCTCCAGAATAAATCCCATTCGGGTATTGATGAGAAAACCGAGCATTCTTAATTCCAGGTTGGCTACCTGGGCGATGTTGCTCACTCCTTATGACATGATTTATGTGCCTCAAAAATCAGTGAAGGGCCAAGCGTTAGCTGATTTCTTAGCTGCTCATCCTATACCTTAAACTTCGAAGTTATATGAAGACATTCCAGACGAAGTAGTGGATTGTAACATGACTTTGAAAAATGATATATGGCAATTATATTTCGATGGAGCATCGCGAGTGGGACCTAAAGGCAATATTGTCTCTGGGGTAGGAATTGTCTTGGTTTTTCCTGACAAAATGGTCATATACCGTACCTATTCTCTTAATGAGCCATGCTCTAACAATGTAGCAGAATATAATGCTCTATTGATTGGTCTCCAAGTAGCAAAACAATTGGATATTGAATTCTTAGAGGCTTATGGAGATTCTCAATTGATCGTTAATCAAGTTAGAAGGACTTATGAAGTCAGAAATCCTGATCTTATCCCCTATCATCAGGTGGTAGTCGAGTTGGTCCCATCATTCAAAGGATTCTTCATTGAATTTGTACCACGTTCTCAGAATGTGGAGGCTGATGCTCTTGCCAGCTTAGCCGCAGACTTGGCTGTCCCAATTCGAAAGCAAAATACAATTACTTTGTTGGACCGAGACTTGTTCTGTGTGAAGAGTAACCTGCATATTGAACAAAGTTATGTTACAGAGGCAAGTTCCCAGCAGAAAGATTGGAGAACCCCATTCGTTGATTATGCAGTTCATAGGATTTTGCCTGAAGATCCTAAAGAAGCTGCATCAATTAAGAGACGATCGTTTCGATTCTATTATGATTCGTCTTTACATATGCTATATCGTCGTTCATATGACGGACTCTTGTTGCGCTGTCTCTCAGAAAGTGAAGCCAAACAAACATTGCGTGAGGCTCATAATGGTGTCTGTGGTGCTCATCAACCGGGTCCAAAGTTGCAAGATTGCATTCGAAGAATGGGGTATTATTGGCCCTCTATGATAGCAGATGCTGTAGACTATGCCAGAAGATATAAAGCATGTCAGATTCATGCTGATTTTATTCATCAGACGTCTGAATTTCTACATCCTACAGCAGCCTCCTGGCCCTTCGAAGCTTGGGGTATGGACATCATTGGTCCTATTAACCCTCCCTCTGTCAAAGGACATCGGTTTATACTAGCTATAATCGATTACTTTTCGAAGTGGGCAGAAGCAGTCCCCCTTGCGGAAGTGAAAACATCTAATGTGATCAGTTTCATCAAGCACCATGTCATTTATCGCTTCGGGATTCCTCGACGGATAATTCATGACAATGGTCCATAATTTGCCAGTCAAGCATTTTATCGATTCTGTGACAAGAATCGAATTCAGAATTTGGCTTCTACGGCTTATAATCCAGCTGCTAATGGTTTAGCTGAAGCTTTCAACAAAACGATCATCAAACTTCTCAAAAAGTTTGTCTCTTCTAATAAAAGAGATTGGAATGAGAAGCTTGGAGAATGTTTATGGGCATATCGAACAACGGTCCGAACTCCTACTGGTTTTACACCATTTTTACTGGTTTATGGATGTGAAGCTGTCCTCCCATTGGAAATCCAGATCCCTTCTCTTCGAATTGCTATTGCTAATGAGCTAACTACAGAAAATAATGATCGCTTACGACTCCAAGAACTTGAAGGATTGGACGAGAAGCGTCTTCAAGCACAACAGCATATAGAGTTATATCAAGCCCGTATATCTCGAACTTTTAATCGTAAAGTCAAGGAGAGGGTATTCAAAGTTGGCGAGCTTGTATTAGCTGTTCGGAGACCAATGGTGATGACTCACAAAAGCAAAGAGAAATTCCTAGCGAAATGGGAAGGCCCGTATGTAATTGAGTCCGTGTTCTCCAATGGTGCCTATCGGTTGTCAAAACCTAATGGAGATCTACTCATGCTGTCGATCAATGGCAAATTTCTTAAGAAATACTATGTATAAAAAGAGAAGACAGAACAAAAAATAAAACTTCTTTTATTTTTTGTTCAATATAAAAGATTAAGGACGATGGCCACTCCCTTCCTTATTGAATACATAGTCAGCCAATGCATAGAAGGCATCGTTTTCTGAACCCATAAAAATTTTACAGACGGTCATCCTCAATGCTTCTTCTTCAGGAGTTTTTCCTGGCTCTACTAAGAAAGCAGAGATGTCTTGGGGTGGCTTGGGCGTAGAAGAACTGTTGTCTACTTCGGTCGGACCCGTCACTATTGGCTCAGCAGGGCATGTCTCAATGACGTCCTCAATGTTCCTGAAGACTTTATTCTTTTGCTGTACATCCTCGGAAGACATTTCCAATAGAGGAGTAGAAATGAGAATGAAATGATTACAGAGAATTCTCACCTATTTATAGAGGAGGATTACTAATGAACTGGTCTCTGAAATTGAAAACGACTTTTCATTTCCGAAAAGACTCGTTCGTTCGTGTTACCAGGTTCATCCATTTAATTATGGAATTGAATCATCCTTTCTGTTCCCAAGAAATATGTTGATTCGTCCACTGTTTTGACGTATATGCTCACAACATCTGTCTTCTTATTCTCCAGCTACCAAGGTTTGGTTAAGCTGACTTCTTGTCTCTTTGGAGAGGGATTTTAAATCTTCTATCAATTTGATTAAAAAGTAGGATTCGTTATTTATCATGTTTTTATAACCTCTGGATAAATGCTAAATCTACCTACTTATCTATCATTTTCTATTTTGACCTCTGCATAGAAATTAATCTAATTTTCTTTTGAGTTCTCACACACTGTCATGCCCATCTTACCTCTGATAGTATTGTGTACTCTAAATCAGAAAAGAAGGTTTCATTATCTATCATGTCCATATTACATCCAGATAGATACAAATCATTGAGCATAGAAGAATTATCATTTCCACTCTCATATCACCATAAAAGTCTATTACATTTCTTAGACTTTTCTTTACAATGGAAATCTATTATATCTAAGATTTTCATTCTAAACACACAACGATAACCTAATGGAGATCTATTTCTTCTTCGGATCTTCTTTGTCGGATTCGTTGTTGGTGTCAATTCCTTACTGTCTGAGCCCCAGTGGCAACCAGGACAGTAGGAATCAAACTCTGGTCTTCTCTCTCAGAAAAGAGGAGAATCCCAGAGTATGGCAGCCCGAAGGCGTGTTGCTGCCAATACAACTGGTGGATTAGTGGCGGCACCTCAAAGGAGATAGGAATGTATCCAGCATTGGGATACAATTCCTAGTTCTGCCGTGAAAGGAACTCTACTACTCGATTTCTCGGGGTAGAGTTGACTCCACCATCCAACTCTCCGTGTATAAAGGCTCTTCCTACCAACAGAGGAAGACCCTTCTATCTCACGAAGAGTTCTGAGTTGTCTGATTTGTGCGTCAAAAGCGCATGAGCTCCCTGATGTTGATGTCAGAAGAACATGCTTCACAACGTCAAAATCACCAATGCCGGTTCTGGAAAAGCTGCTCAGCCAAACTTCTGCAGAAAAAACAACAAAGAAGAAGTGTTTTAAACAGAAGAATCATCAGATGCGTATTGAATGCTAACTAAAAACAGATGACAAGGCTTTTACGCCGGCGCTTCACAAAGGCTTTTACGCCAGTGATATGACAAGGCTTTTATGCCATTGCTTCAGCAAGGCTTTTACGCCGGCGCTTCACAAAGGCTTTTACGCCAGTGATATGACAAGGCTTTTACGCCATTGCTTCAGCAAGGCTTTTACGTCGGTGCTTCACAAAGGCTTTTACACCGGTGATTCAGCAAGACTTTTACGCCAGTGATTAAAACAAGGCTTTTACGCCAGTGATTCAGCTAGGCTTTTACGCTAATACTTCAGCAAGGATTTTACGCCAATGCTTCAGCAAGTTTTTACGCTCATGAATAGATGTTTTCAACAAAAAAATTCGAAGACAGATATTTGCTTACAATCGTACTTACCATTTAAGTTGAATGGATTGGCTATAATAGTGGTTGAATCCACGTTTGAAGACTGGACGTACAAAAGAACACCGTGGGAAAGCTTCACCATCCTCATTTGTTGGAGAACAACATCACAGAAAGTTATCTTCAGAGGAATGAATACGAGGATATATGAAACATTCTCGGCTATTTATAAAGGCTGAAGAACTGTTGGAATGAGTCTATTTCGGGGGAAGATCCTATTTAAAGGCTCTCGTAACCACAAGACAAATGCCACGTGTTGGTTTGTTTCTTGGGAATTAACAACCACAGAAGCAGTCAAAAGAAGTGCATAAACAAGTACGTGTCAATAGATGAGGTTAACAGCAAAATTTTATTTATAAAGGGGGAAGTGGACCCCTATAGATAAAAGATGCGCAATACATAAAAACGTCATTTTTTCTCTCCTTCGTTGGGCTGACGAAGGGAGATACCTAGTTCACGCATATTATGAATCCCGGAACGGCGTATCAGATTAAGAAACGCTTCGGCATCTCCTGGCCCTTCGTACGCAGTTGGGGGACCACCATCAATGCGACTAAAGACTGCAGGAGTCACTCTAAAACACTCTAAAAGGTTGCACGCTCGCTCGAAATCAAGCCTGGAGCTCGAAGCCTCTTTTTTGGTAATATCGTTCTTCGGCGCCATGACAAAACAAGGATAAATGTCAAGAATAAAGAATTTGTCCTTATTTATACAAATCAAAGCAACTCTTCACATTCCTCGTTGGAAACTGCTTACTCGGGAAGATGAAGAGACATTCAAAAGTTTCGAGAAAGAAAATTATTGACGGTTAAGTATTGACCGACGTTAATTTTCTTTTGAAAAGTACGTCGACTGTTGGATATCCCCGCTTTTACGCAGATGACGGTTGCGTATTCCAAATTTTACGCTGGCAGATCAAATTTCAACTTTTACGCTTCTGTTCAAAGTGTTTCAAATTTTGGAGATATTTGAAAACTTTGAAGGGGGTCTTGTAGGAGCGTAAAAAGTGCTTCAAAGAAAGAGTCATCTCATTCATAAGTGATCTACTTTACGCCTAGCAGAACGGATAATTTCTTTACGCCCAAGACTAGGCTAATCAATTTACGCCTAAGAAGGCTGATCATTTTACGCTTGGGTCTACACCTATGATTTTACGCCAAGGACAGAGCAGCCACTTTTACGCTGGACAAAGCTGTCAAATCTTGCATTTAATGCAAACTCTGACATGAAGATATTAATGATGGCATATATCACAAAGGGATTTGTCTTTACACAGAGACCAATGTTGTCGTTTAGTGTGTGGATTGAGCTACTTTACGCTCACACTACGGCTTCTTTTACGCACGAAGATTATATGAGCCTTTACGCTCAACAGTCGACGTGTGCGTAAAGTCTATTTGAGCTACTTTTACGCTCAAGGTTATTTAATAACCACTTTACGCGGGAAGTCTATGTCAAGGCTATTTTATGCCAAATCCACTGCTTTACGCTCAGAGTACATTGGGCTATTTTTACGCCCTATTCTCCTCCACCAGTTTGGAACGTGGTTTGCTTACGTGGCTTTCATGCCACTCTTTTCGAAGAACGTGTGTACATGCATCCTATCCTTACTGAAGTGATATGACACACGTCAATATATGCAGAGGATGGCTTCGATCATGGGTGGCAGTTGTTAGCGTAAAGATGGAACTTTTGCTGAGTTTTTACGCACAAGAGCCCAAGTCTATAAATAGACTTATTTTTCTTATAACACGGGAAGAGAGGAAGGAGAAAAAAATACAGAAAAAAGACAGAGAGACAGGAGAGAATACAGAGATCAGAACTTCGAGATTTTGATTCTCCAGAGCATTCTTCTTCAACTTTTCTTTCAGAATAGAGTGAAGCAAAGCAGGAAAGCATTCGGCCTCGCCATCAGTGCCCAAGTGCGTCGATACCTTTCTGGTGACTTAGTTCTTCCAAGTTGTTCTACTTCAAGCAGTGATCTTCATCATCATCGTATGTTCCAAGGAACAAAGTGATCATTTACAGATCAGACTTCCATAGCAATACTTTTCCAGAATCAAATTTGTACTTCTTGTACTTTTTCTCGTTTTATTTTCAAAAGCCAAATTTCTCCAAGGCATTTTGTTAAGTGAAACAACAGTGACTGCAACTCTGACCATTCACATAGCGGCAGTCTTCTTTGACATGCCCTCGCCGACCGCAGAAGCCGCATACAGGCTTGTTGTTTTGTTCCCCGTCAGTCTTTTTCTCTCCGTCATGATATCTTTTGGCGGGCTGATTCTGACTGTTCTGCGCTTTATTGGACGCCTTCTTCTGTTGGAACTGTTCCACCTGTAGCACCGCCTCAAAGGCTTGAGAATAGGACCCGCATTCTCGATTCAGCACACTTAACTGGATGTCTTCATTCAGACCTCCAACGAATCAATTTATGCGAGACTGTTCCGTGGGGAGCATAGCAGCGGCAAAATTTGCCAACTTAGCAAATTCAGACTCATAGTCCTCCACGGACATATTCTCCTATTCCAATGTGATGAAGTCATCCTCCATCTTCTTGCTCATGGCTGGAGGCAGATATTGATCCAGAAACGCCTTCTTGAACAAGGCCCATGAGATCTTCCCATTCCTAGCCATTGCGAGAAGCGCCGGCTTCTTCGCCTTCCACCAGTCCTTCGCCCGCAGCCGTAGGAGCATAACGGCACAAACTACCTTTTTGCTACTCGGAACTCCTATGAACGCGAACAGACTCTCCATTTTAACAATCCAGTCCATCACCTTATCGGGTGATGTCCTGCCTTCAAATTCCGGAGGTTTCGCGTCTAAGAAGTCCTTTGGCCTAAAGGAAGTGTGCCTTTGCGCTGGCTGGGGCTCATCACCCTCTACGGGCTCGATCTCGGGCGTTCCCGTTGGTTTCGTCGCTGCGGTGGTATCTCGATTTGCCGCAAGCGCCGTGACAAGCTGGGTCAAGGCATCCAACTGCTTTTGTTGGGCAGCCGCTCGGGCCTGATGTATTTGGCTGTTTTCCTCATTATCCTGCTCTGCAGTTCCAACATTCTCATGATCCGTTCTACCGGATCGGTCGAGCCAGATGGACGAGGAGGAGCCATTTCTCTACAAAAAAGTATAACTTCTGTCAGTCTCATAAAATATTATGGACTTATTGTATGGGGCATTGGTTTTCATAACTCAAAATTGGGACACTTTTTGAAAGCCGTCAAAGTACTTTATATACTTTTCGAAAATCGATATTTGCAAGAGGCCAAGGACGTAAAACTGTGCTCTGATACCACTTTTTTACGCTCCGATCCCGCTAGGGTCGTCCGTCTTGCCTGGATCCCTGCGGGATCGATCGTCCTCGCTAAGGCGTGATGTCGTGCAAGCCTAAGTTGCGCTTGCACAAGGCCATGTACCTGCACAAAACAACTAGTCAAGCAAAACACACACGCACGCACCCATTAGTTAAGCAAAACACACGCACGCACCCATTCATTTCAGAAAAATCAAATATTGGACACAGAGATTTGAAATGGAAATACTCATTTTATTGATAGCTTGATTGGAATACAAGTACAAAGCTTTGCGAACTCATATTTGCCTTATAATTTGGCTACATGATTTTTCTTTGAAACTCTCTTTGAAAATAGCCACAATGCCCATACATGATATCCCTTTATTACAAGCTGGAATTGAAAGACACCTTCAGAAGGAAAAGAAACTTGAAAATTTGACTTGAAATAAAAAGTAGCTTCGAGGCGATCCACAGCTCTACTGGGCTAGACGAGCTTCGGTGCCTCACTTGAAATCCCCATGTCTCCTTTTGCTTTCTGAAAAGGATGCCCACGACGTGGGTCAGCACACATCATGTACTGGCGAGCGGCTTTTGGCCGAACTCGCAAATCTCTGCACTAAATCAATATGTTGAGCTAACATTTACTAGTGATCTTTCTACTTGTCTAGGTTCTTTTTAACAATTCATAAGAACATGACAGTAGAATATAATTCATAGCAACTTACCCTCGCCGACAGTCATCCCTGCACAAAACCACGTTAGCACAATTTGCATAATGAGTAATTCATGATTCATTCTTGCAGATATTGAAGTTGTCATTCGGGTCATGCAGGTGGACTATTCTACATGTTGGTCCATGGGTTATCCCCATGATTAGCCGCTGTGACTCTTTGGTTCAGCTCGTCGCTAAGGACTCAGATCGACTCCCATTTTCACATGGAGGCCCTAATCTCTCCTAGGCCGAGCGGTTCCAGGTGCCCCCAGATACCACCCGAGAGACAAATATTTCCTTGTATACAAGTTGTCCGAGACCAAATCCATGCTCTAGCCGTTCTATCAGATGAGACACATTTGGACTTATGCACAGATATACGACACGTTTGTTTCGTGCCTTCAGGTTCATCTCAACATGTACAAGTTCGTCTGTACATGTCTACATTTTCAAGCATACTGGTGACAAGCAGATGATCATTCTTATCGAGCAGACAGAGTAGCAATACATATTCTTGCATTTGATTCAATTCAATTATCTTCTCTTATCTTTTGTGGATGTGGTATCGTTGATCATTGGGACAAGGCAACAGAGTAGACTAGAGATCATTTTTATTAGGCGTACAGATCAATGTTTGTTCGGTTGAAGCAACTCACCGAGATGAATCTTAGTTGAGAGAAGGAGGGACTTCACGCGCCGTTCACGAACAATTCACGCGACCTACATTGGCACCAACAGTTGATTAGCATACTTCGTCTCTTTCTCTCAAGATTCGGAATGAATGCGAAATGCGATGAAAGCGAACAATGAAAACCAATCATCGAAAACCAACACGAAAACGCATTCAACAAAACCAAGCAGCGAGAGAAAACATTCAGCAAAACTCTTGGATTCATTTCAATAGAAGCCAATCCATCAATTGGAAAGGTTCATTGTATTTCATCCGTGATCAATCGATACCAGCAAAGGTTTCACCAAATACTCAGTTCATGACTGAGTCAACAAGCCGTAGGTATTACATAGTGGACCGCAAGGAACGGGGCACTACAATTTTAGACCCTGAATTTTTATTATTTGTTTTATTTTTCTTCTCCCTAGTTTATATATGAAGGTTTCATTGTCAAGCAAGGAAGGGAGGATATAATGGAAAATATAAAATAAATAATAAAAATCTAAGATGTAAACTTTCTAATTGGACAATTTAGGACTTAAACTCTAAGTTGGAATAAAATCCAGGTTCTAAACTCTAATTAGCCCATAAAAATAGTCTAAACGAACAAACCGGATAAACATTGGGTTTGATTTCGGTTTGTATTTTTAGAATTCCTGTTTATTTGACGGTTCATGTTCGGTTGAAACCCAATAAACCGAGCACTCACCCTAGCCATTGGAAGGAAATAAGAAAGTTGGGCTTACAATGCCGGAATTGAAGTTTATCGAAGTAGTGCAATGATAATGAGCGCATGGATAACGAAGCGATGGTAGCTACAGTTATGGTAAGAGTTGTTGTGATATTAGAGCAGACATCTAGAGGGATCGGCAAGATTCGAGTACTCTAATTGTGTGTGCGCGTGAGATTTAAAAAAAAAAAAAGAGTTGTTGCTTTTGTCAGTTATATTTTGGAGTTTTAGGTTCTAAGAACATTTTTATCTGTGAGAATCAAGTCATTGGATATGTATTGAACTTTTGGTACAATGTATTGCTGTAGAAATTCTCTTACAGGTCTTTACGAGAAAGCCAGAAACTGATTATAAAGTTGAATAATCCGCTATGACAATCAGCAAAATTTGCTAAAACAAATTAGAAGCAATACTAACTTTAGGGTTTGCTGCCGCCACCATTGTTCAAAGTGAGATTCAGAGTAAGATTCAACCTCTATTCATGTCGATTTGTTTTTAGGAAGCAGTAAATGAATTCTATCACACATAGAATGCAATAGAACTTCTGGAACCTTCTGAATTATCACTACCCTTCGTCTAGATCACCCCATAGAGAGTTGGAGTCAAATCCATAGAATTCTATGTTTGGTTGGAGTTGGATTTGGATATGGAAAGTGGATACCAAATCCAAATTTTGGATTTGGAAGTAAGAAAGTCGAGTTTTTTGAAAAATAATTTTATTGTGCTATTAAATATTTAACTAATACTAATTAATAATTAAATAAATTAAAATTTAATTAAAATTTAAGTAATAAATAGTTATTATTTTATATAATTTTATATTCTTAATTAATATAAATACGTTCATCACTTAAATAATTAATTATTAATTAATATTTCATCACAATCTTAATTAATAATTGATTATTTTATTAATCATAATTATAATCTTGGCTAATAATTAATTAATTTATAATTTTATTTTTATATTTTACGGTCATCCTAATTAATAAATTATACTTTTATTAATCATAATTATAATATTTATTAATCATAACAATAATTTTAATTAATAATTTATAAGTAAATATTTAATTATAATCTTAGTTAATAATTTATCAGTCTTAATTATAATATTAATTTTAAATATTAATTACTATTTTATTATAATCTTAATTAGTAATATATTAATCATAATTATCATTGGAATTAATAATTTATTATTTAAAATTTTAAAAATTAATATATTATTAAAATTTTATTAATCATCCTTATAATCTTAATTAATAATTTATTAATCAGAACTATAATAATAATTTAATTATTAATCATAACAATAATTATAATTATAATAATTAGGCCAAATTGCACTTTGATACCCTCAACTATTCCGATTTTTCAACTTCATACCCTAAACTATTTTGTTCAACAACTTAATACCTCAACTATTATTTTTTTTCAACTTCATACCTAAAATTTTAAAAATTCCGAAAATGCCCTTATCCCTTCCCTCGCCCCTTCTCCCCTCCCCCCCGGCCCCACTCCGGCCACCCCCTCCTCCCGCACAGCCCCAGCCCCCTCCCTCCCGCCCCGCCCCCCTCCGGCCACCCCCCTCTCCCGCTTTCGCGGCCACCCCCCCTCCCGCTTCCGGCCGGGCTGGGGGAGGGTGGACGGAAGCGGGAGGGGGGGGGGGGGCGGAAGCGGGAAGGGGGGGTAGGGTGGTGGGGGGTGGGGAGGTTGGGGGGTAATTTTCAAGTTTGACCAAGGGTATTTTCGTCCAAAAAAAATTTCGGGTATCAACTTGTTACAAAAAAAAGTTTAGGGTATCAAGTTGAAAAACAGAAATAGTTGAGGGTATCAAAGTACAATTAAGCCTAATAATTAATTAATAATTTATTTATTTATTATTTGATTAATTAATATATTATTATCATAATTATTAATCATAATTATAGTTTACGAAACTCTATGTTTGGTTGGAGTTGGATTGAATATTTGGATTTGGATTTGAAAATTCATGATTTGGATTTGGATTTGAATTTTAGATTTCCAAATCCAAATCCAAATCCTTGTTACCAAACAAGATCAGGCCTCGTTTGGTTCGGAAAAAGGAATGGAAAGGAAATTAATTTTTTGGTATTTCTTTTCTTTTGAGAAATTATAATTTTTATTGATTTTTTTTATATTTGAAAATATCAAAGAAATTGAAAAAAAATGAATACTTCAATGTATAATGTATGAAAGTGATTCCTTTGCTCGTATAGATGAAATCATTTTCTCGCCTATTTTTTTTATTGGAAATTATTTTTTTCATCAATTCTTTTAACACACAAATATAGAAAAATAATATATTTTTTTAACCCCATAATTGCGCGAACTAAACGAGACATAGGGTAGTCTAATCCCTCGGGCTGTGTGAGGACTTAGCTTTAACTCGTGTGCAACGTCCAGCTCATCTCAGTAACAAAAGTATATTTTTATTTACAATCTTATTCTAAACTTGTACAAATCTATTCTTAGAGCATCTCCAACGCTATTGTCTTGTTGCATCTCTTTTTCTTTCTTTCTTTTTTTTTTCTTTTATATATTTTTTTTTCTTTTCTTTTTTTATCGGACTCAGTTCGTGGCACTATGTCGACAGGCCTCCGACGTTACGAATGTCCCGCATCACACAGGCCAATTCATCATTGTCCTGTTCAGCGCTCCCCCTCCCCTCGAGGCCGCGGCCAAATGGCCGCCGAGCCACCCCGAGTGGAGTGAGTGGGAGCACAAACCCACAAAGGCGCTCGAACTCACGACCTCCCCACTGGGAGCCACTCGACCTAACCAATAGAGCTAGGACCGCCGGACAGATAAAAATAGCCTCCAGTTTTATCTATTTTTACCAATTAACTCTTCGTACTATGTTGACTATAATTGTGTTGACATTGAATATTATTGGAACAATGATTTTTTTTTTCTTTCCTTTCCTACACCAACCAAAAACTAGAAGGGAAATCAAATATTTTTTCTTAAATATTTTTCTTGTTTTATCAAACATAAGAAAAAAAAATTTGATAGAAATTCTACTTTTTTTATCCCCATAAAAAATATAAGAAAATTGATTTCCGTCCCGTGAACCAAATGAGACCTTAGTTCTAACCGTTCATTTAACTAATATTTTATTATAAGTTATGTATCTTCTTTTTAATAACCATTTATGAAGATGTTACTACTCATCCATCTTAACAACTCAACTACGTCCATACTTACAGTATGAGCAGGGCCAGCCTAAGAGAATGGGTTATCATAACCGGAACTAAATTTGGTTGTCTTTTGTCCTCGATATCAAAAGAAGATATAAAAAAAAAATAACCGCCAATGGAATTGACAGTGACATCGAAGTCTCTGGTTCTGACGGTGGCGTGGATTTCGGATTCCGAGTTCCTCTCCTTTAATTATGGGAACTCAAAACATGGGCATAGTGGATTGCTAGTTGAATTGATAGAAAGGAGTTATGGTGGACCGCGAAAGATGTATTGGCGGAGAGGTAGGAACTTAGGAGTCTAGGAAATTGTCCTAACTAGGAGGATTGTCCAAATTCTGATAACTTGCCTGACTTACCACAAGGTCAGAATGAGTAGCGTGCAAATTGAAACAACTAGTTGTTTAAAAAAATAGCATGATTGCGTGAATGATAGTGTGCCACATCTAAGTAGAAATAAACTGCGTACAAAGCTTACGAGCAGTGTCCATTATTATTGATTGAGTAGAAAAAACGCAATAGAGAAGAAGAAGAAGAAGAAGAAGAAGAAGCCGTTTTTCACGGACCGAGTTTTTCGCCAAGATTGAGAATAATTGGCTCTCAATGTTATTTGCGTTGATCCCATGGGTGTCTGCTAAGGACGAAAGAGAGGACGTCGAAGAAGAAGAAGAAGTCGATAACTATTTCATTATTACTCTGTAAACTAATAATAGATTATTTATAAGAGCACAGCAAAAGTTGATTATGGACTAGTAGGGGTGGACATACGGGTCCAGGACCCGCGGTTTCGATCCGGTCCAAACCGTATATTGGTCAAACGGAACGGTTCCTAAAATTTAGAATTTAAACGGGACGGGCCGGGACGGGTCGTGTGACACTAACGGGGCGGGGCGGGTCCTATTTTCAAAATAAACGGGACCCCGAACCGACCCGTTTCTAGGAGTATGATTTTTTTTTTATTTATCAATTTTGATTTTTTTCATATTATAATTTATAAATAATAGCACACGTTATTGTTTAGTAAACAAATTCTAGAAATTGGAAAAACATAATACTTGTTTTGTTCTTCTAGATAATAGAACATAGGGGTGGGCATACGGGTCCAGGACCCGCGGTTCCGACCCGGCCCGAACCGTATATTGGTCAAACGGGACGGTTCCTAAAATTTGGAATTTAAACGGGACGGGACGGGCCGGGACGGGTCGTGTGACACTAACGGGACGGGACGGGTCCTATTTTCAAAATAAACGGGGCCCCGAACCGACCCGTTTCTAGGAGTATGATTTTTTTTAATATCAATTTTGATTTTTTTTTTTTCATATTATAATTTATAAATAATAGCACACGTTATTGTTTAGTAAACAAATTCTAGAAATTGGAAAAACATAATACTTGTTTGTTCTTCTAGATAATAGAACATGTGTAAATGTTTACTATTCTATAATTTTTTGAATTTTTTTTGGATCCGTTTGGACCCGCGGGTCGGCTCGGTTTGGACCCGTTTCGAACGGGTCGAATCCGCACCGGTTCCAATATTTTTTGGACCCGTCCCGTCCCGCCCCGCCAATTAACGGGTCCGGTCCGGATCCATAAAATTTGGACCCGGCCCGACCCGTGCCCACCCCTAATAGAACATGTGTAAATGTTTACTATTATATAAATTTTTGATTTTTTTTTTGGATCCGTTTGGACCCGCGGGTCGGCTCGGTTTGGACCCGTTTCGAACGGGTCGAATCCGTACCGGCTCCAATATTTTTTGGACCCGTCCCGCCCCGCCCCGCCCCGCCAATTAACGGGTTCGGTCCGGATCCATAAAATTTGGACCCGGTCCGACCCGTGCCCACCCGTAGGGACTAGCCAAATTCTGACAGTCCTAATAGCATTATGGACTGCCAAAAAATGTGGCATATTTTCTGGCATTTTCTGGCAGTCTATCTCGAGTTTGACTGGACTGCCACATTTTCTGGGAGTCAATAAAGTATTTAGGACTGTCAGAAATTGTGACAGTTCTGGACTGTCAGAAATTGGCTAGCCCTGATCAATTTTTGATGTGTCCTTATAAATAGCCTAATAATAGAGAGCATAAAATTCGCCTCATCTTGATTTTATTCTCCCCCACTTTGTAATTATTGTATTTGTTATTTCTTGGGCACACAAAAAATGGTTGCACGACCTCTCAAGGGGTGGCATTTGAGATCTAGCTGTCCTCCGTTTGATTTCTAGATGCACAAACTCTATTTTAAGAGTTCAAAGAATTCATTTTGAAGTATAGCCGTTTGAAGAAGCCAAAAGCCAAAATGTGGTTCGTTTGCATAGGAAGAAAATCAACGCAACGGAACAGATATTGTGATAGCAGAGCCATTTCTGGGTGTGGAATATAGGGGTGCAACTCGGGCAGGTTGGATCAGGCTTGAGGTCAATTTGAGTCCAACCCGATGAATCATAAGTCTAGTCCGAGTTCAAGTCCGGCCCGACCTCGGGTTAAACATATGAAGCCCAAGACCAAGTCCGAAGAATCAGATTTGGCTCAGGTTGAACTCGGATTGGGTCGGGTCCATCGAGTTTATCGGGCTCTAATATAATATTTGAAATAATTTTAAATAAAAGTAATATTAAACATATAATCAAATAGCAATTAAGTTTTGATCATTAAAAAGTACAAACTGAAATAAAATTAATGATAAGGAGTTGAAGAGTTTGGATAGAGAAGTTTAAATAATTATATATATATATATATATATATATATATATATATATATATATATATAAGTCGAATTTCGGATTCTTCGGGTAACCCGGCACATGAACCCCAGTCCAACCCAATTTTTGATCGGGTTCAAATATTTTAACCCATATTCGAACCCGAACCCGAGTATCTTCAACCATAATCCAACCCATTAACGGGTTTGCACGATCGGGCTCGAGTTTAGTCCGGCCAAGTTGCACCCTTAGGGCTCGTTTGGATCAAGTTTTTGTATTCCTAGGAATATGTTTTCAATTCCTTTCCCATGGGAAAGGAATTCAACATTCCCATACCCATGTTTGGTTAGATTGAGAATAGGTAGTTCAAAATTTTAACTTTTTTTTATCTCCATGTTTGATTTACAAAGGGATAGAAATATTAATTTATTTAGTTTTCCTTTCATACCATTTCATTAATTTCATGATGATTTACATGTTTAGGATAGAAGTTAAAATTTTGAAAATAAAAAGAGGGTATAAACATCCAAACAAAATAGCCAAGCATCGTTCCTAGGAAAGCAAATCTATTTCCAAGGAGGGGCTTGGAAATAGCTTTCCCAAGTCAATGGGAATAGCTTTTCCCCTAAGAGCATCTCCAACCCTATTGTCATGTTAAGTGTTGTGAGTCTTAGGTGGCTCCTATGTGGCATGAACCACAAGACAATGTCTTGTTTATGTGGCAAAACTATATCTCAAAAGACAATGAGATAGAAAAACTCTCTCCAATGCAAAAGTATTGAGGAGACAATAAAAAGTATTTTTTCCAACTTCCAAGGCGACTTCTCCACTTCTTCAACTTTTTTATAAATATTTTTATTCATAATTGATGATGTGGAGACAAAGTCATTGTGAAGTGCATTGTCTAGATCTAGACAACCAACTTCACATTCTCCTTGCCATGTCATTGTCATGTCAACTTCATGTTTTATTCTACATTTGTATTGGAGACGAATTTTTGGAATGAAAGTTTGTCATTCCTATGTGGCAACCATTTTTTCTAAACTCACAATAGGGTTGGAGATGCTCTAAGCCCCTCCTATTCCCTCCTCATTTCCAATCCTAAACATATCAAACATGGATAAGAAATTCAAAACCCATTTCCAAACCACAAAAACTTGAACCAAACCTCTCCTTAGTGGAATATTGTTGCAAGTAAATTTAAAAAAATTCCCAACAATTGCAATATTGTTGCAGACAAATGACTGTAACACCGCTTAGTGTAGCACCAAGGACTACAATATCACTCTCTTACAAGTTGCAACTTGCAACGACAAAGCCTGATACAAAATATTACAAACGCAGAAGTTATCCAAGCAGTTGGACTTTCGTATATAGAAACTTCACTCGTAACTAACTCGAATATAAAAGTAGGGGCGAGCATACAATGATTGAAAACCGAAAATCGAACGGAATCGAACCGAAATATGATAATTGGTTCGGTGTTTAGGTTATAGGTTCGATTTACGGTTTGAATATTTAAAATTTTAAAATGTCCGTTCAGTTTTCGGTTCTTGGTCTGAATAACCAAACAGAACCGAAAATCGATTAAGATTCAATAATTTACCAAATTACACTCAATTTATATATACCAATATTTTTATTAACTCTATCTAAGTGCATTCTCTCCTTCCATTCTCTGTTGGCACTTGTCGCCGCTACTTTGAGTACTTTCTCTACCCTCAATTTATATATACTAATATATTTTTTCCATAAATACAACAATGTCAGATTATTCTTTTTAAGATTTGTTATTTAAATTTGCTCATCTGCTAAAATGTGAAGCCCCACCCATTGACCCATGAAACCGAAACGATCGGAAACTGAGCCGAATTAATTCGGTTCGATTTTGTTCGATTTTTATGAAAACGGTTTGATTTTCGGTTTTGAGAAATACGACTTACGGTTATTTCAGTTTTTGCATATTCTGTTCGATTTGAACCGAACCGTTGCTTACCCCTATATTCTTTTTTTTATACAAGTCCCTCAAATTTTGTCAATTTCAACGTAACCTCCGAATCTCGCAAAAAAAAAAACCCTTCAAATCTATGTCTATTTCAACATAAACCACTCCTACATCTTATGTCCATCAAGGTAACAACATCCTATAGTTAATCTTAACTAGCAAATATGAGTTTTTTTTGTCTCTAAGGTTAATCGTGGAAGACGTTTACCTAGGGAGGCATGTGTTGGTTGTAACTTGTGTTAGATTGAACGCTCTATATATATATATATATATATATATGGAAAATTCTACAATACATTTCGTGGAAAAAGTTGTATCGATACATCCAAAATCTGAACCATTGGATGTTTATCCAATAGTTCGGATTGAGATAAAAAGTCAAAATCAGCATTAATGCTGATTCAGATTAATAGAGTAGGGAACATCATTTAATACTGATTTTGACTTTTGACCTCAATCTGAACCATTGGATCAACATCCAATGGTTCAGATTTTGGATGTATCGATACAAAATTTTTCATGGAATGTATTGCAGAAGGACCATATATATATATATATATATATATATATATATATATATATATATATATATATATATATATTGAAGCAATGGGTACTTGTGGCGAACTCGCCTCCACTGGGACTCGAACTCCCGACCACTTGGGCCGCATCCATCTCTCTTAACCACTAGGCATTTGCATATATATATATATATATATATATATATATATATATATATATATATATAAGTCCCGTCAAAGTTTCGCCCACTGCACCATCGGATCGAACGGGTCCACGCGGGGTCCACACGATCCAACAACCAAGAGGGCGCGAGACTTCGACGGGGTTCCGGAAACGGAGCTCCCAATTCTGACTCTCTCTCTCTCTCTCTCTCTCTCTCTCTCTCTCTCTCTCTCTCTTTTTGGAATAATCTCTCTCTCTCTCTCTCTCTCTCCCTCTTTTTTTGGAATAATCTCTCTCTCTCTCTCTCTCTCTCTATATATATATATATATATATAATGGACTAGTATAGAAAGTTTAGTCACATATAGAATTAGATCGGAACTTAATAAAAGAATCATCTTTTAATTTAATTTATATAGACCAAGTTTAATATCATATATTATAGATCAATTCTCGAATGGACTTTGTGGAGAAACAGAACCAGACCCAAAGCTTTAGAATTTTTTCTTTTCTGAGACGTGTGCTGGAAACTGAAATCTCAGCTCTATCTCATACCAGCCCTAACCACTGAACCACCACTTCCTATTGCAGCATAGAAACTCATCAGAGTATCAACCAATAAGAGCTACATGGTTCATACTTGGTTGGAGTAATTGTCGAACAAAGTCAAAATTACCATGATATCAAGCTCCTTCACAAATGCTTACGCCATGTTCTCAAGACCATGTGCTTCGGCCAGGATATATAATCATAACATGACTTGGTTTCGCTTGTGGCTCTCCAGACTCACAAGTCAGTTACAATGGGAAACGTAGTCTCAAGCCAAGATCGTCTACTTGTGACTGTTGATCTTATAATAAACACAGGCAACAAAACATTGGGTACTCAAAATGTTATATATACATCGGAACTGAATCCGTCGTCGACACATAAAAATAAGCTAAACTGAGGAAATATGAACACACTGTACTCCAAAAAAAAAAAAAAAAAAAAACTGAACACGCGCTTTTCTCAACTTAGAATAAAAGGACAGCTGCAGCCTGCACCAGAACCCCATCTCTGATCAAAGAACATTTCAAAGTAATCACCAACCTTGATTACACACTGTAGTAACCGTGTTTTGATTAGGCTGAGCACAATATCTTGACTTTGTTTTATGTTAGTAGAGGACCATGATGCCGCATTTTTTTGTACACAGATTCAGGCTCATAACCACGTATTATGTCACCATCACCAGCCCACCAAATGTATCCAACTAAGGGGTCAAACTTATTTTAACAACATATAGTTGCCAAGTAATCGCCACGTCTTTAACAGTTTAAACGGCGCTTGAAAATTTAATCTATTTTTGTTTCAAGTCACACAGTAACTCTCTGCAACATGACTTTCAAAACTCAGTTAAAAGACATTTCATACTATGAAGCTTATGACTATAGATAGTTGTACATCAGAAAACAATGACCTGCACTGAAGATCGCATTACGCAAGAGATCAACAATCTGAGCTATCAACAGCCTTTGAAGCCTCCACTGGAAACTAAAACTCGTGCATGCCGATGAATGAAATATGACCCCACGGATTAGGACTGATTTTTGCACTAGTATTGCAGCTCAGTTGACGGATCATATAACCAACATAAGAAAACTTCCGTAGCGGATGTGGCTGCATGTTTTGATAAAAGCCCCAGAGAGATCATCAAACAAGAAATCTGCAATATGGAATGGTTCAAAAGCAGGCGTCTCTACGGAATGATGCCACTTGAGTGTCTGGCACGGAAAGGATTCGAAAGCTTACTCATTGAGGTTCATCTTCTGGCATGCTACCGCCAAGACTGCGCTGTGCTAATCGGTAATACAGTATGCCCATTGTGGCCATACAGGCCCTGAAATTAGAAGGCATTCCAATGTTAAATATCATTTCTCTTCTTTATCTTTTATGAACTGAAACAATGTGTTTGTGTCTTTGTTTATAACTTTATATTCATCTGTGTTAATGTCAATACCCGTATCCGGTATCCTAGTTCAAGGAATTATTGTATCTAAAATCTGTATGAAGTCCACGTCCGTAACCAAGTATACAGTGGCATAGACAAAATGAATAAGTCAATATGTTATGAATACACAAGAGTATAGCTTCATTGTGCACCATGTAAGTTAACTAAAGCAAACGCTAAGCATAGATGTCTTGAACGAAAAGATCTGTTATTCTCCTATTTATCATCCTAGAGAAGTTATCTTCATCCTCGGCCGGCAAACTGCATCAATGATGCTACGAAATATGCTGGTGGCAACAAGACATAATAGCAGGTTATATCAAGGACAAGGAAAAGATGATCAATAATAAGGCAAACCTGACACCCTTGGTCATCATTTAATACACGCAAATGTTGTAGGAGTATAGTGAAACCACCACGGGTATGAGTTATAAAACACTTAATTTATTCACTAGCCTGTTTATTAAAGCAATAATCAAATAAAGAAATGATTATGCTGGAAAGATGCAAAGACTTTTTTATCATTTACTCGAAAGGCTGTGTATATATGAAACAAATGATAAAAATAAGAATAGTTCCAGAGGAGCTAGAGAACATACATGATTGCCATTGTAAGTAAAACTCTTCTCGGGTCCATCCTAGAGGATCGTTGGCGCCGTACTCGTCCTTCTGGAATGTCATCAGTGTTACCTCCATCTTTACGTGGAGGTGCAGTCACAGGTAGAGTTGGCAGAGCACTAGACCAGAATGGTAGCAAGAACCTAAGAAACTTATGTCGGAAGGATCCTGTGGTAAAAAATGCACAACAATTTGTTATTATATGATGTTGAATGTTAACCCATATATGTAGTATATAGTCACTCCATAAATTATCGTATATTCCTAAATTGTAATAGAAAATGAATTTGTAATTGAACATGAAACTGTAAAATCTGTAACACACATGATCAATGCATGGATAAATACAAGTAAAATTACATCCTGGATTGACAAATTCATGAAAACCTTCTTTGTAATGATCACGTCCAAGGAAATTCAAAAACATCCTGGAAAAGAAGACAGATCTTACATACTCTTAGCAAAGAGGCAGAGTTGGCAGCATGGGCATTCTACCATGGTCCTCCCTAGCAAGTCGGTGGGGGACATTCCTAGGGCCTTTGTAGTGGAGATGGAGAGAACTGTCAGTTTATCTCATTAAAGAGCACATTTTGACACTTGGTTTTCGTAATCATGAGAACATGGCAGCATAGGTGTTGGGTTCACAATGGAATGAAGTGGCATGAACATTCTTTTCAAGCACTTGACCAATTTGGTTGAGAAAATGCATGCCCCTTTGGCTCGAGAAGGTTGCATGTAAATAAGGTGGACAGGGCCAGGCAATTATGGAATACAAATTTCCACAAACATTCATATAGCAAACATTTATACAGCAGAATGAAGAAACATTCATATGCAAATTTATTAAACAATATGAGTTCAGTTATATAACACCAATACGTAGTATCAGTAACTCTGTAACTATCAGAAAGGAGCTTTCCAGAAACCCAAATGTGTACTGTCCATAATTTTTTTACATCCTAGCAAGCAAAAATTTGCTAAAGCCAACCAAACATTGATCATATCCTATTAATAGTTCTACCAATGTCAACTCACCTCTTCTAGAGTATTTCTTATGTTTTGCATCTTCATCATCTGCATAATAGGAAATTTCAGAATTTTGCTTGTCAACAAGATGAGCACCCTTTCTCGTAGTAGTACCAGGCTGCACAGGGTCAGTAGGAAAGTGTAGAATATCAAGAACCTTACGCAAGAAAAAACAAACAAATATATATACATATCAAGAAAAAATATTTATAAAGTGATTTTGTCAGGAATCAATATATTACTTACACCTGCCGGACTCTTTGCTTTCATGAATTTGGGATCTTGATCTGACACAAACTGGCTTCCTAAAGAACTGGGACCATCTACTTCAACTATACTTATTTCTGAAACTTTAGAAGGCCCCTCCCCAGCTGAAGATGACGGAAAACTTGGACGTCTAACAGAATCAACTGAATTGGTAGTAGTTTCTTCTCTATCTTCAACAGCAGATATATGCATAAGCGGATCTGAAGCAAAAGCAGGAGGAGGTGCACGGGAATCTACTGTTGGTAATGATACAAGGTGATTCCCGAAAATATTTTTCTCCAAGCCACTCTGTAATACATCAAACACCACAAAGGTTGAGCAAGTGCAAGTGTCAGGTAACAATATGACCAAAAGCGAGCCATGATGTCTAATGAAATAAAGGCGCATGATCAAGACGATGGAAGTAATTGTAAAGTAGAGAAATACATCAAATCCAAGAATGAAGACTTGGTTAGTTTAAAACTTGGAAAGAAAAAAATCATCATCTGTCTAAACCGATCTATGTCCAATGTCCATGGTTCCAGATCAAAACCTAAAGTATTAACTTTTGACACCCATTAAGAATATGACTAATCAACATGGCTTCTAGAAAATATACTTGTAACTGCAGTATGTATGTCCAGGATTTTTCATAATCAAAACATCCATATTTAGCATCACTATTGAAAGTCAAAAAATTCTATTACTAAACATGGGTTCTAAAATTGGCACGCTAAAAAACAAACAGATATATAGAATTAGGATTATTATAATTGAAATACCAGAAGCTGGAATGCGACACTTTTATTTGTTACATACTGACAAAAAAGAAGACAGGAGAGAAATAGAGGTCCACATTATCTCAAAGTATAAAATTTATATATATTTAGTCATAAAAATGAGTTACTTCAGATTTAGCGAGCTTGGCTCCTAGAAGCTATGACATATCAATAATATGCATATAACCAATTTTGTGACTGCAACTACCGCAAAATGCAGCTGCAGAACATCCCAAAATGACAAACCAGATAAAATGTAACATTTGTAGACAAAACAATACATCGGGCATACAAGATAAGCCAACACAAGCCATTATCGCAATATAATATTGTAAACCCCGAAAGAAGCAGGTTTACCAGACTCTCACCCCATTCTTCCACCCAAACCCTCCACCAACCAATTCTCACCCCCAAATGTGGGGGATTCATGTCCGATTCTTAGAAATTAGAGTACCGACCCCAAGCTAACCTGGAAATCCAGCAATCCAGAACTTAACAGAGAAATTTGAGAACTAACCATGAATGGGAAATGTTATTACGGTCTTCTTAGCTCTCTCTCTCTCACGGGAATATAAATGATCACATAATCAAGAAGTATTAAAGAGGGTAAGGTGATAATAATCCTTTTCGTTAGTTACTGTTACGGGGACAGATTCACATCCAACGACTCCCTAAGCTTATCCCTACCTTATAGCGTATCAGAATTTATCAAGACCACTAACCTAAAGGTACCATGGATCTAGTAACCATGGAGGATTGACACATGAAAAAGATGAAGGCTTATCGCTTCTCATGGGACCAAGAAGATCTTACTCGCTGTCTTACTAAACTGAGAGATTGTTTTCCTGGATAACCTATATAGCCTTGGAGTAAAGCAGCAGATAAAATAGAGGAGAGGCACAGGAAAATAATGTGAGGAGAGGCACAGGAAAAATGTGCACTCTCTAACGGGCCTTGCATGCCATGCTGAGGACTTGTGCACCTAATAGCAACACTTCCAAAATAGGATGTAAATCAATGTTTGGCTAGATGGACACTGTTGAATCACGATGAACCTTGGTAACAAATGTATTGCAATTTTAAATCATATCTGCATGCAACTAATAATGGTTATTAGCTTTAAAATCATAAACCAGCAAAGTGATAAGTTATAAGACACTTACAAGCATCCATAATGGTAAATTGATTACTCGACAAGCATTTACAATTATAGTCATATACTTGTTTGGCTAGATGAGGATCATAACCTCATGTAGAAATAACCTTGGTGGCAATGCGTTACCGTACTGAATCATGTCAGCATGCAACCATCGCATGGAAACAGAAATACAATGAGCTAAAAATCATGAAGAAGAGTAAAATACTTATTTAAGGATTAAAACAATAGACTATTTACTATAAGGTTAAAGCATTAGACCCAACTCTTGCAATCACATATTTAATTCTTCAAGATATCAGCAATTTAGTAGCTAGATAAACCTGACTTTCTGTTATCGAGGACATATATGGCGAGAGAGTCGTATGGAACAAGGAGAAACAATATAGATGTTTCCATACAAACAACAAAAGGCTTACTGGTTTCTTCATATTTCTGGAATTAAAAGGAAGCATGCCACCTATGTCTTCCAAGAAGTATTATGATGAAAGACTACTCTGAGAAAAGGTAACTTGATAGGTTACCTGAATTATTGCTTCTTTCAACTTTGAATGAAGCCGAGATCCTGTATCTTTAATGGTTTTAGGGGGCCATATCTGCAGATAGAAAAGCACATTTACAAAATGTGAAAACACTAATATACAAACAAATTTAATAATAAAGAAAAATGTCTATGCCACTTTTATAATGGTAAAAGTATTTGTAACCAACTATATCACTCTGGAGAAATAGAGAAGTTCAAATAATAACAATAACAAATTACATGATTTGACTGAGATGATAAAATACCATTGCAACATCTTCTCATTTCCCATTGGTATTTCTAAACTAGAAAACAGTTTCGAAGCATAATGATTTGTTATTTAGGATCGATTGCTTCATTATGGGTGATTCTAAGGAGATCGATGTTCCTAGAGTCAAAGCAGGACATTTGAAGTGCAGAAGTTCTTAAGAAGTATTATTGAAATCATAAGATATATATGAAACTGCACAGGAATTTTATAGGATGGTATAAGACATGGATCTGGAGGACTTATATTGGACCTTAATTTCCACCCGTTTCATTTGCCCCCACATTTCCAAGGTGGGGCAAGACAGCTTAGCTTTGGGGAAGTACCTACAATCTAGATTCTTGGAATCATGACCAATCATATTGTGGCGCTTTGTGGCTATAAAGTGGAGGTTGAACATTTTTTTTCGTCAAGGAGCAATTTTTAAGTAAATTGCTTTAGAGACGTCTTCAATCACGAACAAATTGTACTTCTGGGAGATGATTTGGACGAGATTCCCTCTTTATACATAAATATGTAGATGTGATATTCAGACATTGTTTATTTTTTCTTTAGAAAATTTCTGCAGAGAAGACACCTGTTTGGGATGAATTTCTCACTCGTGTGTAGAGGTGTTAATGAGCCGAGCTTTGAGTAACCCCCCTACCCCTACTCGGGCTCGACTTTCTAGAGAAAAATAGAGCTCGAGCTTTAAGACGAACCTAAAATTGAGCTCAAGCTCAACTGTTTACAATATTCTTGAGCTCGTGCTTGGCTCACAAGCCGCTCTTTTAAATTAGAAAGCCTGGCCAACTCGACTTATAGACAAACTAAAGCCTAAATTTAACTTGTTTATGAAAAGCAAACCCCCCCCCCCCCTCACCCCCACCCCCTGTCACGCCCCGCTCCCGTAGGAGCGATCGTCCTCGCTAAGGCGTGATGCCGCACGAGCCTAGATTGCGCTCGTGCAAGGCGGGTTCCATAACGGCCGATTTCAGCGGCTGCGACGGGGTCGTCGCACAGAAGTCCCATGCAGAGACAATGAATATACAGCGGAATTTTTAGAATAAAACACAAGTTATTCAAAGAAGCTCTTTTATTGATATTGGAACAAGGTTACAATGGGACGCAAGGCCAAGATTACAATCACTCAAATCCACTCATCTCACATTACAATCACTCAGCTCTCTCTCATCTCTCAAAGTACATTTGCTTGAGCCAGCGGAAGCTTCGGAAGGCGACGTCCATACATTATGTCCTGTATAAGTCTTTACTCCATGCGGCCGCGCGCTTCGAACCGCCAAGGAACTCCGTGCCTCGACGCATCCAAGCGACCTCCGCGCCACGAGCTTCTACCTGTGCCTGCACATGGAAACTATGTGGGTGTCAGTACTCAACTGTACTGGTGGAATGAGCTCCTCGTCCACCCATACAAAATCCGCACGTTATTTTACTTTGTGCAACATAGTCCCTTCTTATCAATTGTCTTTCTAGTCTTGCCTTAGGATCAGTTTTATGACCGACACCTTGCTTATTTTGTGTCTTTAGACCATCTCGTGCTTGCAACGAATGTTAACTCAATACCTTGCCTCAAGACCCTTCTCGTGCCAACAACGTTAACCTATCGAGTCGTATTTGCCTTACGGCTTAAAATCAGAGACGCAACTACGCGATTAAGCTCCATTTTTCGTGCGACCGTGCTACAAACCCTTGCTGAGGCCGTGCCTCGCAATTCAGTGAGACTTAACCGTATCGCCGCCTCGCGGCCCTTGCTACTTTGACCACCAACTGACCCAATCAAGACTTGTGAATGTTAGTGTCACTCAACCAACTTTGCCTTGCGGCGGTTTCCCAACTTAAACTCAAACAACTCAACCAACTTAAGCAACTTATATGCCGACAACTCAAGACTTGACGCCACATTTCGTGCCGAAGCACGACGCCTATGTTGAAATCCAATCTTAGGCCCAAACTTTGTGTTCTAATTGTACACACCTTCAACTCAACTAAATCCAAAGGCATACACGCGGTTAGCCGCTATTTGCCGACATCTATATGAACTTGGTCACTAGCATCACAAGCTATACCTTGATGTATAGTTTTGTTAATCGGGATCCTTTCGACGCAAGTAGCTAGCCCCGTCGCAAGTCCCCGCTTAACCTGTGCCAAAACCTTACGCACGACTATACCATGTTCCCTCCTAGGCCGAGTCGGCCCCTTGGCCAAGGGTTACCGCTCGAGGGTTCATCGCCCTTGTCGACAAGTTGTCAAATGACCATGCAAGACTCGACACAAACTGACGTCTCACACAGTCATTCCTCTACCAAAACCAAGACTTCTATCCTTGAGACCCCTCGACGACCCACGATCGCGAGCATTCCTTTCCTTGAGACTCCTCGACGACCCACGGTCACGAGCATTTCCTTCCTTGTTATCCTATCCTTTGGTTCAACTCATGAATGCCTATTTGATAGTCCTTTCTCAAAACTCACTTTGAATCAATTGCGATCCTTGCCTTAAACACTAAGCCCGTGCATCGTGCCTTAAGCCAATCGTGCTCTGCGTAACACTCCTGCCCAAGTCGACTGGCCTTGAGATCGTGGGACTACTTAACTTGACAACCGCAGAATGAGCGGGACAGCACTTGGAATGACTTAGGTCGACCGGCATAATTTTGCCTAACTTACTCAAGCCTACAACTTAACCCGAGGGACAAGCAAAGGCTATGCCAAGCCTTGCGCAGTGGAAGCGTGCATGCTTTATCAAGCATTTACGCGGGCGACGCCTATGACTTAGGCTAACTCTTAGCTTTTGCACCGAAGACCAACTTTCCTTCTTCCAAGCCACGGGACGAAGGACCGAGTGTCATTTTCAAAGCACGCCGTGCACCAACTCTAAGCCGACCGTTGGACCTTTTTCCATGTTCTAACTCATTTCGACCCGTCGGGATTATTCCCTTAGCTATGTGGATTCGTCTCTTTTATTATCAAGCCTATTGTGCAAGTTGAAAATACACGATTTATTATGTGAAGGCTAAGATGAGGCAAGTTCACCGAAACTATCCCACCTGAGCGAGCGGTCGCCTCGACCGAGCGAAGTCTTCCAGCAGCCGTTGCAAGGCTAAGGCCGAACGCCGTCGGCGTTTCGATTCCTCCGATTGACTGAGCGGGACGGGACACTACATCATACACCACTCAGAAAAAGTTTCGTCCTCGAAACTAACTTATCGATATATCACTTTACTCAACATTTAAGAACTCTCGCACACAATTCTCCTATGCCTTACTCAAATCCGAGCCACGCTCGTGCTACCCTCAATCCTTTCTTCAAAACTTACGATCTTTAAAATCCTCGATACTTCCTCGTTCCTCAAATCTTACTTGAATTCAACGTATCACTTAGTATGGATCGTGCACATATCTTAGGCGCCCCCAAAATACATGCATTTCAACCAAGCCTCGTGATAGCGAATCCCGCCATCACCACTCGAGTCGGATCGTGCACGCATTCAAGCGTCCTTGATATACATGCATGTCAACCGAGCCTCATGAGTGGTGCCTTCACCTTTCCTATCGCTCCGCATCGGAACGTCTGCCTAACTGCTAGGCTATGTTTTTTTTTTTCGTCAGTATTGGAATCATAGTTCCCAAACAACGATATCAACACTGACCCCATCCTAAGGTCAAACCAAGTTGATAGTACGGGATTTTCTACCCAAGCTCGCATCACTCCGATTTCTAAACTTCGAGCATAGATTGCCTACACACATCCCAACATTTCGTTGCACGGGGTCCGAGTCGTTCAGCAAAGCCATCCTACGATAACTCACGTTCAACCAATACTCAACAAGGACGTATCGCTCGTTCATCAAGCTATTTTGTATAGTCTATCCCTTCAAACACGTTCGATATAGTTCGCCTATCAATCCTTTACAAGTCAAGCACGCTACGACACAATTCATTGCTAACCACAATTTCCACATTCCATATTTCCTAAGTCATCCATTCCAATTCACGTAATCGATCATGAGGTCGTCTAGCTTAACAATATGTTGTGTCCCGATCTCACGCGAGTCAGATTTTCCACGGTGTCAGATTTTTCACGGTGGGCATGATTCACCATGCACGCTCCCGCGGGATAATCATCCTCATCGGGACGTAACTCTTGTTTTGCGTCTAGACTAGTTCATTCTCGATGCGCAGATTGGACCTACTCAATCCTCAAGTTTCTTTCATTCATCAGTCGCAAGTCCAAACATCCTCGAATTCACCTTCGCGTCAAACCGACAAGTCGAGACAATCAATGTTGTCGCGTCCTGATTTTCCGAGTTCGATCATTCCCGCGACATGAATCATCATGTCAGCGCTCACGCGGAACAATCGTCCCAAATCCGACGCAACGCATGTGCGAGGCTGGAGTTGCGCTCACGCAAGACAAGATCGTCGACGTTGTGCTATCAACGTAACCATCAAGACACGATCATTTTCATCCAACATTCATCTCGATCAAAATCCTAAGTATTGAATCCAACCGAACAATAACACTTGCACGATCGTCATTCGCCGAGTCAGAGTACCCCCGAGTTATCGCATATCGATCTTTGATACGCCTCAATACCATCGACGATATACGTAACCTGACAATCTTCCTTTGCAACCAATTTCGAGTCGTGCGAATGATGCCATCGTCCGACTGGATAATTTTCTCGACATTCAAATTCAAGTTCGATCATTATCCCTCGATTCATTCACAACATCAATTTCCTCAAACCAAACTCACGTATCGTTCATTCGTCCATCTTAAGTCATCGACCAATGTATTTCCTCAATTCGTATCATTCCTTGCTAACTCAAATCATCGAGCAACATTCAATCCAATCCTTAGAGTCATTCGCGTATCTTCAAAATCAAGCCTTCTATGCACGCTATCTACCTGTCGTGCTAACTTTTCGTATACGATCCGTATCAATTTTCTCGATCAAGTTATCCATTCGCTACACCTTAACTTTTCCTCGATTCGATTTCACCTACTCAATCGTTTTTGCGTTTCATACTTGCGTAATCCTCAATCTCGTGCACGTTCCATGCGCATCAATTCTAGGTTGTTCGAATCCACTCGTCAAACTTCAAGACTAAGACTTATTCATTGATACTCAATCTATGGCTTTGCATAACGCGACGCTTGCTGATAGACTCATCGACACCCTCGAATCCTCGATCGATCGACATCCCTGAGGCTATCGCATACACCACTCAGGGATGAAGTCATTCAACAAATCCTCAACACTATCGTTCGAATCAAAATCGACTTCTTTGAATCCCGTTCGAACCATTCCTCTATTTTCAAGCACGCTCACCTATATCGCATCGACGATACCGTCGCTCGATAGCACCCCTATCGACAGTCATCCCACATTTACTCAATCGAGTTCAACTCATTCTAGCTTGAACACTACGAATCCCGCACTCGACTTTGCTAAGGTCGACGCAACTTTGGTGTATATGCCCAGCCCGACTTAGCCAACCGTGCTTACGCAAACCATCTTTTCGTTTTATCAAAAACTGTTCTCCTATGTTTTTACAAAATAGTTAGACTTATTGTATGGACATCCCGTGGGACAATTGAGAGAGAGCGCACCAACGATTTCAACTTTGCGGAAGCAACGATTCAGAGTTTGCGAAAACGAGTTAAAGAATTCAATCGATAGTCCAAGGACGTAAAGCCGTGCTCTGATACCATTATGTCACGCCCCGCTCCCGTAGGAGCGATCGTCCTCGCTAAGACGTGATGCCGCACGAGCCTAGATTGCGCTCGTGCAAGGCGGGTTCCATAACGGCCGATTTCAGCGGCTGCGACGGGGTCGTCGCACAGAAGTCCCATGTAGAGACATTGAATATACAGCAGAATTTTTAGAATAAAACACAAGTTATTCAAAGAAGCTCTTTTATTGATATTGGAACAAGGTTACAATGGGACGCAAGGCCAAGATTACAATCACTCAAATCCACTCATCTCACATTACAATCACTCAGCTCTCTCTCATCTCTCAAAGTACATTTGCTTGAGCCAGCGGAAGCTTCGGAAGGCGACGTCCATACATTATGTCATGTATAAGTCTTTACTCCATGCGGCCGCGCGCTTCGAATCGCCAAGGAACTCCGTGCCTCGACGCATCCAAGCGAGCTTCGCGCCACGAGCTTCTACCTGTGCCTGCACATGGAAACTATGTGGGTGTCAGTACTCAACTGTACTGGTGGAATGAGCTCCTCGCCCACCCATACAAAACCCGCACGTTATTTTACTTTGTGCAACATAGTCACTTCTTATCAATTGTCTTTCTAGTCTTGTCTTAGGATCAGTTTTATGACCGACGCCTTGCTTATTTTGTGTCTTTAGACCATCTCGTGCTTGCAACGAATGTTAACTCAATACCTTGTCTCGAGACCCTTCTCGTGCCAACAACGTTAACCTATCGAGTCGTGTTTGCCTTACGGCTTAAAATCAGAGACGCAACTACGCGATTAAGCTCCATTTTTCGTGCGACCATGCTACAAACCCTTGCTGAGGTCGTGCCTCGCAATTCAGTGTGACTTAACCGTATCGCCGCCTCGCGGCCCTTGCTACTTTGACCACCAACTGACCCAATCAAGACTTGTGAATGTTAGTGTCACTCAACCAACTTTGCCTTGCGGCGGTTTTCCAACTTAAACTCAAACAACTCAACCAACTTAAGCAACTTATATGCAGACAACTCAAGACTTGACGCCACATTTCGTGCCGAAGCACGACGCCTATGTTGAAACCCAATCTTAGGTCCAAACTTTGTGTTCTAATTGTACACACCTTCAACTCAACTAAATCCAAAGGCATACACGTGGTTAGCCGCTATTTGCCGACATCTATATGAACTTGGTCACTAGCATCACAAGCTATACCTTGACGTATAGTTTTGTTAATTGGGATCCTTTCGACGCAAGTAGCTAGCCCCGTCGCAAGTCCCCGCTTAACCTGTGCCAAAACCTTACGCACGACTATACCATGTTCCCTCCTAGGCCGAGTCGGCCCCTTGGCCAAGGGTTACCGCTCGAGGGTTCATCGCCCTTGTCGACAAGTTGTCAAATGACCATGCAAGACTCGACACAAACTGACGTCTCACACAGTCATTCCTCTACCAAAACCAAGACTTCTATCCTTGAGACCCCTCGACGACCCACGGTCGCGAGCATTCCTTTCCTTGAGACCCCTCGACGACCCACGGTCGCGAGCATTTCCTTCCTTGTTACCCTATCCTTTGGTTCAACTCATGAATGCCTATTTGATGGTCCTTCCTCAAAACTCACTTTGAATCAATTGCGATCCTTGCCTTAAACACTAAGCCCGTGCATCGTGCCTTAAGCCAATCGTGCTCTGCGTAACACTCCTGCCCAAGTCGACGGGCCTTGAGATCGTGGGACTACTTAACTTGACAACCGCAGAATGAGCGGGACAGCACTTGGAATGACTTAGGTCGACCGGCATAACTTTGCCTAACTTACTCAAGCCTACAACTTAACCCGAGGGACAAGCAAAGGCTATGCCAAGCCTTGCGCAGTGGAAACGTGCATGCTTTATCAAGCATTTACGCGGACGACGCCTATGACTTAGGTTAACTCTTAGCTTTTGCACCGAAGACCAACTTTCCTTCTCCCAAGCCACGGGACGAAGGACCGAGTGTCATTTTCAAAGCACGTCGTACACCAACTCTAAGCCGACCGTTGGACCTTTTTCCATGTTCTAACTTATTTTGACCCGTCGGGATTATTCCCTTAGCAATGTGGATTCGTCTCTTTTATTATCAAGCCTATTGTGCAAGTTGAAAACACACGATTTATTATGTGAAGGCTAAGATGAGGCAAGTTCACCGAAACTACCCCACCTGAGCGAGCGGTCGCCTCGACCGAGCGAAGTCTTCCAGCAGCCGTTGCAAGGCTAAGGCCGAACGCCGTCGGCGTTTCGATTCCTCCGATTGACTGAGCGGGACGGGGCACTACACCCCCACCCCCCCCACCCCCACCCCCCACAAAACCCTACTCGGGCTTGGCTTTCTAAAGGAAAATAGAGCTCGAGCTTTAAGACGAACCTAAAATTGAGCTCAACTGTCTACAATGTTCTTGAGCTCGTGCTTGGCTCACAAGCCGCTCTTTTAAATTAGAAAGCCTGCTGACCAACTTGACTTATAGACAAACTTAAGCCTAAATTTAACTTGTTTATGAACTGTCTAGACGAAAAATGTAGCTCAATGAGTTTAATATCAAATTGAAAGTGCTTACATGAAACTCGTAACAAATTGGAAATATTTATTAGTGTCAGATATTTCTTTAATAAAAATATACAAATAAAAATGAGCCGGCTCGCGGGCTCACGAGCAAATACCTCTAAGCTCATGTTCGGGCTCTTTTAAACCTATTTCTAGGCTCGAGCTTGTGCTCTCAAGCTCAAAAAATCTCAGGTCAACAAGCTTTTTCTGCGAGCCAAGCTCAAGCCGGCTAGCGAATAGCGTGTTTCGTCAACACCCCTGCTCGTGTGGCTCGGCTGTCAGAGAATGTTTGCAGTTGAAATGCGGACGTTGAGATGAGATGGATGAATGTTTCTTTCCTCTAAATTGGGTAATGTAGAGATACAAATAAAGAAAAACAAAGAAATAGGCTCGCATGGCAGGTTAGATGTAGCTTCAATTGAAAGATGAGATGGAAGAAAATCATCTGAATCGTTTAGACATGTGCATAGGAGACTGTTAAATGTCTCAGTTAGAAGTGATGACATTGACAATTGAAGAGCTATTGGGAGAGGGCAGAGCAAAAAGAAAATGGGTTGTTGCTTTTTCAAAAGGTTAAGGGACTTGCTAGATGAGGTCGCCCTTAATAGACTAATGAAAGAGATTGATTCATGTAACCAACCTTAGTAATTTGGATCTTTTCTGCCATCGAGCTCAACTGGTGATGAATAAATATAATGGTATAAATGCTACAATCTCTCATCTTGAAGAAATATAGTGCAGCGATTATAATGGCATGCTTTTAAGGATTGAGAGCAATAAGTTGCAATATATATGGTTAGATTTAGGAATAATGGGAATATTAATGGAATAAAAGTGAAACTTGGCTTTGAATCGTGAAAACAGCCTCCCAATAAAATGGGGGTAAGTGTGCATAGATCTTGACCCTCCCATGCTTGCACTAGAAGGAGACTAATGGTACTAGGGTGTCCCCTTAAGGGGGTGTTTGGATGAAGATTTTGTATTTCTAGGAATCCAATGTCCATTCCTTTCCCATGGGAAAGGAATTCAAGATTCCCATACTCATGTTTGTTCGGTTGGGAATATGTAGTTTTCCCATTCACATGTTGGTTTACACAAGAATAGAAATCTTAATTTGTTTAGTTTCATAAATACCCTTTCATTAATTTCATAATGCTTCTATTACCTAAATCCACATGTTTGGGATAGAAGTTGGAATTTTGAAAGTAAAGGGAAGATTACCATCCAAACAAAACACCAAAACAATATTTCTAGGAAAGCAAAACTATTCCCAAGGGGGGCCTTGGATTTTACTTTCCCGAAACAGTGGGAATATGAAGCTCCTCGTATCACCCCCCCCCCCCCCCCCCCCCCCCCCCCCCCAAACCCAAAATCCCAATCCTAGAAATACCAAACGTGGATAAGAAATCCAAAATATATTCCAAGCCTGCAAAACTTGAAGAAAACAGCACCTAAGAGTGTTAATGGGATGGAAGAGAACAAACATACAGCCAGGTAAGTGCTTGGGAAATTATTCTCCTGACACAAGGATAAGGCTGAAACAGCTGGAGCGTGTTCTAATTAATTTTTAGAAAGACTTAGAACTTATGAAATTAGTAGACATGAATCAAATCAATTTTGATTACCTCTGAGAGAGACCAACTAGTTTATCATTACTATCAATCAGTAGCATGGGAATTCTTCGGGAGTCCGAAGAATCCACAAAACTGTATAACGATACTCAGAAATCCGATTTCAAAAGACAATTAGTGAGAAAAGATCGTGTGTATCAGTGCATGGCATCGAAAGAAAACCAAAAGGGAACTTTTTGTAAGGTGTAAAGATACAGATTCTAGTCATATGTCCTACTTATTCCTTTTCTTATGGCTGAGATCATTTCATCCTATCCAATTTCTCTTAGAAAAGAAAATAAAGAAAGGATGCTTATTAATATGTAGAATGGTCACTAAAAGACACGAGATCCCCTCGTAGATGACGTAAGGCTGTTACAAATATGATCTCTATATATACAATATAACCGAATAATATGTCTATCTAAAAAAAATAACAGTATGCTGCCTTTTCGAAATCTGCAATTTGTGAATGAATAAAGACGTACATTTTTATTTGAGTCCAATGATAGTACAGATGATACACAGACTTCATATATTGAAGTATGAAATACTTTTATCAAGTAACAAAAAAAAAGATGACAAGTTTCCAATCGAATCTTACAGGAGAAGAACATGTTGGGCACACGAATCCTGCTGGTGCAGTTTGAGGCGGAAAACTTTGGATATGAGACACCAAGCAGTTCGTGTGTATGATATCTGGAAACGAACAAAAGATTGAACAAGATAATGCAATGAAAAAAAAAAATTAAAGTAAAATGGTCTTCTTTCCAACAATACTTACGCAAGCAACCCAATCGAGTAGTATCATTTCCAGCTTCCAGAGCAACATGACACAGGGAACATGTAGGAGGCCAATCATACTCGCCATTCACTACCCAGTCAGAGTAGTTTTTGACCTAAGAAAAATGGTAATTAATGGGAAAATTGTGCCAGTAAAAAACTTACAAAAGACATAAAAAATGAAAAGGGTAGTGATGAGTATGCTATAGTGTGCATGTTTTCATGCAAAAGACAAACATGTCTTTTATACGTATAACTTTAATCAGTCATGATTCCTAATTTTGCATGGATGTGATTAAAGTGACAAGAGAAATTGAGATAGTGTTGTATACCTAAAAGATATGAACCAGTGACTGATAAAGACGAAATCATGACGCCGGGCAGTCCAAATTCAAACCAGATATATGACTAGAACAACAACTAAAGCCCAGTGTTTTAAGAGATTGGAAAGGAGCAATCTTACATGGCTGAAGTAGTTAACTAGTTAAATAATACAATGTGCATGTTCATTGTATATATAATTGTAGTCTGGTGGAGTAAGTAGAGTTTTGACTTTGATACAAGGTTTGTAGTATCAATTTTGGGGCCCTTCCCAGGATTGGAGTACCAGGTTTTGTAGTGTCGGGAGGATTTGGTGGTTTTGATTCGGCACTTTCAGAACCTTCGGCAGTTTCGGAATCCATATCAGCTGATAGTGCAAACCATATTTCGATTAGTCTTCTGAACAACGGTAGCCATAAAGTACATGGAACTTCATCATGAACTTGCCGACACATATGAACACAGAAGGTGAATAGGATAGAACACTGTGAACAACAACCAAGGAAAGCAATGTTTCCTATGTTTATTGGAAATTTGGAATGGTGATCAAAAGCTACACATGTCTGTTGCTCTTGCTTTTATAGGATTTTTTAACTTCATTATCTTTAGGTGTGAGGAGTACTAATTTTTGAATCAATACCAAAAAAACTTTGTATAGGGAAATGGGTCTCAGCACTTTTCTTTCTATTTCACGACTATAGAAGTACACTACTTCTGTTCTCTCTGATTAAAAGTAGTGTTTTCAAAACAAAAACAAAAAATTATGTAAGGGTATCAGGGCATGTAACAAATGAGTGTCTAAAGAGTGTTGAGCTGTGTGTTGGAGAAACTTAAGAAGTAGCAAAGAAGCGTCACTCACATAAAACGAAAGTTGCATGCCAAAAATCAAGGTTTGCATTATCGGTCAATATTAAATACCAATACATAACACCTCCAGCCATAGAAACTGCCAAGACCGAATCTCGAAGAAAAAAAGGTCTGAAACCAATACTACAAACCTTGCTAAAAAATCCTTTCATTCACCACTTTCCTCTAGGTATGCAATATTAGGTAATAGTGATATAGAAATCCCTTCAAACTGCCAAACTGATACTCATAAAAAGAACCCAAAACCAATATTGCAAACCTTGCTAAAAAGTCCTTTGCTTCACCACTTTCCTCTCCATACTTCTTATAATGCCAAGCATGTTCATTTTTCTCTCTTCACATAGGCCATGGATGGAGCTAAACAGGAGATTTTGGTAGCGGTATTGTTTGAAGGGTAAGAAACGTCATTCCTTTTATATTTCTACTACAATATCATTTATTCCCAAATAAAACTGTTATCATTCTAAAACTACCCTAACTTTATCATCTTCTTAATTTAGGGATTGCCTTCCCTCTAGTGTGACTTGAGACAACCACCAAAAATTGCATAACATACACCTCACATGCTGCAGCCTACACCTCAATGGATGATAAAACATACCAGTTACCACGAGGTTTCTCTACTAGCCCAAATTCACTCCCCATAGACTTCGACTCTAACCCATCTGCATCAACAACTTGGTTGGTTCTATTGACATGGCCACTAGCATCTCCCAACAATTGGGGAGCATTAAGATTCAAGACCTACACTCTAGTTAGCTTTAGCTTTATTAACATGGTTACTACGCTGAGCTCTATCTTCAAGTACGTTTTTCTAATGCTCACTTTCATTTTATGTGGATTATTGCATACTAATCTTCTTGTATACGTGAAAACAATATGATATAGTATGTGGTATGTCCCCTATCTATTTTCCGTGACGGGATCAACTGATCTTTCATATACTTTTTTATTTCATTCTGTGAATTTCAATCAAAGAAACAACAATTTTCCCTGGTCTCCAATCATATCATGTTATTCTGTTAGTTTCGTTTTCCTTCAGATTCTCTAGTAAGTCCAATGGTTATACATTCACAAAATCCTAAGTGAAAGTATGGACCTGTAGCCTCTGAAATTTTACTTTATCTAGGCATTATATATATATATATATATATATATATATATATATATATATATATATTGGATGGAGACCATAAATAGAGCTGCTAACATAGGAGTTGACCCAGTCCGATAAAATTTGGATTTTGGACTAGCCGAAATCAAAACAAAGGAGAAATACAGATACAAACTCTATAGACAGCAATCCAACCATGTAAAAAAATACTCTAAACAGAACCCACATAGCATTGATTTACATATAAATGAGCTGGCAAAGTGGGAAATATAATGACATAACATCCTAGCATTCAATAACAAGATCCAAGGTGCATTTTTACATTAATAATGGCATGTATCAAGTTTCTAAGTTCCATTCTTCCTCTGACAAGAAGAAAAATATATATGTAATATCGCACCCCTGTGAAGTAGGGTATCATCTCTTGACTACCTTCTCATTTAACCGTGTAGCCTAAACAGCCACTATGGAAGAAACTTGGGACTAGGGCTCAATAGAGCAGAGTCGAGTGTGGCATGTTCAACTTTGGCTTGTTTAAGGGTCAAACTTATTGAGCAAAGCTCGAGCTTCAAAACCGTGTTCAAGCTCGATCTCGAGCCGGCTCGCAAGCTGCTCGAGTTTGAGGGAAGAAACATTCATCCATTACCGCTAGGCCACCATTGTTATAGATGTTCCCCAACGTGCCATTTTCACAAGAAAAAAATTACACATATCGGCACCATATGTTGATTACATCATCTGAGAGAACATCAGCATATATATATATATATATATATATATATATATATATATATATATATATGTCTCATCGGATTGGCCAACATGAAATAACCCAATATCAGTCAAGATATTAAAAAAAAAAGGATTTTTGCTTTTGTTAACTTTAAACGGTTAATGGGTCCCATGTAGTGCCCCGTCCCGCTCAGTCAATCAGAAGAATCGGAACACCAACGGCATTCGGACTTAGCCATACAACGGCTACTCGAAGACCCGCTCGGTCGAGACGACTCCTCGCACAGGTGGGTGTCTTCGGTGAACTTGTCTCAGCTTGGCCTTCGCACTAATAATACGGAAGTTTTCAAATGCACAAGTAGGTTTGATAATAAAAGAGATGAATTCGCATAGCTAAGGAAATAATCTCAAGTCGGGTCGATTGAGTTAGAACATGAAAAAAGGTCCCACGGTCGGCTTAGAAGTGTTGCACGATGGCTTTCAAAATTGATACTCGGTCCTTCGTCTCGTGGCTTGGGAGAAGAAAAAAGTTGGTCTTCGCCACAAAGCTAAGAGTTAGCCTAAGTCATAGGCGTCGCCCGCATAACGCTTGATAAAGCATGCACGGTCCCATCGTCCAAGGCTTGGCATAGCCTTTGCTCACCCCACAAGCTAAGTTGCATCGTGCGGCTTGTGGCATAAGTCTAGGCACCCAAATAACTTGGTTATTCAAAGTCGATCGCGTGCACGGCACATTCCCTCGACGCAAGGCTTAACACAGCCTTTGCTCGTCAAGTTGATGTACGATTAAGTTAGGCTAAGTGATTCTAGGCGATCAAAGACATTCTAAGCACTGTCCCATGTTTTCTACGGTTGTCGATATTACTTGGTTTCACGATCATAAGGCCTGTTAGTACCAACACTAGAGTTAGGAACTTCAGTCTTGTGGCATGGGCCCACCGTGTACTTTTCCTCCATTATTTGTGCTGAATAAATGTCCCTTTTCTTATAAAAACAATCAGTAGTGTGCTACTAGGAGTAATTCTGTTGGTATGGGTTTCAAAATTCCGGAATGATCCATTTACCGTTTTGGAACAGAAACTATTGAACAATTTCAGAAAGAAATAAGCGAAATGTTACAAATTGACATATTGATGTACAAGTAATAAATCATTTAGCAGGCCATAATGCAACAATTCATAGGTAATCAACATATACTAAAATGCGCATAATTCGAACAAAGTTGGTAATTTTTTTCCTCACCACACAAATCTGGTGTTCCGGGAAGCAGATGCATTCGCCGCACACGGGAACCTTGTGCACGAAGCAATAGATCCTAGTCGCCTGAACCCAAAAAAAAAAAAAAAACAAATTTAGAACACCATTACAAACCCTAACCGATCCAAATTATCGGATCTAAAGGCATAGACTGATCCAAATTTCGAAATTGGATCAAATTGATCAGGCTTCAGAGTAAATTATGGTTTTACATGAAATTTGATAAGGAATTTGGGATTGGGATCGGGAAATTTTCACCTTTCGACATTTGCAGACGACCATCGGATCAAACCCTAAAGAGAAGTTCGAGAGGAGAGAGATCTGGAGGGGGTCAGAGAATTTTCGAGGAGAGAAAGAGAGAGGGAGGAGTGAAGGAGAGCGTTGGGATTTAAGATGTGCAGATTGGACGGGTGAGATTTGTTGAACTATGTCATTACTTTCCTTTTTTTAGATTATGGTTCTTTACAATTAATAAAGGCTTTTATATGGGCACATCAATTTGTTATCAAGGCTAGTCCGGATTGTGGCTAGCCCAATTTTTTTTCTTTTGAAAGAGGCTAACCCAATATTTTGATTGGGGCTGTCCCAAATTTCCCTCCTCCCCCCAAACCCATCTCAACTTCTCAACTTCTCTCTCTCTTCCGTCTCAACTTCTCTCTCTTTCAAAACGATCATCCCGCTCACCCGTCTCTCTCTCTTCCACTCCATCTCCTCCGACTGAGTTGAAGCAAGGTCGTCGACTTCTCGTCCGCCCTTCTCCTCTTTCCCGAACAAGAGCACTGGCACCGAAAACTTCCTCGCAAACAAGGAACCCATTGTTTCTTAAATTTTTTATATCCGAAACCCTATAATTAATCTCGTCCGCCCTCCTCCGCTTTATGTTTCATTCATTGTTTTAATTGCAAGTATTTCAATGAAAATTAAATACTTTTAAATCAAAGTAGCACTCACGAACATGAGAATTTCTGTGTCAACGTGGACTGCCCGTTCCTCTAGCAGTCAATTCCTTAACGTGGACTGCCAGAAGAATGGGCAGTCCGCAGTTACGCAGGCTATGGCTTGGACTGCCCAACTCTCTATGTCGGACTGCCAGAAGAATGGGCAATCCAAAGTTACACATGATGTGACTTGGACTACCCATTCTTCTGGCAGTCCAACATTCAGTCTGGACTGCCAGAGAGTTGGGCAGTCCAAAACTAAATATGCTCTGACCTGGACGATTGTTGGGCAGTCCATAGTTATTATTTTAATATCTAATTAAGATTAAATATTAGTCATGAGAAGAAGAGAAAGGAGAAGGACGTTGAGGTCGGGCCTGAAAGAAAACGTCCGACAGCATCAGATCGCAAGGCGCGTGCAGCTGGTAGAGTTCTTGAGAAAGCGCTAACAATCAAAGAAGCAGAACCAGTCTCACAGATAAGGACCCGTGGAACGAAACATGTTGCAAGTCGTTTGAAGAAGCCGGTGAATCATCGTGATGATTCATCTTCTGATGATGATGTACCCGTTGCTCGAAAGAGAGCTGACGATGGATCTGGTCAATCCGGTCCTGCTCCTACAGTCGAGAAAACAGAAGATACTGGCCCAATTGGTTGCTCGATATTGACGTCAATCGAGAACCACATTTCTTATCAGATCTGGAAGGATCCGGTAAAATACTCGTATTAATTATTATCCATATTAATTATTAAAAAAATACTTGTACTTAATATCGGAAGTTTTTTTGTAAATTTTTTATTTGCAGAAAAGCTCGCGCCTTTTGAGGGTAATAAACCATGCGAAGATGTGCAGTACGTGACGATTTGACAAGTCGAAAGAGAGTGTGAAGGCCAAAATCACCCCCACCGGATTGCAAAATTTGGCAAAATACTCGTATCAGATATTGGACCACGCAATGATATCTGCGTTTGTGGAACGTTGGCATCCAGAAACCAATAGTTTCTATTTCGCAGACGGAGAGTTGACAATCACCCTTGATGATGTGCACCATATTTTGGGGCTTAGAGTTTACGGTCGTCAAATGGCGATGGATTATTCTGAGGGTGACTTCGAGATGTATAATGAGCTTCTGGGACTGGTCGCCAATTCTCTTGGGGTTGAGACGGAGACTTTCGTCAGCCTTCCCGAATTTAAGAAGTCATATGGAGTTCCGTTAAGTTTTTTGAGGAATATATTCTGTTCCGACGACTCCGACGATGACGACGACGCACTACAACAAATAGGACCTACAATAGCAGTTTTTCTATAGCGTTCAAGTGTTTCCGCTATAGAATGTTATCAACAACAACGTTCTTTCTGCAGTGCTATAAAAATATCTATCTATAGCGTTTTCTGAATGCTGTAGAATCTACACTACAAAAAAATAGCAAAATATCGACCAACTGTAACCACAGAATTAAGATCCGTCCCTTGGTTTTTCTCGAGTTTCGATAAATTCTAACCTAACCTACCTATTTATTTTCTTCTGCTCAATTGTTGGGTGAGCGCCCAAATTTTTTCCTCTCCAAAAAAAGGGCACCCAAATTTTCCCTACTCCTCCAAAATCCTTAGCTCCAAATGAAAGCCGCCGAAAAATTTTCTCTCCAAAGAAAAGTCTCCCAGCCTAGAAAATAGAGGGAGCCAAAAAGGCGGTGGCCGCGGCATCAAGTTGGAGTCGACGTCGGTGCACGCATAGCGCTGGGGGTCGGTGTCTCACCATGTCAAAATTTCTCTTACCCCAAATCTCTCTCCTCCGATCCGTAAGAAACCCTACTTCGACCGCTCGACCTCATGACTGCGATACTCACCGGCAACTCCTCGTCCTCATCACCACCTACGTCGTCGTCGTGCTCGAACTTGTCTCCTTCTTTCTTAGGTACCGCTCCTCGTCCGGGAAGACAACCCGGTTGATTGAGTCGCTGAAGCCGCTGGTCGTACCGAAGGAGAAAGATCCGAAGGTCAAAGACGGAAGGAAGAAGGTCACAGTGTTCTTCGGCACACAGATCGGCACCGCCAAGGGGTTCGCCAAGGTGAGGATCAGGGTTAGGGCTCCTTTTGTCATTTAGATTGGGAACTCGTTCTTGACTTCGACTTTAGGTTCCTTTTCTGCTTAGGCACTCGCGGAGGAGGCGAAGGCACGACAGGAGCAAGGCCGTCTTCAAAGTCGTCGATCAGGTAGAAAACACTCAAAATTTGGACTAAATTTCGTTGCTTTTAGAGTTTTTGAGCTGTTGGATTGATCACTTGGGTTGATTTTTCATAATTAGGATGGCTATGCAGCAGATGATGTTCACTACAAGGAGAAGTTGAAGAAGGAAAACCTAGCTTTGTTCTTCTTACCAACATGAGCTTTTGATCTAGTGATAAGTTTATCAATTTTTTGGTGATTTAACTTTAAATTTAGCTTTACTTATGTCTGATTTGAATGATTTTAGATACGGTGACGGCAAAACGTGACTAGATTTGATTGAAATTCAACAGTGATAAGGTGTATTTATGCTATTGGTAAGTAATTTGTTGCTGATGTTTGCTTTTATGCATTGTGTTTGGTCAAAATATTGGGAAGAAGATGGACGAGATTCTTCTTAATTAGGGTATTCAACGCTACTTTATTCTCATTATTCTACATAATTAATACTTTCTGAATGGAGCACGAGAACCCTTTGTGGAGCTGAATGTAAGAAGGATTCATGTAGGAGACCCAAAAATTGGGGATTAAGGATTTTAGTTGTTGTTTGTAGGTATCATATACACTAGTCTCTGATATAACGGTGCATATGCAACAAATTATGTCTAAATGGAGCAATTTGACCATGATGTCTCACCCTTATTCTCTCTTAGAGCTTGACGTTAAAGTTATTTGGATTTAACTGTTAACTTTTGTTTGATAGCTTGAAAATATGCTTCCTTTACTATGAGGCGAATCATGTCACTTACAAAATTTACCAATTGACATGTGATATATTTTTCCTACTAATTGGTAGACTATATGAAGTGCTCTAATTCTTATTGCACCTTGAGGTTGTTCTATTAAAGGGTCTGCCTGGTTTGGAATAGACTAAGGTCATCTAAGGTGTCCTTTCCAGGGTATGTACTAATGGAATCGTTCATATGCATCTTATTCTTTCTGATCATCTTAGTTAACTGTCCAGAATGACTTTCAGAATGTTAAAAGATATTATTTAGACTATAGATGCTATTCTCTTATAGTTGAAGAAACGTCCAAAGTTACTTCGGGAATGTCAAAAACTAACTTGTTAGACTGTTTGTAATTTATGCCAATTTTCTATCGTTTCCTCCAAAATATCTTCCCTAAAACTCAGATCCTGCATCTTTTCTCTAGTTGTAGCAGAGAAAGAAGCTAATTTCTGAAGCTGTTGCCCTTGTCGGAACAGACTCATGAGTGGCCAAGAAATATTTTCACATAGCTTAACATCAAAGGTGGAATCACTTCCTGTATAGATTTTGTGGATGCACCTTCTACTCTATTTTTTGGGGAAAATACATGTTTCTTTTAAGATATGATTCACTTAGAAACATCTTATTGAGAAGGGGTTCACTTGGAAAAAGTGGACAATTAACAGGCATCAAACACATGGGGTTTCTTTTCTGTTGATATTGCATTTCACGGAGCCTTTTCGTATCTCCTCTCCCCCTTTTTGCTAATTTCACTTGATGTTCCTTTGCATTCATTATTATCTACACTATAAGTTATACGGTCAGCTTTAGGACCCAAATTGGTGCTGGATTATTGAGAAGGTGCATGATTACTTGGGCATATTTTTTTGTTGTTTATTGTCAAGTCTCATTATGTTTTTTTACCATTTTTTTTCTTTAGGTTCAGCAACCTTTTGATCCTGCTACAAGCTATTATACATCAGTATATCGACCTAGTGCTGACGGTGATGGTCGCTTCTCTCCTTTTTTTGCCCCTGGTGCTGCTACTAAGTACAATGGGAACATTGCAGTCTTACCTGCTCAGACTGGCCAGTCTGCTCAAGAGGTTTACTTTCTGAATTACCCGTTTTGGCTATGTTTCTTGTGTTTATTAAAATAACATTTTTCCTTGGTGGGTTTTCTGAAGTTCTCCTAAACATCCACACACTCTTTATATTTATGCATCTTTTAAATGCAAATGTGCCTTTGATTTTCTCTTCATCTTTTCTTCATGGACACTGATTACTTCATGTTCTTTTTCTCAGAGTGCAAACTCTTTGGTTCTATCTTCGACTGACCCAGATCCTTTAGTAACCCAAACTGCTGGAGTTATGCTAGATATATAGAACATAAGCTATATCACTGGGAACAAAGTAAATGGTTTTTTCTCTCAGGTGAGTAGAGCTCAATTATCTTCTTGTTCATCAATATATGATCTTGTGTGAACTTATTTTTTTATATAATAATGTGTTTTCTTCTCAATTTTGTGTAGGTTGGCGTATAATTTTTTGATGGTTGTGGATAGCTAGAAGGAAAGAGGAGATCGAACTGTTTTTTAGCCTACTGATATCTTGTAAATGGAATGGTTTATTTTGGACTACTAGGCGTACAACTACTTTTTGTACATCTTGAATGTTTTAATGATAACTATTTTTTGTACATCTTGAATGTTTTAATGAAACATGTTCATATTTTGGCAAACCTTTTCTATATTTTGATTGATCGAAATTGAAGTTGCGATTGAAATTGTTGAAATCAAAATTACGATTTAACATGAATTTCTATGGTTATTTGTATGTGATACAAAACAGGTTATTCAGATATGAAATTCTGTAGCAGATTTATAGCACTCAAAACGTCTAAATATAATAGCGTTTTCCAAAACTGTTGGCCGCTATCACGATAGCATATGACGAACGCTATAATAAATCAAATCATCTACAACATTTATGAACGTTATAATCCATCTACAGCATTCACGGACGCTATAAAGCATCTACAGCATTCACAAACGTTATAAACAATCCACAGCACTCACGAACGCTATAAACCATCTATAGCATACACGAACGCTATAATCTATCTACGGCATTCAAGAACGCTATAATGTTATAGCGTTCACATGCCTTGACATACTATAGCGTGGGCAATTATAGCTGACAGAATACGCTATAGAAGGCTTTCTATAGCGTTCTGCGCATGCTATTGTAGGCCATATTTGTTGTAGTGACGATGCTAGTGACGACCCCGTGGCCCGAGCATACATACAGTTTATCCAAGGGGCCGTCGGCATTACCGACAAGTCCGGGACCGCGATACATGCCAAATATCTAAACAATCTTACGGACTTGAATACTGTGGATGAAGTATCATTCGGAAGTGGTATCCTAGCACATCTCTACCGCGAGCTTGGTGCTGCATCTCGAGTCGAGTCGAAGACAATAGCTGGTTGCCAGACTCTGCTCCTTGTAAGCAAATAATACCCTATAGTGTTTATAGGTAATATAAAATTCTTTTGATAACGATGACACTATTATATTTTATATTTACAGGCGTGGATATACGAGCATTTTTCGACGTTGAAGAGGGCAACTCTTAATAGAGATTATGATGAGCAGATGCCTAGGATGTGCAAATAGAAGCCAGCTAAGATAGATACCAGACATCCACATACGTTGGCAACCCTACGTGTCGCTCTAGAAGATATGAAGGCGAAGGAGGTGAAACAATTTGCACTATTTAGAGACATTAAGTTAAAGTAGCATTTACGTACGACTATAGTTTTTCACATTGATTAATAATTCCTTAAGTAATGATTACATATTATAGATTATTTGGAATCCATATCGGGATATGCGAAATACTACTCGTGCGGTGCAACCGGTTGCACTAGTTAGAGGCCCGATATTTTATCATGAAACTGAGGAGCCTCACATCCCAGACCGATTGCTTCGTCAGTTTGGTTACGTACAGACTATCCCTAGCTCTTTAAAATTGAGGACTGCTGCCAAAGGGAAGAATGCAAGGACTTATGTCCCGCCGTACTACCCTTGGGGTTCTATGTTTTTCACTGAGTGGCAATGTCATGTTGTCGGTGAAACCATATGAACTCCGGCCGTGGAGATGTGGGATTGTAGTGAGGATTATATGGAGTATTACGTGGATGCCGGACATGGGATGATGTTGGATCCGAATAAGCGAAGTGCTAAAGTGCCGGTAGCTGCTCATCTACCATCCAAGTCAGTACTATATGAAGCACTACAGAAGATGGTAAGTGTCTGTAACCCAGTCTCGTATTGATGAGTATCAGTACCTTAAGTTATAATTTTTGTTCGTGCATGTAGGCTTCGAAAGTTAAGAAGTTAGGGAAAAGTTTGATCAGATGCAAGGGCGAGAATTACAAAGATGTTGGCCTGCAGATGCAAAATATCACATATGATTATCCATTTTTCGAAGAGGAGCGACGCACGAAGAGGCATCATGACCAAGAATGACTATATGACTAGTATTATTCGTGACTTTGTGACAATGTGTATGTGACTTTGTGACTCTTTACTGACTTCGTGACTATGTAACAAGTATGACTATGCGTATCTGAATACTCTGTGACTATGTGTATGTGACTAGTATGACTATGCGTATCTGAATACTCCGTGACTATGCGTATCTGAATACTCTGTGACTATGTGTATGTGCAAGTATTGAGATGTTGCAAGTTTTGAGACTATTGAGACTAAGTATAGAAAAAAGTATAGAGATGTTGCAAGTATTGAGACTCTTGTGACTATGTGCATGTGACTAGTATTTATGAGTAGCTGAATCATTTTATTGCAAGTATTGAGATGTTGCAAGTATTGAGATGTTGCAAGCATTAACATGTGGACTGCCCAATTCCTGGGCAGTCAATCTCACAGCAAATATTGAGATGGACTGCCGAGTTTTCTGGCAGTCCACAATTACATGTGGACTGCCAGGAAATTGGGCAGTCTATCTCAATACTTGCTGTGAGATGGACCGCCCAGTTTTTTGGCAGTCCACATGTTAATGCGGACTGCCAGGATCATGGGCAGTCTAACTCACAGCAAGTAGTGAGTTGGACTGCCCAGTTTCCTGGCAGTCCATATGTAAATGTGGACTATCAGAAAACTGGGCAGTCCAAGTCAGAACTTGCTGTGTGTTGGACTATCCAGGAAACAGGGCAGTCCAACTCACAGCAAGTATTGAGATGGACTGCCCAGTTTTCTGGTAGTCCACATACTCATATGGACTGCCCAATGTCTGGGCAGTCCAACTCACATCAAGTATTAAGTTGGACTGCCCAGTTTTCTGGCAGTCCACATACTCATATGGACTGCCCAATGTCTGGGCAGTCCAACTCACAGCAAGTATTGAGTTGGACTGCCCAGTTTCCTGGCAGTCCACATTTACATGTGGACTGTCAGGAAGCTGGACAGTCCATACCAATACTTGTTGTGAGTTGGATTGTCCAGTTTTCTGTGCAGACCATATTGCAACATTCAATAACTAATGATACTAACGATCCAAAATGATACTCATGAATACTTGTTACATTCATCAATACTTGATAGGAAAATGATACAAAATGATACTCATCCATATTGCAACGGTCATATACATGATGATACTCATCCGTATTGCAACATTCATATACAAAATGATCATCGTCTATACTTGTTACATTCTTCTATTCAAAATGATACAAAGTATTACAAAATGTGATATATTGCAACGATCTTCTATACAAAATGTGATATATTGCAACATTCTTCTATACATCAGTTAATTAATACATCGTAGTGTCCCTCCGGCCTTGGTATAGGTTCCACGTAATTCGTGATTTTCTTGTAAGCATTTATAGCATCGGTGTATGGTGCTACCCAGGAGATCGATTCATCCGGAGCATATTTATATCAAACTGATGCAGGAGGAGAAATAGGAGAGTGGCCGATCAACCGCGGGATAACGAAGTGATTTTTGTCGAGTCCAATGGTATGTAGGTTGGATATACTGTACTCTGCGGGAGGAGCGCACATTGGAAAGAATGTATTGTTGATGTTCTGGGAAAGAACGATAATTGGTAGCTTGTACTTGTTAGCGAATAGATATGCAGCAGATGATACATCCAAGTAATGTTCTGGTCCAGTGGTCTGGGTATCGCACGGAATGCTTGTCAACAATTCTCCAACATGTTCTTGGCCAAGTATTTTACTGTAGAATGGAAGACGAGACACCAACTCAGAATATAGCTCTGCTCTGACTTGTCTCCATCCGTCTTTAGGGGGGTAGCCTAGATGTCGTGCAAGTACATGAAATCCACAATGGCCGTCTTTCGGCACATCATCTATAGACCAAATATATTCCCGTATGGCGGGCAAAAAAACACCAATGTACACATCAAGCGCTGTAACAACACTAGTTTTCTGCATCTTTCTGTGAGTAGGGAGCTTGTTCATCCTCTTCGGAATGACTACACGTTCCACGCTTCTTTCAATATGCTCAAATAGTGAGGGTTCTCGCTTAGTATCCTGGAGCTTCTTCTTATGTGTTCTTTTTGGCGGTCTACCCTTCGGAGCAATGACAATAGATGGCTCTTGTATATGACTACTTGTCGGATTGGCAAGTTCTTAGATTTTGAGCTCAATAGACCTCCTCTCAGGTTCTAGTGCGGCACACCATCTTGCATGAAGAAGTTTCATCTGTGGCATGGAAAAGAAATCATCATGAATGTCCACTATAGGCATGATCGACAGCTGTCTCCAACGTTGATCAACAACCACTACTGGAATAGGTCTACATTGACGTCGATATTCGTTGATCTCGTGTGCACAAGGGAGGCCGAGACAAGTACGATATGTACAACCACATACTTCGGTATCCAACCCGACTGAATTAGCATGACCAGTCTCATGAAGTAGTAAATTCAATGCAAAGTGGGACACAACATGGATTAAATCAGACAAGAGATGTTCTTTCTTATTTTGGTGCATCACAATATTGAGGCTCATCTCAAATGAAGCATTTATCTCGTTCACGGTGGAATTGGTCATTTGATTGATTGCTTTCCAAACTGACACAAAACCCCCGACCGATGAACGAAGATGTCTTTTTAGTCTTGAATGTGATCCTTCGGCACGGTTGGTAGTGGTCGTGCCGTAATGTTTCACCGTATTCGTCCATGCCAAGACAAATTTTTCTTTATGTGGATCAAACCATGTGTCTTTGATATAAGATATACATGCCGGGTTGCTCTTTTCCCACTGCTCTTTGAAGATGTACCATGCTGCATCGAAAGTTTCCTTAGTACTTGCTCGCCATACAAGGGTCCAATCTCTGTAGAATTTTTCGAAGCGTTCCATGTCGACTTTGCCATCTACTTTCTCGAACTTTATCTTGCATTGTGCTTGAATATTTCGATTTACATGCCAACTGCATAATAATATACGAGCATGAGGAAATACGATATCAATAGCATTCATCAATGCATATTTCTGGTCGGTGACAAAAACAGACGGCTCTCTCTGTCCAGTGTAAAGTGACTTCAACTTTTCCAAAGCCCATGTATAGTCCTCTACTGTTTCGTTCTTCATGAAACAAAAGGCAACTGAAAATGTTTTACCAGTAGAAATGAAGCCGACAATGTGAAAAAGAGGCATCTTGAAATTTATTAGTCTTGTACGTGCAATCAACAACCAAGACATCGGCGAAGGACCGTGCCAATTATGTGCAATCCGGATGGGACCAAAACATAGAAATGATTTCATTCCTCTGCGGAAGTCTTCTATGGTATTCCACGTAATAATTTTCGCCAAGTACCTTCAACACTTGCTGCATCGTCATTCTTCCTTTTAGAGTATGTTCTCGACCTAGCAAGTGCATTGTATATTGTCCTCAAACTGGACTTGTTCTTATCATTCTTCTCACGCAGTACGGAATAAATTTCTTTAGGACCAACTCCGGAAGTTGACAATTCTTTAACTAACTTTTTCTCATCGTCGTTCAATCTTCCAGCGTAGGGATGACCAACAAGCGTGTCCGACACAGGATGATTGTGCATCCCATTCCTCACCACAACTGTCCACTTCTCATCATTTTTGCACACCAACACTAGCTTGAAGGGACAACCACATTTTCTTGTCCCTGCCGCTTTCTTCGGAGTTTTTGTTACGAGAAGTTCATCTTTTTTACGATGATCCCTATACTGCCCACCTCTTTCACAACCAAGATCTACAGTTTTTCGCTTCGTCCGGTGCCTTAACGACCTTGAAATGACAAGGATTGTGTTCGATCGTCTTCCAACTTCTCTGCACCATTCTAATGCTGCGTCGTAAGATTCAAAAACCATATCCGTCGAGAATATAGTCCTCAAATCAATGCACATAGGAGATGGGGTGCCCTATAATAAATTTCCGATTTTTTTAATAACTAAATCAACGACAAGTGCAAAGACAATATCCAATTCAGGACTCACATTGCAGTTAAACTAGACTGCCAGAAATTCTGACAGTCCTAAGTGGTTGATGGACTGCCAGAAAGTGTAAATAGGGTATGAACACTTGGACTGCCACACTTTCTGGCAGTCCATAAAGTACTATGGACTGCCAGAAAGTGTGACAGTCCAGTTAAATAGGGTATGAACACTTGGACTGCCACACTTTCTGGCAGTCCATAAAGTACTATGGACTGCCAGAAAGTGTGACAGTCCAGTTAAATATGGTATGAACACTTGGACTACCACACTTTCTGGCAGTCCATAACCAACAATCTAATTTTTCATAATCGAAACCCAAAAATCTAATTTTGCATACATATTCTCATTCTCATGGAGATCCCAATCAAAAGAGAAGATGTTTGGCACTTCCAAACTAACAGTTTCATTCAAAACGGAACACCAACAAGTGAGAATACCAAGACCTAATGTTTCTGTTTGGCAAAACATAGAACAAGTGTGAAATTTATGGTTGTGGCACATTATGGTTTATACGCTTCCTTGGCTGCGTTTACTGTCAAGGCCATTGAGATTTTTCTAGGTCATCATCAGCTTCCTCGTCGATCCCTATATCTTTCTTTGGAGGAAGCTGCATTCCTATCGCTAAGCAGCCAGCAGGGAACAACATTCTGCACCTCCTCCGCCCGACTGATAGCAATGAATAAAACTACATAATTAGGTTTCCTTTCTGCTAAAAGAGTGTGCCGATCCCATCAGGAATCAATGCTTTAATAAGAGCAAACATAGATTAAAACCCTCTCCTATCGAAGCTTGAATATAGCTTTCAGACTCCTCCGACTGACCAAAGAAACAACTGCTGCTCAGATTTATAGCTCAGTAGCTGTTTCGTACAACACTACGTCATGATCATCGGGAAGCAATATCAACAGACTAGCAATCTCAAACATTGTCTGGTAACATTCAATACAAAATATCACGACAAGATACTCATCCCATAGGCAAGGGCATACTTGTGTCTCCATTTTGTTGCTAACAAACTTATAAATCTGATAGCATAACCAACGAAAGGTATTGACTGTAAAGTAATAATAAGATACACATGTTACAACACTCTTCTTCAACCCAAATAGGAAATGCCAAAGTCGAAAAATCGCTTCTTACTTAAATCAGTCCCCTGTTGAAAACTCTGCACCTTAACATCATCAAGAAGGGTCCGACCACCTTGTTCTACAAGCACTTGTCAAACCGCTTTCACAAGAACAAACAACGGCCTGTCTCCCAACCTCTCACGGCCCTGCAAGAGTGATACTCGTGTCATCAGCCAGCACATTTACGGTACAAGGAAAAGAAAATTATCAAGTTAAATAATAAATGAACCGTGAACGGGAATAAGAAGAAGAACGGCAACCCTTCTTGGGGATATAAATATTCAATGGCGAAACTGTTAGCACAATAATGCTCAATAATGCTTCGACGCACAGGGGCGGATTTATTGGTGGGCTGATTTATTGGTGGGCTCCAGCCCACCCAGCCCAATTTTTTTTTTTCTTATGTATGTGGTCCTTCAGGAGCAGCCCAGCCCACCCACCCACACCCTAACATTTATTAAGACCCAAGTCACCCAACGAATCAAACCATTCACTAACACCCAAAATGTTAGAGTTAGGGCACGTCCTCTGGCGCTTGGCGAAGCAGCCCGCAGCCAGTGAAGCATCCGCGCCGCGCGCGCGTCACAATCACGCGAAGGATGGGACTCCCCGTCGCTGTGCCGCGCCTGCTTCGCAATCACGCAGAAGGATGGGACGGATGGGACTAGTCGACATACGACAGAGGGCCAGAGGCTCAGAGCGGCAGTCGACAGAGCCTAGGCGCCGCCGCGCCGCGAGGGAGTCCCATCGCCGAACGGTCCGAACCGAAGTTAAGTCTTCGTCTCCTCTCCTGTCTCCAGAGTCCAGACTCTATATAAGGATGTTAAAATCCCAATTCCTATATTAGAAATTTGGACTCAGGATCGTCGATTCTTGGCCGAGTCGCCGAGTACTGTGCAGGGACCATGGACTCAGGGTCAGGACTCAGGACTCACATTTTGACTCCATTTGTAGTTTGATAGATATGTATGGTGCAACTATCATTGTGCTGAAATCTTTGGTTGAAGAAGGATCTACAAATACAATTCGTGGGGAAGCTGGTGGTTCTATAATAGCAATGAAATCCTTTGATTTTATATTCATATTGCATCTTATGCAGAAGATTATGGGAATTACAGATATACTTTGTCGAACGTTGCAACATAAATCTTTGGATATTTTGAATGCAGTGAATTTAGTCTCATCGACAAAAGCATTACTTCAAACACTACGAGAAGAAGGTTTTGATTATCTCCTTGTACATGTTAAATCAATTTGTGTGAAATTTGATGTCGATATACCTGATATGAACAGCCGGTACAAAGAACCTACTGGACGTTCTTGCCAACAGAACGATCACATCACAGTTGAGCATCACTATCGCATTGACATTTTTAATGCTACGATTGATTATCAGTTGGATGAGTTACATTCTAGATTCAATGAAGAGTCGATGGAACTACTTATGCTTAGCTCTGCTTTGGATCCTAGGGACAACTTTAAAGCTTTCGACCCTGATCGAATTCTTTTACTTGCCGAAAAGTTTTATCCAGGTGATTTTAGTGGACAAGACATGCATCATTTGAAGTATCAGTTAGATCACTATCGACTTGATGTGGTTCACCACGAGAACTTTTAGAATATCTCAACCATTTCAGAATTGTGTCGTGGATTAATTGAAACAAATAAGGCGGCAACTTATAATTTGATCGATAGGTTGATTCGTCTTGTTTTGACTCTTCCTGTTTCTACGGCAACTACAGAACGTGCTTTTTCAGCTATGAAGCACATCAAAAGTACTTTTCGTAACAAGATGGAAGATGAGTACTTGAGCGATTCAATGGTTGTCTACATCGAAAGAGAAATAACAGAGATGATCGATACAAATTCGATAATAGATGCTTTTGCTTCTTGGAAGGATCGACGAGTCCAATTTCGCTAGTAAGTGTTCTACTTTTATTATATTGTTCTCTTTCATTCTCTTTATTTGTTTGTGATTGAAATTTATTTTGTGATAGATTTTTTTCCAGGATATAAGAAGATGGAGGAGAGTTTTGGGAGGCAGAAGCAAAGAAAGCAGATCATTAGCTCTTATCTTTATTCTAATTTTTTTTTCCATTTTTCATCTTATGTATGACAATGATGTTTTGACTTTTTGTAATTGCCTTGAGCAACATGATCACTTATAAAATTCAGGCATTTGGATTATGATGGCATTATAAGAAATTTTTTATGTGAATTTTTTTTTAGTGTATTTTAACTTCAGCCCGGGGTAAACTTAAATCCTGGCTCCGCCCTTGTCGACGCACAAGTCTACAAACACACGTTGACTATGGCAAGTGAACAAGAAAGCCTGGGCAAACTTGTTAACACAAAAATGCTACGACGCACAAGTCCATAGGCACACGTTGACTATGGCAAGTGAACAAGAAAGCCTCAGAACGCAAGGTGAATGCAACTCTGTATTATATTAGATTTGGATATGCAAGAGTAAATCCTTCAATAATTTCAACTGCTCGAGTAACTGACATAATATAGAATAATCCTCCTCCATAAATTTGATCACTCTTTATGAAAGAATATTGATATACACAGTAGCCCAAAATAAAAGCAGGATAAAAGAGAGCTAATGACATAACACACAAAGTTCAGAAAGCTCCACTAAAATAACCGGGAATGTCTATGACTAGCTGTCAACCAGACACGTACCCTTTAGGAGTCTGGTCAAATCCAGGTCAACTATGAGCAAGCGAGGGCCTTTCCAGAAATGCTCTATAGCCAATTCACGTTTGAAAGGCCTATTCACGGTTAACTGAATTCGTACAAGGAACAGATGTTCCGTGATTCTGGAAAGCATGTTCTGGACTGCAGAAAGCTGTTGAAATTGAATGCGGAAACCCAGAGTGACAATATAGCATAAACTTACTTGGGTTTCTCATGGTAGTCAAAGGCGTGCCTCGCAGAAAGGCACAACAGCTGGACCTCGCACCTCACTAGGCCAGGCGCCTTTCTCCGGGCGCGCCTATGGCACGCCTTTCAACAAGGCTCAACCTAGAAAAGGCACGCCTAGGCGCGCCTTATGTGTTTTTATACATATATAAAACAAATTGAAGCATGGAAATAAATCTTTTCCTCGTACAAGTGAGAGGGAGATAGCACTTTCCACGGTTGCCAAAGTTGGTTATTAAAATAGAAAAACTAAATTTTACAAAAAACGTGGTAGGAAGAATACAAAATCTTATTAGTTATGTTAACTGCTACTGCTATTAGTGCTCTGCTAGTTCATTTGGTTATGTTTTAACATATTTTTGTTAGTTTTAATATGTTATTTGGTTTTATGTCTTACATACTAATTTATTTATGTATATTTTACTATATATTAGTTTTGCGTCTCGCTTCGCTCGGACGCGCGCCATAAGTGTGCCTTGTGCATCGGGCGATATAGAGCGCCTCGAGTGCGCCTTTGATTACCTTGGGGTTCTACATCGTTTTGAAAGACATTATTGTTGGGATTGTCTGAATTTTGAACTAATGATTTTTTGTTTAGTTTTGACTTTTTTATGATTCTATAAAATGCTACTTGATTAATTTTGAATATTAAATATATATTATATTACATATTTTTATCCTTAAAAACGTTCCACATTCCTGATAAACGTATTGTGTTCCAAACAGGCGTTCCAACATACTACGTTCCTGTTTTGTTCTACATTCCAGATAACCACGGTCCAAGTTTTTTGGTGGTCATGCACATTATGGTCATGCAACCAATGAGCAAGCCTCCAAGTTGCTTTTATCTCCTGGACTATTAATGAGAATACACAGAGAGAAGATGATGAAGATTGTTATCGGGAGTTACTTAGGGATCATGGCATAACAAGCCAAAGAGCCAAAGCAGAATCACCAAACCAAACCAGTAGGGATCATTGCATATCACTAATCAATCTGTCAGACGACATTAGTAACCACCCAGGCCATACAAATACGTGAGAAACCTCAAATTTTTAATTTTGTTTCACTTCTTTAATCATTTCAAGATGTTGGATCATGACCAATAGTGTTGGTTCTCAAGTTGGACTTCACACCTTGTAATTTGAACTAGGAAACAGTCCTAAAAGATAAGAAAGCCTGTAAGGAAATAATCCCAATATTGGGTCCATTCTTAAAGCAAATAAATATTCCTCAAAATGTATGCATCAGTCAAAGCAGTAGGGATCATTGCATATCACTAATCAAAATGTATGCATCAGTCAAAGCAGAATCACCAAACCAAACCAGTAGGGATCATTGCATATCACTAATCAATCTGTCAGACGACATTAGTAACCACCCAGGCCATACAAATACGTGAGAAACCTCAAAATTTTAATTTTGTTTCACTTCTTTAATCATTTCAAGATGTTGGATTATGACCAATAGTGTTGGTTCTCAAGTTGGACTTCACACCTTGTAATTTGAACTAGGAAACAGTCCTAAAAGATAAGAAAGCCTGTAAGGAAATAATCCCAATATTGGGTCCATTCTTAAAGCAAATAAATATTCCTCAATTCCTAGAACAAGTATTTGCTATAAGGTCATATGTGAATGCAAAATCAAGGATCTTAGTACCCCCTTCATTCCTAATTCCATATCCACAAGCTTCGTGCATGCTATCATAATTTTATTAACATTTATCTTGTCTGCTATTCCTTCTAAATCAAGAATCTTTTCATGTAATTCTACTACAAACTTTATTACATTCATCTTATCTACTATTCCTTTTAGATCTACAACATTGGTAATTTTATCATGGCCATTATTAGTGGTGCCAAGAATAAAAAGAAAAAATGCATAAATATTATGTTGGTGTATCGTTAAGCCCCCACCCCTCCCAACAACAGTAAGGGGAAAATTTGTCATAGACCATCCTTTAGAGATGTGATTCACTGTTGGATTTTATCAATACTATAACACTCTTAATCAGTGTTCTAAAAATCGGCGTAGGCGCCGGCCTAGGCGCTAGGCGCCGGCCCACCGCACCGAAAACCCCCTAGGCGGTTGGCTAGGCGGCTAGGCGGGCCTAGGCGCCGCTAGGCGGGCCCTAGGCGGCCGTGTTTTTTTATTTTATTTTTTTTTAATTTTGTTTATTCTTAGTTGTATTTTGGATATTTGTTTGAGTTTTAAGATAGTATTTGGATTTTAGAACATTGAAATTTCAAATTTCAAAATTCAAAATTTCAAAAATTTCAAAATAAAAATAAAAATTCTAGGCGGGCTAGGCAGTAGGCGGACCTCCGCCGCACCGAGTCCGCCTAGCGATTTTTAGAACAATGTACTTAATTATGTTGTGCAACAATATGGAAGTATATAAATATCTACATGCATTGGAGATTAAAATGTCACAAAATTTTGCAAGATGAAAAAAGCATGTATCCAACCTTCAGCTCTGGCAATTCAATAACACAAGCACATTCAACCACCTCAGATCCAACACGTTCTGAAACAAAAAAATAATTAAATAGATTACTTGAAGAAACTAACACAAATGATATATACCTAAAGTAGATCTGACGAATGACAAGGGAGTCAAATGTATACAGAATTTCTATAATGACCTTACGATTTCTGGAGCAATTTTAAAGTTCAATTAGAAAATTACCCAACAGCTTGATTGCAGCACACAAGGTCCCTCCAGTGGCAATAAGATCATCAATAACAAGGACACGATCTCCTGGTTGGACAGCTCCTACATGCATTTCCATTATGTCGGTCCCATATTCTAGAGTATATTCTTCTGAAATGACTTCACCTATAGGCCCTCATAAATTATTAGCCAGCAGAAATAGATACAGGATATAGAAATAAGTCAGTAAGTATAATCGTAAAGAGAACCTGGACATCTAGAAGTCATGTAATGTTGTATACATTGATACACATTTGTCAAGTAAGAAAAATGAAATTGTTTTAAATATGTATGTGCATGAAGATTTCAAGTGATCGCCTCAGAAGCACAGAGAGTCAGACCAGATTCTGCATCTTCTTTGTAACTGGCATAACTATAACTACAGGTCTACAACAACAACAGCAAAGCCTTTATTCAGATTTTTCTGGCAGCTGTTTGAATCCTTTTCCGGGTCAGCTGTTTGAATCCTTTTCTTCCATTCAGTTCTGTTAAGGGAAAACGACAAAAGCAACACACACAAAAAGGCAAAACGACAAAAAAACAACACAAACGACAAAAATTGACAACAAAACAACCAAAAACGACCAAAAAATGACCAAAAACGATAGAATTGACATAAAATGATAAAAACCAAAAAACAACCAAAAAGAGACGAAAACGGAAAAAAAAAACGACAAAAACGAAAAAAAAACGACAAAAATGATAAAAGCGACAAAAACGACAAAAAATAACAAAAAACGACAAAAAAGGGGAAAAAAACAAAACAACAAAAAAGAGATTAAAAAGCAAAAATGACAAAAAAACGATAAAAAATGTCAAAATATGACAAAAATAACCAAAAAAAAGACCAAAAGTGACAAAAACGACAAAAAACAACCAAAAAGGGACAAAAATGACCAAAAAATTGAAAAAAACGATCAAAACGGGAAAAATGACCAAAATGGAAAAATGACCAAAAACGAAAAAAATTAAAAAATAAAAATGAAAAAAAGATAAAAAAGAATTTGAAACAATTTTTTTTTCCGGGCAAAAAAAAAATATACCCACCTATTCTTAAGGGATATGATTCCCCTGTTTCATGGGTAAATTATTTACCCGGGTATTGGTAATTTCCGAAAATAACTTTTGTATAGGCTAAACAAACACGGTAATATATTCCCTCACTAAATTTTTCCGGGAATAAAAAAGAATACCGCGTACCAAACGTCCCCTAAGGACCCAAAATTCTTTAAAATAAAAAAGGTAAAAGGACACCAAAAGCTGGGGCAAAATGGAAAAATAAAAGAGAAGGAAAAGAATTTATCTGGTTTGTGAGAATAGTGGAAGTGGGTTAGTGCAAAATGTGATCCAACATAATCATGAGCTAAACTTTTACAACCGACCAATACTTCACAGTGTGAAATTTTGCAGTATCGCTGGTCCTAATTTATACTAATTAGGGGGCATTTGGTATGCAGAATTTTATTATTCCCCTAACAAATTTAGTGTCAAAAACCTATTCCCACGTTTGGCTTAGCTTATAAAATTTATTTCCAGAAATTATGAATATCACGATAAAAATTTGCCCACAAAACATGGGAAGCATGTCCCTTAAGAATAGGTGGATAATTTTCTTTTGTCTGAGTAATAATAAAATAAAATAAAACCATTTTTTATTTTTTTTCTACTCTTTTAGGAGAAAATTTTTTTTTCTCTTTTATTATAATTTATTTTTTCGTTACTTTTGAATTATTGTTTCTCGTTAAAAAAAAAACACTTTTAAAGCTTTTTCTCGTTTTTTAATTTTTTTTTATTTGTTTTAAGAAATTTTTTGGATCTCTTTTCCATTTTTGGGTTTTTTCGTTTCTTTTAGATTACTTTTAAATTTTTTTAGTTTTACTTGAAGTTCTTTAATTTGTTTTCCTTTATCGCATTTTCTTTTTCACTTTTTATTATATCTTATTTTAACAAAAAATTAGTTTTACATTTTTTTAAATCCTTTTCTTTTTTCTTTTTTTCTTTTTTCTTTTTAAGAAACTTTTTTGGATTTTAAGTTTTTTTTCCCCTTTTTTTGCTTTTCCTTTTTATTGGGTGTTACCCCCTTTCTTCATCTTTTTCGCTTAAAAAAATTTTGGTTGGGTGCGTTTCACGTCGGAATAAGTTTGGGTTAGGTACAGTACGGGTCAGATCATAAAAAATAATTTATAAATAAAAATATTATGATACCAATAGGATTTGAATCGTATTCACTTGTGTACTAACGTATCGCCTTAACCAACTACACTATAAAAAGTCACAAACAAAAAATAACAACTATTAAATATATTTAATCATCAATCAAAATTGTCATATTTTTATATGAACTATTTATTTATATATTCACCAAACATGGGAATATAATATTCGAGGAAATTTTACGTCCAGGATATAATTCCAAAAAATATAGAATTTCCAACTATATAGTTTTTCGCGTACCAAACGCCCCCTTCGTTTATTAAGATAATCATACTAATTTTATGTTCATTCTATTCTACATGGGATTCTTTCTTTCAACTCTTTGGCTTAACGTGTCGCAGAGATTAATGCAATTCCTTAAAGAAAATTGTATTATCTTAGAATCTTCCTCCATAGTTGCATGAGCTTAAACTGCATATCCAAAATATATGTCTACCTACCTACCATTTGTATGCCTAGGTTTTATGGCATAACCCTCTCAGTCTCATGTTTGATGTTACCTTGACCAGAAATTTGGTACCAACATAAATGGTTAATGTCAGGTCAACAACCTTCATAAAAACTCGAGTCAAATCTTTTATGGAGCTTTATTATGCTACATAGCCAACTGTATTCTGATAGGAGGGCTTGACGATGATGTAACTACAATCTAAATCCATTTATAGAATTTTAGCTATACTACGAAAAACATTATGACCAACCAAGCAACCATGGCAAGTTCTATTGAGACATCATAGATAAGCATGTACCTTTCCAAATTAGTATATTTCCATGATGGCAGTTTATCTATCTAAAAATGATGATTCTACTTTACTATCAAAAGATTTTTAAAGAACAAAATCCAACAATCATTATTAGCAATTTCCCCTTGAAATTTGAACTTAATGTTTCATGACATTACAGATACACAGACACATTGCCACTCTAGTACAACTCCAAGATACTTCAAGTCATTGTATCATGATAATGTCACAAATCCACAGCTGTTGCTACTTAAAATAAATGTGCAGTCCAGACAATGTGTCTAAACCATCTAAATTCTAGATCATATTTTAAAGCAACCTGTCAAATGGATCCACTCTTATTTTATATGTGCATATATGTTTTTACATGGGCATTACATTATATAGCCATATCAACTTACAAGACTTGTGGAAACTTGACACTTAGGACACTTCCATAGACGGGAGCACTTGGTAGTCGTGACATGCGTCCAGGTAACACTGTTACAACCGACCAAATATGTAACTAGTTTGTTGATATAATGCACCTGTATAGACATGATATCCATGAAAAATGAAACTGAAAAAGCCTCACAAAAAGTAAAGGTGAAGAATTATGAGAAACTGTGTACCCCGACTCGACACTTTAAGGCAAAGTATGTTTCGACCCAACATGACACGGGTACGGGATAAGGATCGGATCCTCCATGGTGAGGATAGGACACTGCAGATGAAAATAAATAAATAAAGGGAGATGAAGGGTCTTATTGCTGCTGCAGAGAAGGGATGATCACCACTTTAACTTGATGTTGTTGTTGTCGCAAAGAAGGGACTCTTATTCAAGAGAGCTAAAGGGACAATAGTTGATTTAAATGCAGCTTTTATTTAATGTCTAGGGAGCTAAAGGGACTCTTATTCAAGGAGAGCTCTTATTATTAGTTATAGTATATAGTTTTATTTCAAAGGGAGCTGAAGGAATTCTTATTCAACTTTATACGCATCTTTTATTTAAATACAATTTTTATTTAATACTAAAACTTGCATTTAATTTACATTTATTCAAGGCAAAGAGTCTCTTAGCTCATAAATGTAAAGAGTCCCCTCAACTCCCTTCAACTTTATATGCATCTTCAATTTTGAATTGAATAAGTCCACTTATTCAAAATAAGAGAGCTAAGTATTATTTTAGCCGAGTCTGCGTGTCCTTCAATTATCAGTTTACCCGAGTCCAAACAACATAGATGAGAAATATGTTTTGCAACATCTCTTAATTCATAGCACAGTCAAACCGCTATAAGATAAATTTTCCCTCTCATACAAAAAAATGCATAAAGGTACATTACCTGGTAACTTGTGTGGCTTTCTCATCGGTACAAACTTTGCTCCGATATCTAGAGCAATGGGAGGTCCAAATATAAAACCTCTTGCTTCAACTCCTGCACATATTAATAAATGTCTAGTAAGAAACACTACAGGGGGGGAGGGATTGGGTTGGGGTGTGGGTGAATCAAACTATAGATACACAAATATAGTGGATGTAAAGTTGACAATTGAATCCGTCCTAAGGCTCTAGTACATCAATCAAATGAGTTATTAATCTTCAGTAATAACCACACATTTAGCCTATGTCTGAAAACCAGATTAAACTGTGATTAATTGACCAAGTAAAGGAACAATTAAATCTATTCGCAGGTGGCTGGTTAAGCAGAATTGTCATGTGACTAATTTATTGGTGTGTAATCCAATCAATATGTAACTGGTCATGATCGAGAACCTTAATATAACATTGTTTTAGCATACAAGTCCTGAAGTGATACAAAAGTGACAGTCACACATGAAAATGCAAACCACCACACAAATGACGACACCCCCCCTCTTCCACACACACACACACACACACACACACAGAGAGAGAAATAGAAAAAAGATGAATTTGAAGCTTGCCACGACAATCTCGGGGTAAAATTTAAAGCAAACATGCTTCTGTTACCTAGTGTCAATGGAACATTACGTGAGTTAACAAAAGAATTAAATTGTAGCATAAAGTTGTGCGCGCGAATGTGTGTGTGTATAACAAGGTTGGCAGTAATGGTATCGGAATTGGTATCAAACCCTTCCTAGTATCGGGATAGGCAGTATCGACAATATCAGCGGTTTCTTGGTATCAGAAAACAAATAATTATTAATAAATTATTATAAATTTAGAAGAAAAAATTGTACTTTTATGCATAATTTTAAGTCTTTTGTGTTGTTTCTTAGTAGTTTTGTTAATTGGTCTTTTTTGTACAATCTTCTATATCGAATAGACTGGGAAAGAGACCCCTCGGTATGTCAAACCGTATCGGCTATATCATATCGGTTAATACTGCAAACTCTCTCTCTCTCTCTCTCTCTCTCTCTCTCTCTCTCTCTCTCTCTCTCTATATATATATATATATATATATATATATATATATATATATATATATATAATCGTCTACCAATGACCACTAGTCCAAGTGGTTAGAGGCATGTGGCCTGGCCCTTGTGGACGGAGTTCGAATCCCAGTGGGAGCGATTCCATAAATTAATTACCCTTTCTTCATATATATATATATATATATATATATATATATATATATATATATATATATATATATATATATATATATATCGTCCTACACTCAGTCATAAAAACTCAATCAAATCCTTTATGGAACTTGCTTATTTATGCTCCATAGCAACCCTATTTTGGTGGGAGAAGGCTTGGGTGATGATAATGTCTTCTTTGTTAGCGAACTACATATTGTGATAAAAGTATGCATCTTTGCTACCCAAAACAAATAATTTACGTGTAACAAGTTAATAATGCTGACCAGGGAGAATCCAGAAATATAAATTAGAGTGGGCTAAACTGGGTTAGGGTGGCCTAGGTGTGGGCTACCTCCTACAAAAAAAATCAAAAAAAAAAAAAAACATACGAAAAAAAAAAAAGAAAAAAAATTAGGTTGGGGCTGGAGCCCACCCCAGACCATACCTGGATCTGCCCTTAATGCTGACCTATGAAGTGCACTCCAAATTAACGAATCCAACCAACAAACATTAAGACACTCAATGCAATGTTCTTTCACTAACTTAGGACCTAGGGTGTATTAAGCCACTCATTTCAAACATAACAATAATTTATTTTTTTAAATAATTAGGGGAAATGCACACCCTAATGTTACTAAGGTAAAATGAATACAGCTCAAATCAAGTACCACTATCCCTTGCACTAGAACTTCGATAAGTAATAACAAAAAAGATTTCTCACTACAATTTCTGTTATCCTACTACTTACTTTAGATTGATAAAATAACTCCTTTGTTTTAATAATTAGTAGTAATGTGACTCAAATGTCAAATCAGCGCATTCTGAGTGCCTACATTTAGCTCCATGTACTAGATAAGAACAGTATCCACATACAAAATTCATTTTCATCAAATTGGATTTCAATGATTAAAGATGTTTGACAACATAATACATCCATTTTAAAGTATGCCATAGAAAAGTTATTTCTGAAAATTGTTACCAAACTACCAATCTTACAAACGGCATTTTCGAAACGTGAGTGCAATAACGAAATCGCATTTTGGAAATGTGATTTCAAATCACCTTGCAATTTCATACTTGAAGTCACATTTTTTTAAATCCAAATTCATGCGCTTTGAAAATGTAATCTCAGAAAAGAATGGTAGCTTTGGAATAAGTTTCAAAGTGAGTCCCATTGTTCATGGAATTCCCTCTTTTAGATAGATACATCAATGTAGTCAAGAAGTAGGTCTAGATAGCTCCAGAGCACAGTTTTCATTATAAATAATTGATATCATTGGACGCTCTCTTGAAATCTCAGTTCAAAATCAAAGGCATTTCCCACTTACACCTCTAGATCAGCAAGACTCCAACATGGTTTGCCTACATTTAGCTCCAAGTACTAGCTAATACTTATATAAAGATGTAAAATTCAGTTTTTTTTAATCGAAATGAATATTAACCAATCGATCTCACCCAGTGCTATTCAATTATTCATATTACACCACTAGATCAACAAAATTCCAACTAAATGTCGAAATTTTACGGATCCTAGGGTTCATAGGAACGAAATTTTACCGGCGACGACGGTGATCCCTTTGGCCTTGTACCGCTCCACGAACAAATCGATGGTGTCCCTGAACGCCTTGGGGTCCAGAAGCATGGTCGTGATGTCCTGAAACATCACCCCTGATAAAAGGGGGAAAAAAAAAACTAACTCGATCAAAACCCTAACCAAATCAAAACCCTAGTGTTCCGGAACCGAGAGGAGAGGTTTGAGGAGAGCGTACCGGGCTTTGGGAAGTTAGGGATGACGCGGATGGAAGAGGAGATCCTCTGGAGCCGCTGGTCCTCGTCGCCGGACGCCATGGCTAGAGAGAGGAGGAGAGAGAATGTGAAGAGTGAGAGCTGGAGAGGAAATGAAGAATGCTGATAATTTAATTGGTCGGATTGTTTTGCTGACACGCCCCTTATATCTACTTTATTATAGATAATTTCCACAGAAATTTTAGTATTTGCTTATAAGTTTCCCGAATCAAAGAAAGGAAATATAGTCGAATAAGAAAAAAATTCTATAAAAAAATATTTATTTGATAAAATAATTTTATTTTTCTGAATTTTAGATAAGAGATGCACCAACGGGGATCACAGATAGGGCCGACTCTGGTCCATGGCGACCCATGGCCGACCCTGAGTTCATGGAGGCCCTAAACAAACTTTGAAAATTGGACTCATATATAATATAAAAAATAAAAAACTGAAATAAAAAAGTAATTAAAAAACTGTTAAAACCAAGGATTGAACGGTGAATATAGGACCTCCAGTGTGCAAGTATAACATAATAACCATTACAGTCTACAACACAATTATTTTATGTCAAAAGATGGTCATGTTACATATTAGTTCTATTTGTGATACAAAATTATATATATATATATATTAACTTTTTTTTGTTCCTATATTCCATGGAGTCATGGACGGTCTTCCTGGCCGCCATGGGCCAAGACCGGCCATGAGGCGACCGTCCATGACCCCAGGTTCAATTCTTGGTTGTAATATTCTTTTAATTTATTTTTATTTCAATTTTTTATTTTTTTATATTATATAAATTTTTTATTATTTTGAAAGTTTGTCTAGGATTCTCATGAACTTAGAGCAAGTCCTGGTCAGATAGGCACATATTCACTATTTTGAATCTAATTTTAAAATTTTGAGATATTTAATAAGAAAAATATTTTGGGTGATGTCGAGTCTCTTGACCGCAACATAGTTTCACTCGTTCCACTCGATTTTGTGGATAGTCTGATTTTATATTTTCTATAAATTAAAAAAAAGGTCAGCATATTCGTAGGACCTATTTCGAAATAAAATAGGCAAAAGTACTAATATGCAAGAAATATGGAGATTATGGATCAAGAGAGTGTTTTCTTTCCGGTCGGATGGTTTCTATGCGGGTATAAATATCTACCGTTGGTTGGGGCTGTTGGTCAAATGATTGGCTGATTGGACGGAGACGATTAGGAGAGAGAAGGCGATGTGTCGGCGGTGGTGGGTTGGTGAGTTTCTACGCGGGTGATCCCATTAGAGGAGTTTCCAGCCCGCCATGGAGGAGGACAAATAGGAGGTCGACACGTATAAATTGGGACCCATCAGGTTGGAATTTTGTCTCATCCTTCGTGAAAAGGTTGTTAGGAAGGATTTAAATATTAATTATATTTATTCTTTTGTATGTTATTACTAAGAGCTTCTTTACTAGTTGGGACTCTCTCCTATACAATTTTGGGTCCAAAATTTCAGAAAAATAGATAAATGTAAGATAGGTTGAATTTGTATGAAAATAATATAAAATAATAAAATGAGTTTCGGTTCCAAAAATTGTGTGATCAAAAATTAATGTAAAAAAAATAATAATGTAAATTCTAGAATCTATAAAGTTGGATTCATGGGACTTACTATTATACAAAATGAGTTCCTACGATTTAGAATATAGAAATTGGGAGGATCAACCCTTAGCACCTATGGGTGGGATGAGACCGAAATTGTAGAAACTGAAACTAGGGATTAGACTTACTATTTTACAAAATAAATTTTAAAATTCTGGATGTAGAAATTGGGTCGGATGATGAGCCTTACTACGGATGCTCTAAGAGGTCAGTTTTATTTTTTTGTTCACTCCATACAACTAGAAAAAAAAATGATAGACACTTCATATTTTTGTTACAATAGTCCATTACTTGGTGCTAATCCATACTAACTCAAATTTTAATTAGGATAATCTAAAAAAATTATTGGGACTATCCACATCCAACATTCCAATTCTTTCTTTAGGGCTGACACAATTCTACACCACCACCAGAGTTCCAAAGCAATAAGAAGGGCTGACAACTTTTTTGACAGTCTTGAAAAAATTGGACTAGCTGAAACTTTTTTTTCGATGGCAAACTTGTAAACAAGTAAAGAAACAAATTTAAATTTGGACTAGCCTAAGACCATCTCCAATGGTGATTTCTAAAATTGAGTTCTTATCCTACTTGACATTGTACTTTAAGGAGATTTCTATCCTAGTTGGAAGAGTTTCTACATAAAAATTGTACACATACAAAAAATGCTCTCCAATGGTTCTCCATTTCTATCATATGTGTCACATAATAAAAGGACCAATTTAATGGTGTGGGGCCCAATAATAATTGTCATGAGAGATAGAAAAATTTCTATGAGAGTTTCTACATGTAGAAATCCTCCTAGAAAGTTTATATTCTACATCATTGCCACGGATATATAGAAATGGTGATAGAAAGAGAAATTTTTTCTAAAATGAATTTCTTCCATAGAAATAGGGAAGATAGAAACTGAGATGGTCTAAGTAAGATAAGAAGTGCCTATATAATTGTTCTATAACGTTCGCTTAAATGTTATTATGTATTATTTTTATCCAACACTTCAACGTTATTATGTACTATATTTATTCAACCTAAAATTACTTTTATAGTGTTTTGATGAACGTCACACTAAGTTATACCACAAGTTTGATACATAACAATTTTGAGTGAAAAGATTAACATCCATCTTAATTTTGGTAGGTGAACAAAAATGAACTCATTATTATGACATATTTTAGTTACATATACTGGTAAACGAGGATTTCAATTATAATGTGTTACACATGTGGACATTCATGTATCAGAACTTCTAATAGATAATAGATGAAATAGAAATAGATCACGTAGGGTTCGAAATAACCTCTGTATACATTCTCAACTCAAAAAGCATAATTAAAAAGAGTAAACATATTTTTACTGTTTACTTTAATTAGATAATTGGACAATACCAAATTATACAAAAACATATCTTGAATTAATTTAATGAAATTTTAAGTAGTGACTAATGTTGCTTTGAATGCATCATTGTATAAATCAAATGTATCTACTTGTGAGCCGAGATGAATTGAGTGAATCAAGTTACGGGAGTGCCTTGTTTTAATAAGAAGCAGTTTTATATATATATATATATATATATATATATATATATATATATATATATATATATATATATATATATATATTTTTTTTTTTTTTTTTTTTTTGAAAGAAGATAATTGTGGCGAACATTTCCACTGAGAAATCGATCTCATGACCATTCGGATCGCATGCATCTCTCTTAACCACTAGGCTAGAGGTCATTTGCATAGACAGTTATATATATATATATATATATATATATATATATATATATATATATATATATATACATCCTCACATTTATATTTTCCATGCATCCCCATGATAACATCTCGTTGGATCTTGTTTAAGTCATCTAATCCTAATCCTTGAAAAATCAACGATTAAGATTATATGATTTAAACAAGATCCAATAGATGTGAAACATGGGGATGCAAAAGTGAGCGGATGCGAATCTCTCCTTATATATATATATATATATATATATATATATATATATATATATATATATATATATATAATATATATATATATATGTGTGAGGGGATCGGGAGCTCCGTCGTCCTCGACCGTTGCATTGAGGGGACGCGCACGTAGGCCCCATGCGGTCCGCTCGATCCAATGGTGTAGGAGGAACGGGGCTTCCGTGGGGGGAGCCCCACCAAAGAACCTCGTCCCCCTCCTGCACCATCGAATCGTGGGGTCCACGCGAGACCTGCGCACGCGTTCGCTCGATCCAACGGTCGAGGGTCACGGGGCTCCCGCGGGACTCCGGATCAAAGTCCCGCGAAATATGCACCCTCCTCCTGCCCCCTCGGATCGTGGGTCTGCGTGAGGTCCGACATGCGTCTGCTGGATCTAACTGTCGAGAACGCGGGATCCCACGGGACTCCGAATCCGGACTATATATATATATATAAAAGAATTAATTTAAAAGATATCTTTGAGCTTATGTGAGATGTATTCTTTTTTTTTTTAAATGTGAGGTGTATTCTAATAGTTTAAACAATTTAAAATTAGTGTGAGAAGCCATTCTTAGCCTTGAAATTTTGAGTCAATATTATTTTTTGTTGTTGGATTTGAACTTCTATCTTGTGTAATAGTGAGTCAACCACACGTGCTACTTTCTATATTTATATTCTCCATATAAAGAATACCGGTGGCTGGCTAGCAATTTATATTATCAGTACTTTAAGTTGACAATTAAGAAATCATAAGCCTTTGTAACATGTAAAAAAAAAAAAAACAATTATTAAAAATGTTAAGGGGCACAAGCCTAGTTGGGGTTTAGCCCATATGTATATATATACTCACTGCTACGGGCTATTTGCTGTTGGGTCTTACTTTTCTTAATGACAGAGGCCCATTCCGACCGCAGAAGCTGCACGGGACGATGGACACAAAGGCCAACGTGGAAAAAAACGAGAAGCAAAAGGCTGACGAGGCACATATTTACACTACAAAAAATTCGGATTTTCGTGATAATTAATTTGTGACAACTAAAAAATTTGTCACTGAAAGAGATATTTCTATGACAAGTAAATTTTATTGTCACTCATAATTTGATTCTGTGACAAGAATTCCTTATCGTCACACAGTTAAATTATTCAGTGACTATATTTTTATTGGTCGTCACAAAATGTGTCACTGAAATAAAATTTTAATTTTTGACTCGTGTAAAAGGCATGTTTTATGTGACAAATAAAAATACATGTCACTAATGGTATATTTTGTGATATCCTTAAACAATTGTAACAACAAGTTCTCTGTGACAAGTAAAAATACTTGTCACTTAAGGTGTATTATATGACAAGTGAAAATTATTGTCACTTAAGATGCATTCTGTGACTTTTTTTAAAGAGTCGTAACAACACGTTCTTTGTGACAAGTAAAATATTTGTCAAGCTGTATTATGTGACAAGTAAAAATCTTTGTCACTTAAAGTGTATTTTGTGACATCGTTATAGAATTGTAACATTAAGTTCTATGTGACAAGTAAAATACTTGTCACTAAAGGCGTATTTCGTGACTTCCTTAAAGAATTGTAACAGCAAATTTGTCACTTAATGTGCATTATGTTACTTAAGAAGTATCATGGCATAATTAATATTTTTTTTTCTTTAACAAACTAATGGTTGTGATGTAATGGTAGGATGTTTGATTATGGAGTAAAAGATTGCGTGTTTGAATCACATGGGATCAATTTTTTTCAATTTTATTTACAAGAAGATGGAATTTGTGACAATAGCGTGCATCACTTATAACATCCATAGTGACGATGTATCTCGTCATGAAAAGAATACTATCAGTGACAAGGTTTGCTAGTCACAGTTGAAAATATTTTGTGATGCCATGTTTTAGTCGTTATTTTTTCTTTTAGTTACGGGGGTATATGTAACGGAAGTAAGTCGTCACTGTACTTGTCACAGAAAATATGTTGTGACAAGTTTTACAACTTGTGTGACAACTTTACATGTCACAGAAACTATGTTTTCTTGTTGTGTTATATGGAAATTTGAATAGAGAAAAGCTACTCGTTTTATTTTTTACTATTTTCATATGATACTTAATACATATTTCAGTAGAATAATGCTATTCATACATCCAAAAAATCTCTCCAAACTATTTTTCCTTACATGACAACTTACGTGACAACTGACGTGGTATTTGATATGTCAGCTGACATGACAAATTCTCATCCATAAAACTATTTATCCATTTTAATTTTAACCTTTATTGTTAATTTAAATATTAATAATATTATCAATTTTAATGTTAATTTTTTTTTTAAATTTTTGTTTTTTTCGGCTACCATGTCAGACGACACGTAAACTGCCGAGTGATACTCTGAAGGAATATTTTGGAGGGACAAATAGTATTTTTTTTTCTTCAGAATACCTATAGACTCAATTTGGATACACAATACAAGCACTATCGATCACACGTGTTATACATGCAACGCGTTTGGACGTAACTTATCACCGTTCGGATCATCGACATAGTCTTTTTGGAACCGATTTATGCGTCCACCTCGAGTCCCCTCCACCACACACACACCACCCTTCTTCGATGAGCTGGAAGTCGAGGTTCGTGTGCTTAGAGCATCTCCAACCCTATTGTCTTGTTAAGTGTTGTGAGTTTTAGGTGGCTCCTATGTGGCATGAGCCACAAGACAATGTCTTGTTTATGTGGCAAAATTATATCTCAAAAGACAATGAGATAGAAAAACTCTCTCCAATGCAAAAGTATTGAGGAGACAATAAAAAGTATTTTTTCCAACTTTCAAGACAACTTTTAAGACAACTACTCATCTTCTTTCTTTTTTATAATATTTTTTATTCATAATTGATGACATGGAAGAGAAGACATTGTCAAGTGCATTGTCTAGAACAAGACAATCAACTTTACAATGTCTTTTTTAATTTTTGCCACATAAGCTTCACAATTGACTTGACAATTGCATTGGAGAAGAACTTTTGAATAAAATTTTGTCATTCCTATGTGGCATTAACTTTTTTCCAAAGTCACAATAGGGTTGGAGATGCTCTTAAAGTTTTTCGTGCGGACCTCTACCTGAATATATTTTTTTACTTCACCTTCGTTTTTTTATTATTCTCTAAACAAACTGCTCCGACTGAAATTTGAAGAGCACGTCCGAGCTCTCTAGCCTAGTGGTATTAGAGCGGACACCCGGAGGGGCCGACAATGTTCGAGCCCCCCAATTGTGTATGTGAGTGTGATTTCAAAAAATTTGAAGAGCACTTGGTATGTACTGAAATTTCTTATGGCATATGAACCCATTTATAGAAAACTAGCATGTACCATCTCTAGCCCCTTTGCCTGAAATGAAACTCCCGCCAACTTGGAGTAAATTAAGAAAATGAAAATAATATTTTGTTCGCGGTTTATAATTGTGAATGTGACCGTCAGTCGGCGTGAAGGCCAGCCATCAGCCCTCCTTGCTATCTCCAGTTTCTATTCGGACCAGGAGACCAATGGCCAGCTGTCACGTCGGCCGAAGGTCACGTACGCAGTTATAAACCACTGACAATGTAGCAATTTCGTTAAAAATTTTGCCGGGACATAGAAGTCCAATGAAAAAGGATCTTTTCGGAAATTATATATATATATATATATATATATATATATATATATATATATATATATATATATATATATATATATATATATGGCTTAATTGCTAATTGCTACCCTCAACTATCACACTTTTTCAAGTTGATACCCTAAACTTTTTTTCGTAACAGATTGATACCTCAACTATTTTTTTTTCAACTTAATACCTAACATTTTAAAAAATCCCAAAATGCCCTTATCTCTTCCCTCCCTCCACCCCCTCCCCCACTCCGGCCACCCCCCTGCTAGCTCCGGCCGACCCCCCCCCCCCTCCTCGTTCTCCGGCCGACCTCCCCCCCCCCCCCCCCCCCCCTTCTTCGCTTCCGGGCCACCTCCTTCCCCCGCCTCTCGCTCCGCACCCCCCTTCCCAGCCCCCCTCCTCCCGCTGCCGAGCCCTAGGGGAGAGGCGGGAGCGGACGGACGGACGGAGCGAGAGGGGGGGGGGGGGATGACCTGAAGCGAGCAGGAGGAGGGGGGTGGGGGAGGGGGGGGGGAGCTGCGGCCGGAGCTAGCAGGGGGGGGGGGGGGGGGGGGGCGAAGCTAGCACGGGGGAGGGGGGTTAGGGGTAGGGGCATTTTTGTCCAAAATAATATCCGGGTATCAAGTTGTTACAAAAAAAAAGTTTAGAATACCAAGTTGAAAAATAGTAATAGTTGATGGTATCAAGTAGCAATTAAGCCTATATATATATATATATATATATATATAATATATATATATATATATATGTATATATATATATATATATGACCAACAATATAACCGAGAATACCAAGCATCTCGATCTTTCCTACCTAGTGATATAGTTAGGCACATTGCAAGTTCCTAGTGCATGCATGCACTTTCTAGAAAGATTACGGAAGAGTAGTGGAAGTTTACTACTATTTAGCTAGCTAGCTAGGTCGCAATTAATTCCAAGTACATACATGCATATCGATTGATCTCCCGGGAGCTTTTAGTTTGCTTAATCCCCAAGCAATCATAGGTGTGAAGGTGCAGCTCTGCGCAATACGTAAGAGGTGATTTCATCACCTTAATTGAAACCAAATTGGAATATTAATTGTTTAATGATTTTAATAGCCATGTGGTGCACGGAACCTGTTTGTATTGATGCAAAGTAGTTTCTCGGTCCCATTCAACCGTCCTCTACTTGTACAAATACTTGTTTGTACCAACTAACAAACCAATCAACTATCTATTAATTATATTCCAAGTTGAAGACCAAAATCTCGTTTCAACCCTTAATTCTATGCGTGTCGATCTCTCTAGTGTTCGGTTGCCACATGGAGTAGAATCTCCTAATCGATATTTGTATATGCCCATTGACATTACGAAATAATTTTTTGCCCATCCGTGGGCGTGACCGTCGTTGGTCCGCGTTCATACGGTAGACTCCCAATAGCTCCACCCACCTCCTCTCCTGTTAGTTTCCGATGCACCTCTTGTTAGTTCCAGAGCCGGTCCTGGGATAAGCTAGGCAAGGCTTCGAACTTCGACAACCCCCTTCTGCTTGGACAACTCCCAAGTTCAGCGTGATTCTAATAGAGGTCGAGATTGCGGGTGACCCTCCAGAATTGGCTTATAATAAAGGTCAAGGGACAACCAAAACTAGTTCTGAATAGGACAACCTAATCATGTGGGTCGGTCCTGGTTAGTTCCAATAGAAATCCGTCGTGTGGATGCAGGCGGACGGTGATGCCCAAGAGTGAACCAAATAGCATCGTCCATGACACTTTTTTTTTTTCCGGCCACAGACTCGCAATTCACAAATTCCTCTCTGACAGCAGGGATTGCACAAAAATTTGGACGTTACAATTGAGAATGCAAGTACAAATTAGCAACATATACGTCCGAACGTGTCACAGAGGAGAACCATGAGGACTTGGACTGCTCATATCTGATTGTCTTTGGTGGTAGAGTGAGTGTTTGGCACTTCGCCACTTCGTATAGTCTTTTATATAGGTGAAAAGGACCAATAATTCTCCCAAAACATCACTTGTCCACTAAGCATAAGAATAAGCATCATTAGCAAAATTTGAAAGCAATTTTTTTCATTTTTTTTTTGAGAAATTTTGAGTCGCACCCCACTTGTTTTATCCAAATTCAAGGTACACCCCACTGTTTTACCATAATGCAAGACACCCCCCACTTTTGACGGAAAACGTCCAAAACTGACGGTCAAAGGGTTTGACCAATATTTTTTGACGAAAATGCCCTCGTCTCTCTCAAACCCAAACTCATTGTTGTTGCTGCTGCTGCTGTGGGGGGACGGCTGCGGTCGGGGAGGGGGGGCGGCGAGGTCGAGAAGGGGGGGCGAGGTCGGAGAGGGGATGGCGGCGGCGACGGTGGGGGGTAGGGTGGGGCGGCGAGGTCGGGGGAGGGGGGGACGAGGTCGAGGAGGGGGGGCGAGGTCGGGGAGGGGAGGGCGGCTGCGGTCGGGGAGGGGGGGCGAGGTCGAGGAGGGGGGGCGAGGTCGGAGAGGGGATGGCGGCGGCGACGGTGGGGGGTAGGGTGGGGCGGCGAGGTCGGGGGAGGGGGGGACGAGGTCGAGGAGGGGGGGGCGAGGTCGGGGGAGGGGAGGGCGGCTGCGGTCGGGGAGGGTGGGGGCGAGGGTCGAGGAGGGGGGGCGAGGTCGGAGAGGGGATGGCGGCGGCGACGGTGGGGGGTAGGGTGGGGCGGCGAGGTCGGGGGAGGGGGGGGACGAGGTCGAGGAGGGGGGGCGAGGTCGGGGAGGGGAGGGCGGCTGCGGTCGGGGAGGGGGGGCGAGGTCGAAGAGGTGGGGGCGAGGTCGGGGAGGGGAGGGCGGCTGCGGCGGTGGGGGGTAGGGGGGGCGGTGGTGATGGTGGTGGTGGTGATAGTGAAGGTGGTGATGGTGGTGGTGGTGGTGAACGCGGCTGCGGCTGCCGCCCTCCCCTCCCCGACCTCGCCCCCCCCCCCTCCTCGACCTCGCCCCACCCCCCTCCCTCCCAGACCGCAGCCCCCCTCCCCTCCCCACCCAGCAACAGCAGCAGTGAGTTTGGGAGAGACGAGGGCATTTTCGTCAATAAATATTGGTCAAACCCTTTGACCGTCAGTTTTGGACGTTTTCCGTCAAAAGTGGGGGGTATCTTGCATTATGGTAAGACAGTGGGGTGCACCTTGAATTTGGATAAAATAAGTGGGGTGCGACTCAAAATTTTTCTTTTTTTTTTTTTCATCCAAAAGTGACCAACTTTTATAAAATGAGAAATTTTGAGTTACCTCCCACTTTGATTATCCAAATTAAGGGTACACCCCACAATTTTGCATTAATGAAGAAATGCCCCCACTTTGGACGGAAACCGTCTAGGGCTAACGGTCAAAAGCTTTGACCCAAAAAATTTGACGAAAATACCCTTCTTCCCTGTGTGTTGTCTCCCTCCTCCACCCCACCGCCACTGCCCCCTCCTCCCCGTCGTCACCGCCTCTCCCCGCTGCCACCTCCCCCCTCCCCACCACCTCTCCCCGCTGCCACCTCCCCCCTCCCCACCACCTCTCCCCGCTGCCACCTCCCCCCTCCCTACCGTCGGCCGGCCGTTGCGACCCTCCTGCCTACCGTTGGTCAACGGGGTTGACCGTTCGTTTTAGACGAAAACCGTCAAAAGTGGGGGGTGTCATACATTCATGTAAACTTGTGGGGTGCACCTTAAATAAGCGTAAAAAAAGTTTGGTGCCACTCAAATTTTTCCTTTTTTTTATGTAGTTTTTTTTACGTGTCAGAGTTAGTCCATATCTAGTCTATTTTAACCTACTCTAGTCCATTCCAGTATATATTTGGGGATCGTCCTTGTAAAATGTAGCTTGAGGTTTAAGAATCGTCAAGTAAGAGTCTGGTTAAACTTCACATTTAGGCTCAATTTTGAGTGTATGTTCTAGGCTTTTTTTTTTATCATATATCCCCTATGTTTTGTACGTATTTTGGTAACTGTTCCTGTTGTTTTAAAAATAAAGAACACCCCCCTGATTTATAAAGTTAATTAGTTGTACCCCCCTGGTGCATGGAAAAAAATGAGTAAAAAATTAAGCAGCCAGGGGGATGTTCTTTATATTTGAAACAACGGAAACAGTTACTAAAATATGTACAAACCATAGGGGGGTACAACTAATTAACCCGGTCTATTATTTGAACCTACCCAGTATGGATATGAGTTTTCATTTTGTACAAAATAGGTGGCACAAAATAGTAGTTCACTTGGTTTGGAATATAGGCCAGACATGTTCCCTTAGGAGAGTGAAACATATGCACTTCTTAGTAAATTTTTTTTGAGAAATTTTGAGTTACCCCCCACTTTGATTATCCAAATTAAGGGTGCACCCCACAGTTTTGCATTAATGAAGAAATGCCCCCACTTTGGACTGAAACCGTCTAGGGCTAACGGTCAAAAGCTTTGACCCAAAAAATTTGACGAAAATACCCTTCTTCCCTGTGTGTTGTCTCCCTCCTCCACCCCACCGCCACTGCCCCCTCCTCCCCGTCGTCACCGCCTCTCCCCGCTGCCACCTCCCCCCCTCCCCACCGCCTCTCCCCGCTGCCACCTCCCCCCTCCCCACCGCCGGCCGGCCGTTGCGACCCTCCTGCCCACCGCCGGCCACTCCGACCCCCCTGCCCACCGCTGCGACCCCCCCCCCCCCACCGTCGGCCGCTGCGACCCCCCTGCCCACCGCTGGCCGCTGCGACCCCCTCCTCCCCGTCGTCACCCCCCTTGCCCCCCGCCGCTGCGCTCCCCCCTTCGCCGGCCGACGTCGTCCCTCCATCTGGGTCAACATCGTTGGCAGCAATAGTCTCGCATCAACAATGGCGCGAATGGGAGGGGGGCAGCGACCGGGGGGACGGGGTCGGGAGCGGGGGCGGGGGGCGGCGGGGGAGGGAAGGGGGGCGGGGGAGGGGGAGCGGCGGGGAGGGAAGGGGGGGCGACCGGCGACGGGAAGGAGGAGGGGGGGGGAGGAAGCAAGCAGCAGTGGCGGGAAAGAGGGCGGCGGGCGGCGGGGAGGGAGGTGGGGGGGCAGTGGCGGCGGGGAGGAGGAGGGGGGCAGTGGCGGCGAGGAGGAGAAGAGGGGAGAGGAAGAAGACAATGTGAAGGGTATTTTCGTCAAATTTTTTGGGTCAAAGCTTTTGACCGTTAGCCCTATACGGTTTCCGTCCAAAGTGGGGGCATTTCTTCATTAATGCAAAACTGTGGGGTGCACTCTTAATTTGGGTAATCAAAGTGGGGGGTAACTCAAAATTTCTCTTATAAAATAAAATAACCGAACTTGTGTTACCGGGTCTAGTTTTGTTTTGACATCGATGGTTTTTTAAGGATTTTTTAAAAAAAAAAAAACTAAAATCCACTGAAAAATGAGAAATTATCTATGAAATAAGTAGGCAAAGGCCAAGACAGATTTTATGCTTTCCCTCTTGAAATAAAATCAATCATATCCCTATTTTTATTTTGTTTCCTTGCTAAAATTCAAACCTAGGCCTACTCCTCCTAAAAATGTGAAGTGGACTGGGCGGTCCAATATCTGGCTACAAACCGATCTGGTTAAACCGTAGCTGAGTCTATATAGACACGATCATAGCCTAGAACCGAGTCGGACCCATCTAGAACACTGGTTAAGCTAGATTTGTACCCCTTATCCAAGTTTTCTTTTTTTTTTTAAGCAATGGATAATTGTTGCTAACTCGTCTCCACTGGGGCCCGAACTCCGACCACTTGAGCCGCATACATCTCTCTTAACTACTAGGCTAGAGAGAATATATATATATTCTACTATTTAAAGGGGCTTCAAAAGGGTTCATTGGGTTCAAGATTGAGTCGTCTAAGCCGTATGTATATCATAGACCATTTAATTTTTTTTGAAATTACGAAAGATAAAAATTTAAACTTTCTCTCATTCCCTTCTGCACAACTGAATACCCTCATCTTTTTTATTTATCTTCCGCATAACCGACTCTTTTATTCACATATATCCATAACAAATTATAATTAAATTTAAATTAAATTTCTATAAATCTTAATTAAAAAATAAATATATATAAGATAAATCTTATTTTAAATTTAAATTTTTAATATTTAAATTATATTTTGATAAGGTTAGAAAAAATTATTATTTTACTGTAATGCAACCACTAGTATATATAAAGGTTGGTTCGAAAAAAAATATAAAAATTGGTTTGGATGGACCAACTAAACTCGAATTCTAGATCAGACTGAATTTTATTTTTGAATTTACGATCTGGTTTGGACTAGACCGATGTTTCGGAAGCAAATTTTAGCGAAGATTATAACGGGTCGGGTCGTTTTATTCAAAAGTTAAGTGGAGGCAAATTACGCATCGAAGATTCTAAAATTGAATAGATAATTGTGGACCAAACTGGGCTTTTCTAGAAAAGTCCACTCTCCAGACTGGAAACTTCCACTCGGCAATCTTACTAAATTACTGTCATTGCACATAAATCCTCACAAACTTCTTTTATTTCATACAAGTTTTTTATTACTTTATCTTCTGAAAGTAAAAAAAAAATCCCAAATTGTTGCAAGTCGTTATTGTTTATTTGTCTGTGTCCCTTGATGTCTCCGTTCCATTATAGAAAGTCAAATGGCACAAGAGGGTCGTTGTTTTTTATTTGAGAAATTTTGACTGATATCTTACTTTTTTTTTTTTAATCATATTTACGGTACATTTCATATAATTATAATAATGTAAGGTACTTTTTACTTTTGACGGAAATCGTTCCCAATTCACGGTCAACTCCTTTGACCAATTTTTTTTACCAAAATACTTCCATCTTCTTTCCCGTGTCCTCCCATTTTCCGTGGCTGCCCTCCTCCCTGTCGACGGCGTGCCTCCACTCCCCTCTCCTTTCTTTGCTCCCCCCTCCTCTCTCCTCCCCATCACCACCACCACCACCACCATCACCATCACCAGCACCATCACCACCATCACCATCAATGCATAAATGCATAAATGGGTGTAAAAATTTTTATGCTACCAAAAACATTTTTTACATTAGTGGACCAATGACCACCATCACCATCGCCGCAGAGTTATGATACTTTGATTCTATAGTCTTGCTCCCCGGCCATCACCCATTTATGTAACTCATGACCACCATCACCCATTTATGCAAAAACAAAGTTCTGATATTTTGATTCTATAGTCTTGCTCCTCGGCGAGTTACGCCAACAGCCTCTTCAGCAACAATGGGTGGGCTCTAGAGGAGGAGGAGGAGGAGGTGGTCGCGGAGGAGAGGGTGGAGAGCGGGAGGGCGTTGAGGAAGAAGCTGTACGAGAAGCTGAGCAAGGACGTCGTCGGTCCGGACGTCGATCAGGTGTCGGAGCTAGTCAAGTGAACGACGACGATGAGGGGATTGCATGCAAGTCTTGTAGATACGGTTAAGGCAGCCCGCAGTGGTGGTTTCTTTTTGGATTTTTTTTTTTTTGTATATACTGTGATGATGGTGGTGATGGTGATGGTGGTGATTATGGTGGTGATGGTGGTGGTGGTGATGGGGAGGAGAGAGGAGGGGGGAGCAAAGAAAGGAGGGGGGAGCGGAGGCACGCCGACGGCGGGGAGTAGATGCACAATGGCGGCGGGGAGGAGGGCAGCCACAGAAAATGGGAGTACACAGGAAAGAAGACGGGGGTATTTTGGTCAAAAAAATTGGTCAAAGGGGTTGACCGTGAGTTTGATACGGTTTCCGTCAAAAGTGGGGGGTACCTTACATTATTGTAATTGTGTGGGGTGCACCGTAAATATGGTAAAAAAAGTGGGGTGCCAGTCAAAAATTTTCTTTTTATTTTGCTAAAGACTATTGTTGATTCAGTAAATTTATTAATATTAATATTTTATTTTATTTTATTTTAAAGAGGACATATAGTTTCTTCTGGTAAATAGAACCTACTGGGTGTATATATATGGAAGCGGATCAAAAGTCCCCTTAGAAAACCCCCTAAAAAACTCCCTCACTCTCAGTCGTCCATTTAATGTTAATATTAATGTTAATGTTAATATTAATGTTAATATTAACATTAAATACTAAAATTAACATTAAACTTAACATTAAAATTAATATTAACATTAACATTAATATTAACATTAACATTAACGTTAATATAAAAATAAAAATTAATATTAATATTAACATTAATATTAACATTATTATTAACATTAACATTAATATTAACATTAAATGGACGGCTGAGAGTGAGGGGGGTTTTTAGGAAATTTTCTAAGGGGGGCTTTTGATCCGCTCCATATATATATATATATATATATATATATATATATATATATATATATATATTTCTTTTTTTCTTTTTTTTCTTTTTGTTTTTTTTGTTTTTGTTGAGGTGTCATTTCTCCACCCAGCTGTTCGAGGAGAAATTCGAACCCAAAATTTGTGCTTGGACGCCCCCCCCGCATTACCACTAGACTAGTGCCTCTTATCCCCAAATAATCTTCACGGATCGCTCAAATCTTGATTTCATAATTCTCCCTCGGACCATAGAAATACACAAATTCCAAAACTAATTTACAAAACTAATCATGAAATACATTATACACCATTGCTCTTGCAAGGCCGTGATTACTTTTAGCACTTCCATCACAATCGATTATCCACATGATTAAAAAAAAAAAAGATTATCCACATGATTAGTGTATGACATAACAATGGAAGACCATCATAAAGTCATTAAATATTCAAAAGTAATAAGATCTCTCTCTCGCATAAAGCAATTAAAAAAAAACACCATCCATCCTCAATATTAACTTTATTTCCAGCATCCAAATATTCCCAAAAAAAAACAAGTAACTTCAAATAATTGACATGTGACGATATTGGACTAGACTCGTATCACTTAAAAAATAATTTTGAACCAATTCTAGTTATCTACACCTCATGATCTCACTTCCTATTCGATGTGGAACTAAATTATATCAACTCCATTATCACCTTTGAGCACTCAATTGAAAACGAGATACAATCCAACAATCTCTCCACCTTAGCTCATTTTCTCTAGCTGAGTACACAGTAGATCCAACATATTGTCATCTCGATTCATTCGACCACATAACCAAATCGACATATTCATCCATACCATCATTGTGGGCCAACACAATGTCTTGTTCCACCTTAGACGTGTTAGACCCACATTTGAAGCTAATTCATGTAGTTATCTCCAACATTATGTCTTATTTGCCTTCATGAGAATTTATGACATCTGGACTTGTAGTATAAATATTTAGTACAATCTACCTACAACCAATTAGAGCCACCAAAATTAATCTCGTAATTTTGGACTATGATACCACTTAACGTGGTGTGATCCGAACTGGAGTTGGCCCATGAGGTGTTTAGAAGAGAATTCTCTTGTAAGGCTCTGATATACCTTGTATGGAACGCGGTATAGTCTGAATCGATGTTGGAATGAGGTGTGATATAGGACTTGGTTCATATGTCTTAAAAGTTAATTTTCATGTAAAGTCTGAAATAATTTCAATTACCTATATCTCATAATCCCACTTTTTATATGACGTGTAACGCAATTATTAACTCCATTATCACTATCTTTGAGCACTCCATTGGAAAACAAGATAAAATCCAACACAGTCTTAACTACTCATCCGAGTCGAAAGAAAAGAAAGAAATCATGGAAAATATATCATGTTGTTAAATTGCATAACCACCTCTAATAATTATCTTTACGGTCAAATTCGATTCCTGGATCTCCCCTTGGACCTTGTTAGCAATTGGGCAAACGAGAAAAATTCAGGACGGCAAAAATACGAATTTAAATCGACTCAATGCAAATAAAATACATTCAAAAATTCGGTCAAATATTCGAAAAATAAAAATATTGAGATTAGAAACTTCATATTCTTAAATATGTTGTCAAATTTGATTAATTAAACATGTTTCCACCACGTTTTTTGTGCCAATTTTTTCAATAGTTTACACGGAACACGTTTAAAACTTCGCATGCTTAAAGTTTACGTACTGATTTGAATCTGTCAAAAGTACGCAAGTATTATACGTTTCTGAAATAAACGAAAAAATTTGCGTATAATACGAATTTTATACGGGTGATTGCTAACAATGCCCTTGGACCATACTATTTTAAATTGAATAACCAGCCTTTAATAATGTCTTAATGTCGGCTAATTAAATTTGCAAACAACACGTTTTGAATCTTAAAAATAAAAATCGAAGTGCAACATGAAAAGTCCTGTAAGGACCAATATCTCTCCCTCCCACAGTCCTCCCATTCTCCAAACGTACGCGCTGACACCACACACACGTACACACACATAAATTGTTACACCACACACACACAAATTGTTTGCTTGTGCTTATTCGGTACGAGCCCCCACTCTTCTTCCATCATGCCAGCCGACAAGACTTATTCGGTACGAAACGAGCTCGATCCCTCTGGCAAAAGATAAGCATGCTATATTATGATTCCCAAGGCTTCGTTTGGTTCGTGAAATTGTGGAGTTAAAAAAATAAAATAATAATAATAAAAATCATCCATTTAAGTAAAGAATCATTTATTTAACCTTGAAGTTTTTTTTTTTTTTTTTTCCAAATTTTTAGTATTTTCAAACATCGAAAAAAAACCCCAATAAAAATTATAATTTATCAAAGAAAAAAAACACAAAAAAAATTTGATTTTCTTTCCTATTACTTTCCGTGAACCAAAGGAGGCCTAAGTAAACTTTCGTATGCTATTCTGTCACGTCCCAGAACAAGAATACTGGAGAGCGGGGGCAGACATAGCCAGCTACGTATATTGAAGTGTCACCCACCTCACTATACGGTCACGGCTGTCTAGATACATGAGGGTTTAACAACAAGCCAACAGTCTCTTATGATTCCCAAGGCTTCGTTTCGTTCGTGAAATTGTGGAGTTAAAAATAAAAAATAATAATTTCATCCATTTAAGTAAAGAATTATTTTTTAACCTTGAAATATTTATCTTCTTTTTTTTCCAAATTTTTAGTATTTTCAAACGTCGGAAAAAAAAAACCCAATAAATATTATAATTTATCAAAGAAAAAAACACCAAAAAAATTTGATTTTCTTTTCTATTACTTTCCGTGAACCAAAGGAGGCCTAAGTAAACTTTTCTATGCTATCCGTACCTCCAAATTATCCTTCCAATACATCCCTCCTTATGTGGCAGCTGACATGGCATGTTAAATAATATTATGTGTCATCTGACATGACCGATGATATGGCAAATTTTAACCCAAAAAGTTAATTATCCAATTTTATTCATATTAATTTAATGTTAATATTAATGTTAATATTAAAATTAGTATTAATATTATTGTTAATGTTAACGATAATATTAATTTTAATGTTAATGTTAAAATTAATTTTAATGTTTATTTTAATTTTAAAATTTGCCACGACAGCTGCCACATCAACATTTCATGTTAGCTGTCACGTAAGGAGGGACGGTTTAGAGGTACAATTTGGAGGTACCAATATCATTATTAACACTACTAAAATAACTCATTTTAGCGACGTTCGGAAACGTCGCTAAATAAGGAAATTACGTCGCTAAAATCAATTAGCGACGTATTTAGCGACGAAAAAGGGACGTCGCTTAAAGGCAAGTCGCAGATGGCACTTTAGTCGCCGAACGTCGCTATTGGCGACGCGTAATCTATTGTCGCTAGCCGTCGCAAAAATTGCGACATATAGCGACGTCGAATTACGTCGCCAAAATGACGACGTAAAGCGACCACTAGCGACGCTCTGTTATTTATATATGATGACATGGCATGACAGCCACGTGGGCAACGTAGCGACGCATACCGACATTTAGCAACGTAACGTCGCTAGTTAGCGACGTATAGCGACGTCTATTTGTACGTAGGGAATTTAGAAATTGATATATAAAAACATGTTAAAATGGAAAATAAATGGTTGGTAAAGGATCTAGGCTATGTGTACGTGTCCAACATAGTGTCTCGTGTCCACCACAACATGACACAGTGTGTCCAGTGTGTGTGTGTGTGTCCATCTGTGTGTGTGTCCGTGTGTCCGTGTGTCCGTGTGTGTGTGTGTCTCTGTGTGTGTGTGCGTGTGTGTCCGTGTGTGTGTGTGTGTGTGTGTGTGTGTGTGTGTCCGTGTGTGTGTGCGTGTGTGTCCGTGTGTGTGTGTGTGTCTGTGGGAGAGGAGGAGGAGGAGGAGTTAGGTTAGGGTTTACCTGAGCTCGAGGAGGAGGAGCTCGACGGGGGGGTACGGGTCGCCGGAGAGGGAGGGAGTCGCCGGGCGGGGGGAGGGAGTCGCCGGGGGGGGGGGGGGGGAAGGGGTCGCCGAAGGAATCGCCGGAGGGGGGGAAGGAGTAGTGGGAAAAATTGGAAATTTCGAGTGAGTGGGAAAAACGAAACGCTGTGCCCTAAGTAAAAATATTAGCGACGTCACATGAGGACGTTGCTAAACGTCGTAAACTGGCGACATATTTTAATAATCCAGCGACGTAATGTCGCTATTCAGCGACGTAACGTCGCTATTCAGCGACGTAATTTTATACCCGTCGCTGAACGTCGCTATTCAGCGACGTTTTGCGATGTTTATATAAAGGAGTCGCTGAATTCCATATATAGCGACGTAATTTTACGCCGTCGCTAAATTACGTCGCTAATAGATCATATTTTAGTAGTGTAATTATATTCGTACCTCCAAATTGTCCCTCCAATACATCCCTCCTTATGTGGCAATTGACATGGCATGTTAAATAATATTATGTATCATTTGATATGATCGATGATATGTCAAATTTTAATCCAAAAAATTAATTACCCAATTTTGTCCATATTAATTTAATGTTAATATTAATTAATGTTAATACCAATGTAATTTAATGTTAAATATTATTATTAATTAATGTTAATGTTAATGTTAATATTAATGTTAATATTAATATTATTGTTAATGTTAACGATAATATTAATTTTAATGTTAGTGTTAATGTTAATGTTAACATTAATTTTAATGTTAATTTGAATGTTAAAATTTGTCATGTTAGCTGCCACATCAACATATCACGTCAGCTAACACGTAAGAAGGAACGATTTGAAGGTACATGGGCGGAACTGTAGATTTGGCAAATTTTTTTTTTATACCTGTAATTTTTTCTAGCCCAATTTTTCAGCCCAGCACAAACTTAAGAACCAGCCCAGCCTACCCACAAGCTTCAGTACAAACCCACCCGTCCCTTTCTCATTTACTTTTGCGGACTGTTGCAGCACGCCATCGCCATGCCTTCTTCTCCAAATGTTCCCTCCCCCGATCTCCGCCTCGAGCTCTCCCCCCGCCGGCCGCCCGGTGCCCCATCCCCTCCTCTCTGGTATTGGAGAAGGTATCACTCAACCTCTCTCTATAAAATGCACTCCACTTCTCTCATCTCTCATCTCCTCATCTCCACTTTCAGTCGAATCAGTCCGTAACCAGATCTGAGATCTCTAGACTCCTCTTCCATATGCTTATTATGTTCATTGTTTTGCTCATCGCTTACAACTTGCATTAGTTGCAGCTGCAGAGAATGAGGCTTCTATGGTTATCTTCATTGAAAGAGAGATACCAAGAGTGCTCTTCGTAGCAAGATGGATGAAATATCGGTTAAAAACTCATCTTCATTGAAAGAGAGATATCAAAGACAATCGATTCAGATTCGATAATAGATGAATTTTATTCTTTGAAGAATCGAAGAGTCCAGCTTCAATAGAAAACGTCTCTCTTGTATGTGCAATTAATTTCTTAAACATGTATGCGCGTGTTTTGATCATATTTTTATCAAGTTATCTATAGTTTATTATCATCTTGTTTTGTTCAGTTAAAATTCAAATTTCTTAAACATGCATGCATGTTTTGATCATATTTTTAGCTCAGTCCAGGACAACTTCAATTCCTGGTTCCGCCCTTGTGAAGGTACAATTTGAAAAGTACAAATAAGCATTACTCTTCTTTTAAAAACGTCGGACTTTTTTCCCGCCGGATCACTAAAGCCGGCTTTTGGTCCACATGAACGAACGAATGCAAAGCGAAGCCAGCCGTCGTCGTTGTTATTGACCACTAAATAAATGAAGTTCAACCAAGAACCACATAATGGAATAGGAAAAGTAAAGAAGAGGAAAGAGTCATTCTAATCATCTACCACTACCATCTCCTCTCTCTTCCTCTCTCTCTCTCTCTCTCGATCTCTAGTGTTAGTTGACCCACACTCCATCCACTAAACGTGCGTGCGTGCGTGCGTGCCTCTCTCTCCATCCATCCATCCATCCCCCCTTACACTTGTTCCACGACTGACCGACTCACTCACTCACTCACTCCTACGCAACTTCCTTACAGCAACGTCGTCTATATATGAACATGCACAACCCTCCCCATCCAATTAACCTCCTCACTAAGTCAAGTCGCAACAATAAACTTCTCGACTAGCTTTCTTCGACTCGAAACGCAAAACATGTCGCAACACGAACTACCGACTACTTTTCCTTCTCCCTCTCCTCCTCCTCTGTGGCCAAGTACTACTACTCCAGAGGTCTCGGCCTCCGTCTCGGCCTCGGCCTCGGCCTGCAGCGGCGAGGAGGCGGAGACGCGACAGCACCCCAAGCGGAAGAGGTCGAGGCGGCACCACCCCCCGACCACCACCGAGGAGGAGTACCTGGCCGTCTGCCTCGTCATGCTCTCCAACGGCGTCGTCGACCGACACCACCTGCAGCAGCAGCAGCAGGAGTACAAGTGTAAGGTGTGCGGCAAGGCCTTCGCCTCCTACCAGGCGCTGGGCGGCCACAAGGCCAGCCACCGCAAGCCCCCCGCCGCCGCCGCCTCCTCCGACGCGTCTCCTCCTGCTCCCGCCGCGGCGGCGGCGGGAGCAGGAGGGAAGGCGCACCGGTGCTCCGTCTGCTCCAAGGTGTTCCCCACCGGCCAGGCGCTCGGGGGCCACAAGAGGTGCCACTACGAAGGCAGCCTCGGAAGCGGCGGCGGAGGAGGAGGACCTACTGCTCCTGCTGCTGCTGCTGCTGCTGCTGCTGCTGAGAACACCAGATTCGACCTCAACCTGCCGGCGCTGGCGGAGTTCAACGCGTTCGAGGCCGCGGCGAGGAGGTGCGTGGCGGCGGAGGAGGAGGAGGTGCAGAGCCCTCTCGCCATGAAGAAGCCGCGGACTACGTTCTTGATCCCAGCGTAGAGAGACGTTTTTAATCAAGTTCTTGATCATGATTTCTACTATTAGTGCTTCGTTTGTGTACACAACAGGAATTATTATTATACATTCTTTGTAGTCTTCCTAATATATATATATGGATTCAATTCATTTGTTTGTAGCTCTGGTTTTTTTGGGGAAAAACAAATATAGATTATATTCCTATAATTTGTTTCTTGATCATATATTGGAAAATTCAACCAATTTGTATGTCTCGATCGATGCTCCTAGCTACTTCTGAGAATAACTTTGGTTTGCTTCGCTTACACTATTTCTTGTACAGCAAGCACGGGATTCTTGATGGAAAGAAGAAGACAACGTTAATTTTCTTTGCTTCTTCGGTAGGCTCAGCTGCCGACTTGGTCTTAGCTGGCGTTGAGCGAGTGTCGAGTTGGCCAGGTCTGGTATCATCTGTTATGTCGGTTGATGGACAGGAGGACTCCCACAGATTTAGTTCGGATTTGGTGACCGAGTAATGCTTATATGTACCTCCAAAATACATCTTTTTTAGGTCCCTCTGTCACATGTCACCGCCTTATTGGCCCAAACAAATAGGGGGGAGTTGAGGAGAAGGAGAAAACATGAGTCAATAGAAGAGGGCCACGTGGCAGAGGGACATGAAAGAGATACATTTTGGAGATACATAGCATGCAATTCCAAACCGTAGCTTAAACGCCTTTTTTTTTCTTTCTTTTTCCCACGGGCGTGACCGTGTTTTAGCCCGCATGTCACATGTCAACAGTCCATTGCCAACCTCCTCCCCTACACCAACCAATGAGATGCTGCGACTTGACTTTTTGCGGCCCGATCACAAACCGCGGGCCAATTAGCAGTATAAGCGAAGCAAGTACATATATCTGACATTTGGAAGTATCACTCGGATTTGAATGTGTCGAAGACACGGATCGACACTTCGACACATACTAACTGTCCCTCGGTGGTCCAAACCACAGTCGGCAAGGCAAATAAGTGTCCAAATCAGGCAGTAAACCAGCATTTTGCCATTACTAAACGGGTCATATACTGCACCTGACTTGGACTGATGCATTGCACAGACCTGGTAACATGGAATGTGTGTCGTGTCCAATACAAAATATGGCATTGATAATGGTTCGGTACATGTATTTAACTATTTATTAAAGACCAACACATACACATCACCGTTACCTAATCTTCAAAATGAATGCTTCCAAGAATCTTCTTGGCAAATGGCTTTGAAGTGCTACCCACGTTTTTTGGTAGAGCCCATTTTTTTTTCCTATTACAAAACCAGGGAACTTTGAAAGTCCAATGCCACCACTTTCTTAAGACTGAAGTAGCTCTACAAGAATCCTCGGTTTCCAAGTAGAAGACTCCCATCCCTCCATATTCGGAAGGGTGCTTAGAGAACTTCTTATGCAAGAATGCCAATTCTTTACAATATTAGGCTTAATTCGTTAACAATGCAATTTCATGTAACAATTAAGTTTGCAGAATGAGGACCTTGGAAAAAAAAAAATTATTCAATTTCTCTATTTGGATGCCAAAGGAAAGGAATGGGGACAAAAAATGAAGGGTAAAGTGTAAAAAATTCCTCGTTAGATTCCTGCTTTTTGTAATAAAAGATCCCATGCTCTTAAATTTCTGAAAGTATAAAATCTGCTCATTTTGTCCCCTTTCCGTTAGCTGATGTTAAGTGGGGTGTGTAATGACCATTTTACCCCTCCACTCTCTCTCCCCCACCCCCCCCACCCCCCCCCCCCCCCCCTCCCTCCGGTGGTGCGCGGAGGAGGAGGGGGGAGGGGCTGGCCGGGGCGGGGAGGAGGAGGAGGGAGGCGGGGCTGGCCGGGGCGGGGAGGGGGAGGAGGAAGAGGAGGGCTAGGCTGGCCGGGGCGGGGAGGAGGGGGGGGGGGGGTGCTCGCCGGAGTAACGAGGTGGGCTGAGGGGGCGGTGTAAGTCCATATTTTTCAAATTTTATTTTAATTAGTGCTAATTAATTTTAGTGTCAATTTAGCCTTAAAATGATTATTAGAATTTTTATGAATTTTTCTAGAAATTTTTAATGATTTTTAAATGAGTTTTATATATTAAAATATCAATTTACAATTTTTTAAATTGTTTTAATATTATTCTGTAATTTTTTGATTTATTTTTATATCAGTATGCAATTAGTGAAATGTTTTATTAGCTATTTGTAATATTTAGAATTGTTTAGAAGTCAGTTTGTAAATAACCAATTGTTGTAAATATCGGGTTGCAAATTTTTATTTGCATTTGGTTAGGATAGGGACCTAGACGTAAATCCTAAAATTCTAAGGACCAAAACGCAAAACCTAAAACCTACCCATCACTGCCCCGACTGACTGACGACTCGACGTCGGCCTGACCCCCCCGCCATTTTCGGCTGCCCCGACCGACCTAAAACCGCCTCAACCCCTATTTAACTCCCCCTTCGATTCCCAAGACCGAGCCCTAACCCTAAACCACCACCACGACCACCCCCGACCACCGTAGAGCTCCAACTCCGGCGAAAACCCTAGCCGTAGCCCTAGCTCCGACGAACTTTCCCGTCCAGCCTCCACAGTTAACGTCGTCGCCTTCGACCACCACCATCCGACGCGCCTCGACGAGCTGAATGCAGCGCCACCCGAGCGCCGCCTCGCCGACATCTTCTCCGCCGTCCACGACCCTCGAAATCCCCCTTCGACGACCGGACACGTGAGTAGCTGTGTTAAATCGTGTCGTGTGAGGCTCGTGTCCACATATGTTGTTCGTCGTGTCCTGGCGAGCACGAGTGTGGAACTGGACACGTGAAATTCGTGTCGTGCGTGTTGAAATCGACCCGGACACGTAGAAATCCTGTGTCCCTAACTGTCCGGACACAGGATCGAGTTTATTTTTTTTTATGTGTTAATTAATCCTAACCTAATTAAATCTAACAAAAACCCTAACCCTAACACAACCCTCGGGCTGACCCCCTGGCCAGCCCGACCTAGCCTAAACTCACCCCCCTCCAGCGCTGGCTCGGGTTCGAGCCCCCTTTCTTCTGTTTCTATTTCTTTTTCTTTTTCTTTTTCTTTTTCTTTTCTTTTCTGTTATATATATATATATATATATATATATATATATATATATATATATATATATATATATATATATATATATATGTATTATTATATACTGTATTATATATATATATATGTACTGTATTTTTATGTATATATATATATGTTATATATAGTACTTTATTATATAATGTATATGTATATATGTACATATGTTCTTGTGTATATATTTTTATAGTTAGTAATTTTTATATATATACATATTTGTATTTATATAATGTATATGTATGTATGTATATATTTTCATGTGTATATATATTATTATATATATACTTTATAATTAAGTGTTTCTTTATATATATATATATATATATATGTATACTTTATAAATTAAGTACTTCCTTATACATAGATATATGTACTTTTTACATATGTATGTATATATTCACTATGCATAACTTTAACTTATTAAAATATTAATATTTATTTTGCATTTTTATCAATTTGTATTTTTGTATATTTAAATTTCTGCAACCATTTGGTGTCCAAGCCTAGCATGGGTTTTTGGGCCCAAATATGTTTTCACACATTCAAGACCTGTACAAGTCATATTGGACTTGATTCATGGCCTTGGGTCCTGTATTTGAACTTTGGTTCAAATTATGTACATGGACAAAATACGCAGATAATTAATTAATTATTTAATTGTGTGCAATGTTGTTTTTGATTTTCTAAAAATACTTAAAAGTACTGTTAAAATTCTGGAAAAATAGTATTTAGATACTATGTTAATTTACCTAATTTAGTATAATTTTTATAGTATTTAATTTACTGTTTTGCCACTAATTTGGCATATGGAACAAAAACTCACTTTCTGTATACTTAGGAAAACTGATTTTTTATAAAATACTTGTACTGGTTAATAAATTCCAAAAAAATTATAATAAATTTCTATAATTAACAAGGATCATTTTGGTACTTTATTTTATGTAAAAATTAAGCTTTTTGTCTATCTCAAAAATTGTTAGAACACAATGATCATTTGATTTATTTATTGATTAATTATGACTTGTAACTTTTGTGCTATTTTGAGTTTTAGCCGTATTGAACCTCACCCCTCACTAGTGTAAAGACCCTAGAAAGTTAGTTAAAGTAGTGTGTCACCCCACATTGGTCCCCTATGCTAAAATCATCATTTTGGCTAGGTGTCCAGTCACAAGTCGTGTTGCACCAATTAGTGTCTTAACGTTTTAGCTTAGTGTAAAAACTAAGTTTATGCATTTATTTCTACAGTGACGAGTTACCGGACATCTATAGCACTTTTATCGCAGCTTGCTTTGCTTTGCTTTGCTTTGCTAGAGACAAGTACTTTCTACAAACTTTACATACTGTTACATAAATGAACTGCTAATCCAACCATGTTAAATGCTGATCCTTGGGGTAACAAGTTAAAATATCACATGTTGTACTTTCAGTTACTATCATGCTTAGAACAGTCTTTATGTATCTCTCACATGATTATAATATGGGTTATGGGAAAACTGATAGTTGAGTACGTGATCATGCCCCCTTCTCCGTACGTATGTACCGAGCAAGGTTGACATTTTATATGTATACCTTGTCGTAGGCTTTATCTCAAAGCGAATTTGTACGTATGTACATCTATCGCCTTATCACTTGTACGGAAGTACATTTCATTATGTGCCCCTGCACATTGTACACCTATTGACGATCACGTACCTGCTACAGTTTTAAACATTACATATACATCTGTCTCTATGACATATGTATCATTGCCATGATAGATTGTGTGATGCCATGTTTCCAGTTATTTCCTCTTATGTTCATTTCCATGTTTCATATGCTAGTTTGCTAGATTCAGTACTTGCTCCCGTCCTGACAGGATAACATTGTAGGTGTCCTTACTGAGGAGGAGTTACTCTGCGACACATATTATGGAGTTACTGCCGAGGACCCGGCCTTGCTTTACGAGGATGTTCCTGCAGGGAACCTCGCCTAGTTGTCTTTTGTTTTTAGACTTTTGAGAGTAGTCATGTATTAGGCTACATATTTTGTAACTGGACATGTATCCAGTTTTTACATTTCAGACTTGTACTTGGACATTTTACTATATGTGACGACTTTTGTGTTTGGAGCATTTATGACTTTTATTCACTTATAGAACTGTTAGCACATTTAGTCTTATCCTGTTGTCTTTAGAACAGCTTACTACGTTTTATATCAAACGTAGGCTGGACATGACTCGGCCTGGCCCAACAATTTGGGTAGCGGGTCGTGACATATTTTTAGTGGTGGCTCATGCAGGTCCTGACTAAATTGTTTGGTTACGTTATTGTACCAAGCATGCCTGCAATTAGGAACTTAAGGTAATTTGACAACATTGGGAATGACGCTTAGAACACTTAGATGAATGCTACGATTGCAACATAGGAAATACGTCACATGCTTGCTATTATAATTAGATTTTCTTGCTTATGATTGCTTACTTTAAACAAGTCCTTATAAGTCCTTTTATTTTTTATTAGATGGTGCTTACTCGTTCGTCCCAGTATGTTACACCTGAGAATGGTGCACTCCATATCCAGTCAGCTGACCAGTTGACTGATACACCCCCACCTCCACCTACCACATTTCCCCACTCCACAGATCCACAGACCCAGATGCCTCCACCATCTTCCACATCCCAGTCCCAGCAGGCCCCGATACTTCCACCACCCCCTATCATCATACCTACCCAGGCTTCCGTCACACTCGACGGGAACCAGCTGCTCACTATGATCCAGGGGTTCCTAACAACCCATCAGGAGCAGACTGCCCTACTCCGCCAGAGCATGGAGCGTTCTGAGGAACGTCCAGTGGTCCCACCACCTGTAGAGCCACGGCAGAGAGCGGGGACGATCAAGGACTTCATGGGTCTGAATCCCAAGGAGTTCTCAGGGACTGAGGGCATAGTAGTAGCAGATGACTGGCTAGATTCGGTAGAGAGGAAGCTCCTAGGAGTCAGGATGCCGGGTGACCTCCAGGTCGAGGCAGCGGGATTTCTGTTGATAGATTTGGCAGGAGTCTGGTTCCGGAATGAGCCGTTGTTTGCGAGAGGGAGAGCCACTAGGGATCAGTTCAAGACCCAGTTTAAGAAGAAATTCTTCTCGACCACTGCTAGAGTAGCCATGGGGCTACGATTCCAGAACATCCAGCAGAGGAACCGTTCTGTTGACGAGTATGCGGCAGAGTTTAGTCGCCTGAGCCGTTTCGCTCCTAGTCTGGTTGCAGATCCAGAGGAGATGACCCGTAGGTTTTGCCATGGTCTAGCTCCAGACATCGGCATTCTTATAGTGGCGAACGGTACGACTGATTACTACCAGAGCCTAGAGTTGGCCCGGAGCATCGAGGAGCATCTTCTGTCTAGCAAGAGGCCGGCTTCTGTACATCATGAGGGACCGTCCAAGCGTCAGACTTTCCAGCAGAGAGCACCGACGCCACCCCAGCAGACTTACCTTCCCCCTACATCACATCACCCGACCCCGCCAGTTAGAGCCCCGGGACCCCGACATCAGCAGCAGCAGCAGAGGGGAGCTATATGTTCTTTCTGCGGAAGGCCAGGGCATGATTACACCGTCTGCAGGAAGAGGTTAAAGCAGTGTTTGGCTTGTGGGTCTGCCACCCATCACCTTCGAGAGTGCCCAGTAGCGAAGACTAGAGGACTGCTTTCGACTCAGCAGCAGAGGTTTGGGCAGCATCTGCAGCAGCAGAAGGGACCTCAAGGGAGGGTTTATAGTCTAGCCCTCGAGCCGGGGCCGGAGCAGGTTTCAGAGCCAGATTACTTAGCTGACGTCATCATAGGTCATGTTTATTTGCATACTTTTCTAGCTGTATGTTTGTTTGATTCTGGTGCATCTCATAGCTTCCTATCATTAGAGTTTATGCATAAACATCATCTAGTAGCTACACCTACTGCGGAGATTAGTAGAGTGATGACGGGAGGAGGACCAGTGCCTATTAGATCTATCTATAGATGTTCTATTTTTATAGTCGAAAGAGAGTTCAGGGGATGATTCTTTGTGATGCCACTCCCCGATTATGATATCATATTGGGGATGGACTGGCTTAGCTATGCCCATACATCTATAGATTGTCATGAGGGTAGTATTTTGTTCAGTCCCCCAGGCACAGCACCATTCAGTGTCAGGAGGACAGGGCCGAAGATCAGTCTAGAGCCGAACTGTTGTGCAACAGTTGGGGACGTAGCACCGCCACACCCTATTATTAGGGAGTTTATGGATGTATTCCCAGAGGATCTTCCAGGGCTTTCGCCTGACAGAGATGTGGAGTTCACCATAGATTTAGTGCCGGGTTCATCACCAGTATCCCGGGCTTGCTATAGAGTGGATCCCAAGGAGGCAGTAGAGATGAAAGAGCAGATTGATGACCTGTTGAAAAAGGGTTTCATTCGATCCAGTGCTTCTCCATGGGGAGCGCCAGTGCTCTTTGTGCCTAAGAAGGATGGTACCGTCCGGTTGTGTATTGACTACCGGGCCTTGAATGCCATCACCATCAAGAACAAATATCCTCTGTCCAGGATAGATGATTTGTTCGACCAGTTGAGCGGGGCGAAGGTGTTTTCCAGGATAGACTTGAGATCCGGGTACCACCAGGTGAAGGTTAGGGCAGCAGATATCCAGAAGACGGCATTCAACACGAAGTACGGGCAGTACGAGTTTCTGGTGATGCCATTTGGTCTCACAAATGCGCCAGCTGTCTTTATGAACTTGATAAATAAGACATTTTACCAGTATCTGGATAAGTTCGTCGTAGTGTTTATCGACGACATCCTGATATACTCGAAGACGCCAGAGGAGCATGCAGAGCACTTGCGGATAGTTTTGGAGATTCTGAGACAGGAGAGATTGTTTGCCAAATTGCCGAAGTGCGAGTTCTTTTTAGACCGAGTGGAGTTTCTCGGCCATGTAGTCACTGGAGATGGAATCTCGGTGGATCCCAGGAAGATTGCTGCAGTTGAGACATGGAAGGCTCCGACGTCAGTTTCAGAGATCAGGAGCTTTCTGGGTTTAGCAGGCTATTATAGAAAGTTCGTCCAGGACTTTGCTAGGATAGCTGAACCCATGACGAAGCTGACGCGGAAGGACGCAGAGTACATCTGGTCAGAGGACTGCCAGGCAGCATTTGAGGAGCTGAAGAGGAGGCTGACGACCGCTCCAGTTCTGACTTTACCTTCAGGTTCTGGAGGTTTCACCATTTACAGCGATGCTTCTGGGAAAGGGCTAGGATGTGTCCTACAGCCCATGGAAAAGTGATTGCTTATGCATCTAGGCAATTGCGGACTCATGAGAGGAATTATCCTACCCATGACCTAGAGTTAGCTGCGGTGATCTTTGCACTCAAGTTATGGAAACATTACTTATACGGAGAGCGTGTGGAGATCTTTACTGACCACAAAAGCTTGAAGTATGTGTTCACGCAGAAAGAGCTGAACATGAGGCAAAGACGATGGTTGGAGTTGATGAAAGACTTCGACATCGATTTACAGTATCACCCCGGGAAGGCAAATGTGGTAGCAGATGCGCTGAGCAGGCATCCGATGGCATGGTACCTGATGATTGATCAGCATTTACGGGAGGATCTGGAGAAGCTCGGTATCGAGCTAGTTCGGCCAGGATCAGTGATACAGATGATAGCGCTTGACATTCAGTCAGGTTTGATGGAGCAGATCAGGGAGGCACAGTCTACAGGTGAGAGCCTTCGCAGACTTCGAGCCCAGGCGTTAGCTGGATTAATGGATGACTTCACTATAGCAGAGGATGGATCCTTGAGGCATGGCAGCCGATTGTGCGTGCCGAAGGGAGAGCTGGTAGAGGCAGTCTTGCAGGAGGCGCACCGATCGAGATATTTTATTCACCCTGGTGCTAACAAGATGTACCGTGACTTGCGGGAACATCTTTGGTGGCACGGGATGAAGAGGGATGTATCACGTTTCATCTCGAGATGCCTAGTTTGCCAGCAGGTCAAGGCGGAGCGCCAGAGGCCAGCTGGTTTGTTGCAGCCGTTACCCATTCCCGAGTGAAAGTGGGAACATATTACGATAGACTTCGTCTCAGGGCTTCCTCGTTCCCAAGGAGGGAAGGATGCCATTTGGGTCATCGTGGACAGGCTGACGAAGTGTGCGCACTTCATACCCTTCAAGGTGGGGCTTTCTACCGAGAAGTTGGCAGAGCTATACATGCAGCAGATAGTTCGCCTACACGGAGTGTCGGTGAGCATCGTGTCAGACAGAGACAGCAGATTCACATCCCACTACTGGAGGAGCTTGCAGGAGGAGTTGGGCAGCAGGCTCAAGTTCAGTACGGCGTACCACCCGCAGACAGATGGGCAGTCCGAGAGGACGATACAGACACTGGAGGATATGCTGAGGACCTGCGTGCTGGACTTCGGAGGATCTTGGGAGAGCCATCTGCACTTGGTAGAGTTTTCATACAACAATAGCTACCAAGCCAGTATCAGTATGTCTCCTTTCGAGGCGCTATATGGACGAAGATGTCGCACACCGCTCTTTTGGGATGATGTCGGAGACAGAGTTATGCTTGGGCCAGAGATGATCACAGATGCAGCGGAGAAGGTCGGGATGATCAGAGACAGGCTCAGAGTAGCTCAGGACAGGCAGAAACACTGGGCTGATGCTAGTCGCAGGCCGATGGAGTTCGCAGACGGTGATATGGTGCTAGTGAAGATATCACCTACTAGAGGGACGATCCGGTTCGGACGAGGAGGGAAGCTGAGCCCCAGATACATCGGGCCGTTCGAGGTACTTGGCAGGATCGGAGAGGTAGCTTACAGGATTGTACTTCCACCCAACCTAGCAGGAGTTCACGACGTCTTTCACGTATCTCAGCTGAGGAGATATGTTCCAGACCCCAGTCATGTGCTAGATCATACAGAGTTGGAGGTCGGACCGAGCCTTACTGTTTCTGAACAGCCAGTTGAGATATTAGACAGGAGAGAGAAGAGGCTGAGGAACAAGGTTATACCCTTAGTACGAGTAGCTTGGAACCGTCACTCTCCAGGTGAATCTACTTAGGAGAGGGAGTCGGACATGAGGGAGAGATACCCTTACCTGTTCGATCCAACCGCTGCGAGGGAACCACCCGTTCCCGCTTGATACCTTAGAGATTAGTTTCGATCATAGCCTTAGTCATTTGTTGCATTGCTTGCTATGTTAGAATATTGTCGGGTCTTCAATTCGTGTGAATTTCGAGGACGAAATTTTTCAAGGAGGGAAGACTTGTAAGCCCCTATTTTTCAAATTTTATTTTAATTAGTGCTAATTAATTTTTAGTGTCAATTTAGCCTTAAAATGATTATTAGGATTTTTAGAAATTTTTCTAGAAATTTTTAATGATTTTTAAATGAGTTTTATATATTAAAATATCAATTTGCAATTTTCTAAATTATTTTAATATCATTCTGTAATTTTTTGATTTGTTTTTATATCAGTATGCAATTAGTGAAATATTTTATTAGCTATTTGTAATATTTAGAATTGTTTAGAAGTCAGTTTGTAAATATCGGGTTGCAAATTTTTATTTGCATTTGGTTAGGATAGGGACCTAGACGTAAATCCTAAAACTCTAAGGACCAAAACGCAAAACCTAAAACCTACCCATCCCTGCCCCGACTGACCGACGACTCGACGTCGGCCTGACCCCCCCACCATTTTCGGCTGCCTCGACCGACCTAGAACCGCCTCAACCCCCTATTTAACTCCCCCTTCGACTCCCCAGACCGAGCCCTAACCCTAAACCACCACCACGACCACCCCCGACCACCGTAGAGCTCCAACTCCGGCGAAAACCCTAGCCGTAGCCCTAGCTCCGACGAACTTCCCCGTCCAGCCTCCACAGTTGACGTCGTCGCCTTCGACTACCACCATCCGACACGCCTCGACGAGCTGAGTGCAGCGCCACCCGAGCGCCGCCTCGCCGACGTCTCCTCCGCCGTCCACGACCCTCGAAATCCCCCTTCGACGACCGGACACGTGAGTAGCTGTGTTAAATCGTGTCGTGTGAGGCTCGTGTCCACATATGTTGTTCGCCGTGTCCTGGCGAGCACAAGTGTGGAACTGGACACGTGAAACTCGTGTCGTGCGTGTCGAAATCGACCCGGACACGTAGAAATCCTGTGTCCCTAACTGTCTGGACACAGGATCGAGTTTATTATTTTTTTATGTGTTAATTAATCCTAACCTAATTAAATCTAACAAAAATCCTAACCCTAACACAACCCTCGGGCTGACCCCCTGGCCAGCCCGACCTAGCCTAAACTCACCCCCCTCCAACGCTGGCTCGGGTTCGAGCCCCCCTTCTTCTGTTTCTATTTCTTTTTCTTTTTCTTTTTCTTTTCTTTTCTGTTATATATATATATTTATTTATATATGTATATACATATATTTGTATATATATATATGTATTATTATACTGTATTATATATATATGTACTGTATTTTTATGTATGTATGTATATATATGTATATATATATATATATATATATATATATATATATATATATATATATATCTATATATATATATATATATATATATAGTACTTTATTATATAATGTATATGTATATATGTACATATATTCTTGTGTATATATTTTTATAGTTAGTAATTTATATATATATACATATTTGTATTTATATAATGTATATGTATATATGTATATATTTTCATGTGTATATATATTATTATATATATACTTTATAATTAAGTGTTTCTTTATATATATATTTGTATATATATATGTATACTTTATAAATTAAGTATTTCCTTATACAGAGATATATGTACTTTTACATATGTATGTATATATTCACTATGCATAACTTTACCTTATTAAAATATTAATATTTATTTACATTTTTATCAATTTGTATTTTTGTATATTTAAATTTCTGCAACCATTTGGTGTCCAAGCCTAGCATGGGTTTTTGGGCCCAAATGTGTTTTCACACATTCAAGACCTGTACAAGTCATATTGGACTTGATTCATGGCCTTGGGTCCTGTATTTGAACTTTGGTTCAAATTATGTACATGGACAAAATACGCAGATAATTAATTAATTATTTAATTGTGTGCAATGCTGTTTTTGATTTTCTAAAAATACTTAAAGTACTGTTAAAATTCTGGAAAAATAGTATTTAGATACTATGTTAATTTAGCTAATTTAATATAATTTTTATAGTATTTAATTTACTGTTTTGCCACTAATTTGGCATATGGAACCAAAACTCACTTTCTGTATACTTAGGAAAACTGATTTTTTATAAAATACTTGTACTGGTTAATAAATTCCAGAAAAATTATAATAAATTTCTATAATTAACAAGGATCATTTTGGTACTTTATTTTATGTAAAAATTAAACTTTTTGTCTATCTCAAAAATTGTTAGAACACAATGATCATTTGATTTATTTATTGATTAATTACGACTTGTAACTTTTGTGCTATTTTGAGTTTTAGCCGTATTGAACCTCACCCCTCACTAGTGTAAAGACCCTAAAAAGTTAGTTAAAGTAGTGTGTCACCCCACATTGGTCCCCTATGCTAAAATCATCATTTTGGCTAGGTGTCCAGTCACAAGTCGTGTTGCACCAATTAGTGTCTTAGCGTTTTAGCTTAGTGTAAAAACTAAGTTTATGTATTTATTTCTACAGTGACGAGTTACCGGACATCTATAGCACTTTTATCGCAGCTTGCTTTGCTTTGCTTTGCTAGAGACAAGTACTTTCTACAAACTTTACATACTGTTACATAAATGAACTGCTAATCCAACCATGTTAAATGCTGATCCTTGGGGTAGCAAGTTAAATATCACATGTTGTACTTTCAGTTACTATCATGCTTAGAACAGTCTTTATGTATCTCTCATATGATTATAATATGGGTTATGGAAAAACTGATAGTTGAGTACGTGATCATGTCCCCTTCTCCGTACGTATGTACTGAGCAAGGTTGACATTTTATATGTATACCTTGTCGTAGGCTTTATCTCAAAGCAGATTTGTACGTATGTACATCTATCGCCTTATCACTTGTACGGAAGTACATTTCATTATGTGCCCCTGCACATTGTACACCTATTGAGGATCACGTACCTGCTACAGTTTTAAACATTACATATACATCTGTCTCTATGACATATGTATCCTTGCCCTGATAGATTGTGTGATGCCATGTTTCCAGTTATTTCCTCTTATGTTCATTTCCATGTTTCATATGCTAGTTTGCTAGATTCAGTACTTGCTCCCGTCCTGACAGGATAACGTTGTAGGTGTCCTTACTGAGGAGGAGTTACTCTGCGACACATATTATGGAGTTACTGTCGAGGACCCGGCCTTGCTTTACGAGGATGTTCCTGCAGGGAACCTCGCCTAGTTGTCTTTTGTTTTTAGACTTTTGAGAGTAGTCATGTATTAGGCTACATATTTTGTAACTGGACATGTATCCAGTTTTTACATTTCAGACTTGTACTTGAACATTTTACTATATGTGACGACTTTTGTGTTTGGAGCATTTATGACTTTTATTCACTTATAGAACTGTTAGCACATTTAGTCTTATCCTGTTGTCTTTAGAACAGCTTACTACGTTTTATATCAAACGTAGGCTGGGCATGACTCGGCCTGGCCCAACAATTTGGGTAGCGGGTCGTGACAGGCGGGGAGGAGGGAGGAGGAGGGGCGGGGGGGTGCTGCCCGGGACGGGGAGGAGGAGGAGGGGGGCTGGGCTGGCCGGGGCGAAGAGGAGGGGGGGTGCTCGCCGGAGTAACGAGGGGGCTGAGGGGGGCAGGGAGGAGGGAGGAGGAGGGAGTGGGGGGGGGGGGGGCTGCCCGGGGCGGGGAGGAGGAGGAGGGGGGCTGGGTTGGCCGGGGCGGGGAGGAGGGGGGGGGGGGGCTGCCCAGGCGGGGAGGAGGAAGAGGGGGGCTGGGCTGGCTGGGGCGGAGTGGGGGGGGGGGGGGGTGCTCGCCGGAGTAATGAGGGGGGCTGAGGGGGGTGGGGAGGAGGGAGGAGGGGTGGGCTGCCTGGGACGGGAAGGAGGAGGAGGGGGGCTGGGCTGGCCGGGGTGGGGGGGGGGGTGTGCTCGCCGGAGTAAGGAGGGGGGTTGAGGGGGGGCGGGGAGGAGGAGGGGGGGTGGCTGGCCGGAGGGAGGAGGGATCGGAGGGAGGAGGGGAGAGGTTAGGGGAGGGGGGGGGGGGGGTAGTCACTTAACGGTCAAAATTAACGGTCACTTAACGGTCAAAACTAACGGTCAAAGGAAAAAAAATGTCACTTAACGGTCAAAACTAACGGTCAACAGACGGTAAGGGACTGGCAGAGCAAGTCATAGATTGCGGAGGTCTTTTACAGGGACGGCCCTAGCCCAGGGCAGGCCGGACGACGGCCCAGGGCCCTCTAACGAAAGGGGGCACCAACATGGAGCTATCTACAATAGAACTAGTATATCTCATGTGCCTTTTTTAATAAAAAATATTGTGGTGTAGTGGTTATAATGCTTGACTTGTATTTATGAGGTTCTTTGTTCAAATCTTGACTATAACAAAATTTTGTTTTATTAAAAATTTTTTTACATTATATATGGGGGCCATTTTGGATGTTTCGCCTCGGGCCCCCATTAGCTCAGTGCCGGCCCTGGGTCTTTATTTGCTAAATTTGACTAAAATATCTTTCTATTCAAAAGGTGCACATTTAACGAAGAATTTTTCACAATTTACCAAAAAATGAATGTCAAAGGAAAGAAAAAAAATGAAAATTAGGATTACTTCCTGGTCCCTTCCTACTGTTAACGGTTGTTGCACGACGGCTCTGGTATCTCAAGGTAAGTTCCTGCAACCTCAAGTTTTGTTGCCACTTTGGCATGCAATTTGTCAAACATGAATCCTCCTGTTTGTGGATGGAGCAGGAGCAGACGGGACTGACCAAAAGTGAAAAGAAGAAAGATACGCGGTCTAATGGACTGCAGATGCCTGCTCGCGTGTGGTCCACAACCGAAGGCTCCCTCTTCGCATGGTGGTCCAGATCCTCTTCTTCGACCAGGTAAGGGCGTCGACCGCAGCTGCCGGTGGATCCAATCTCCCAGGCAGTGCTAGTGCTAGATCGCTGCTCGCTCAGCAGCGACCACCAATCCAGAGGAGACCAAGGCTACTCCCTCGAGAAACATACAACAATTGGAAATCTATTATTATTATTATTTTGAGATACCCGACGATACGTACGAAACTTTGTGCACGCTGCATTGCATGCATATTGGACCCACTGTCTCCCAACTCCCACCAAATAAATGGAAGGAATAATACGCCCCCGTGGCTCGATCCACTGATCTTCTGCTACCCAGCCGGAGTCTTATACCTCTCCTCGGTAACCACAAGAACCACTCAAGTTCGGTAATCTATTATAGTCCTTCCCCCCTCCAAAATCAACCAGTGCGCACACACACTCACTAGCCTAGCTAATTGCTACAATGCCATAGTAGCATGGAATTGCCTACTCTACAGGCTTTTTCTGTGTTCCTTGAAATTGGAACTTCTCCTTCGTGCTTCTTAATTCATACTGGATAAGCTCAACAGTAAAAGAGAACAATTCCAATGTAAATTCAGCATCCAATTTCTAGGCCTGTTCAGAAATTATACTTTCAAACAAAGTGTACGTCCGGTGGAAATGCTCTGTATGAATCGCAATAACCTCAAATGAACTCAAAGTTGGTCCCTTCGACATTTTCAGAATGATACTATAAACCATATAAAACCCTGCTCATAAATATTGAGCAAAAAGACACCTTATGGCCCAGAATATATACAGAAATAACGAGTAAATAAAAATACAAAAAAAAAAAAAAAAAAAAAAAAACCTTAGAAACACGAGCAGAAAAGAGTTCCACAACTTGGGAAATAACCCAAGAGGAACACAACGGCTTCTACTGACTTCCGAGATGAAAGATGTCATCACACTAGCCGTCCAAAAAATTGACTTCAAAAAAGAAGATTGGGAGGAAAGAGCACCTTGTTTAAGAAAATGGCAATTGAACCGAAAACCAAGCAATGATCATTGAACCACAAGTGATATCACAATCAATTCTCATTGTAATTGAAAAAATGAATAAAACATCCCAATTGGAAAAGTGTCTGAAGAGTAATGGCAGCACGAGACCTAACATCAGAATACGCAGAAACAATATAAATGAATTTTAATTATAAAAACAACCAAATGGGCAGCAACACGACTATGCATAAGAAAACGGCAGTACACAAACTAACGAGTCCTGCTGCTGCCGCTTTCAGCATTCCTGACTGGATTGAAGTAAGGATGTGCCTAGTAAAAATACAACAATGAGATCAGCACGAGTTGCATATTGAATCAAAGACCATACACAAACAAAATTGGCGTGTATTTTCAGTTACCATTGCCTCTTTAGCTGTAGGCCTCTCCTGGTGGTCGTACCGAAGCAACTTGTCCACAAAATCAATTGCCTGCAAACTCAAAAGCTTTGAAATGCATCCGCAATAAAAAGGTGGAAAGGATTAAGGTGAATTAATTAGAAGGGAAGTCACCTCAGGAACTGCTAGCCGCTGGTTATCAGCGTTGATGAACCTAGTCCAAGGCTTCCTGCAATCCCTGTCATGGAGAGGGTAACTCACATACATAGTTTCTGCTTATTCTGAACAAACTAAATGTATTCTTGTAGTAAATATAAAACCTCCCAACAAGTGCCACAAGTTGAGGGTCAAGAACAAGCCGATATTTGCGGAGATAAGCAAACAAGTCTTCCGTTCCAAGCACCTAAAAGAAAATTAATGATTTGTCACGTTTCATATCAGAAAACAATGTGAATGACTGGACAGTGATCATTGAATAACATCTAGAATTATCAACGATAATCATAACTTATATGTAAATGTACACCTATTTTTCTCTGAGAGAGAAATGACACGCTGCATAATTTTATTCACAACTATGTACAACTCAACAACGTAACGGAGCTAATGCTGACATGATGGTAGGATTTAATGAGCACAAAGGAGAGTACAGAGATAATAAATCAAAAGAAAAACTTAGAACTTTAAACAAAATCAGGTGCTTCATGAACCACTAGTTTGAACATTGGATATAAGCAAAGGTCATAAAGCAGCTTTTAACATAGCATACAAGTGGTTGGCATATGAGGTCAGCTCTCAGCAATATGTCAAAATCAGTAAGCTTGTTTTTCTTTGATAAACATCATTAATCTTTAAAGAAAGATATACATACTTGCAGCACTCCCACTTTCAGATAAATATTATATAGCTTTCTAACAATGTTACTGGTTGCTTTTCTTTGCATTACTGTAGAGAAACAAAGACATAATACGGACACCACACTATGGGCTCGGCATAGGTTATACTTTCGCAAGTCTTCTCCGTGTCCAGCACATGGCCAAAATGGACATGGCACCAATTCCTAAAAACCTGTGCTTCCTACGGTATTTAACCATGGGAGACACTTCTCAGACTGCAGCAGATGAAAAGCAACATTCTATATTTTCGTCTCCATTAAAGCACTAGTTAGAAGGACATGCTATTTAACCATGGGAGACACTTCTCAGACTGCAGCAGATGAAAAGCAACATTCTATATTTTCGTCTCCATTAAAGCACTAGTTAGAAGGACATGCTATTTAACCATGGGAGACACTTCTCAGACTGCAGCAGATGAAAAGCAACATTCTATATTTTCATCTCCATTAAAGCACTATTTAGAAGGACAGGCGTGTGAAAGTAATATTAAAAGAATAAGAAAAACAATAACAGAAAGTAAAAGAAAAAACAAAACCAAAAGACATTCAAATTCTATAACACACCTTAGCTATTTTCACCAGTTGATCATAGTTATCCTGGCCATGGAAAAATGGCTCCTTACGGAATATCTGTAGAACAACAAAATGTGTTAAAAGAGAAACTGTGTAGCTCTCAATGATTAAAGTTATACAAGTCACTTACCATACCAGCAAACATACAACCAAGGCTCCACATGTCCAAAGAATAATCATAGTCTAATAGATCAACTAGCAGTTCTGGACCCTTGAAGTACCTAAAGAGGAGTTTGAAGAACATTTAAGGGCAAGCAACTTTCACCAGAAAGATCTAGAATACACAGCAAAAAATAACTTGAAATGAATTAAGGGAATTAAAATTCAAAAATAACACAAGTCCGATAGGGATCTTATGGCTATTTATTTCTGACACACATTAAGCAATGTTTAAATTCTTCTTGAGTACTTCCACGATAACCATCCTGAGTTTTGTAGATATTAAGTTATTAACCACTCTAAAACTTCCATATTGCGATATATACTTCCCGATTATACAAGCACTAAGGTTTGAGCCTAACAAGTGTTCTTTCCCTTAAGGTTGTAAGTATGAAATAATTAACATGATCACTTTCCGTCATCTAGCACTATAATGATGATTAGATATTGACAAGGGACCTAATTTGAATACATTACACTAAACCTTTTTTTTCTCTTACAATAAAACATAGCTTTTGATTTTAAAAACAGAAGAATAATCATGTGATTGTGTGCAGCATCCAAGAAGTGAAACCAGTTCTGTCAGTAGTCCGTGAACAAGTATCATACACTATTGGACATACTAGAATAACTTTTGATTCTATGTAACTTACAAGTTACAATGGAGTGAAAGCCCAAAGAGCCTCTGGCCTGAAATTATTAATGACTTATGAGAAACAGTCTCTAGATGTAGAAAGCTGCTAACTGGACATCTTTTCATGTGATCTTGAATTCCATTTGTTAGCTAAATAATAAACTTGTGAGCAAACTAACAGATGATACAAAGCTACTATGATATAGCCAAAACAGCTAAATTGATAAGACTCTTAAATACATCCTAAGGGCGCAATTTGCTCCTACATAATCATGATAACCAACTAGACCCAGCCAAAATGGTTGGTTTGTCTTAATTTCATTATTTAAGTTTAGGGCCCGTTTGGTTTGCAGGATTGGACAACGTAATGTAATTGGCATTACGTTGTCAATCTAACTCGGGTGTTTGGTTGGACAAAAAAAATTAGATGTAATGTAATCGCGATTACAAGTTTGATTACATTACATCAGTTTCTTCTAAACTCAATTACATCATAAAACCTAAGTAATCGCAATTACATTACAACTTAAGCGGAAGGTTATTATACTATAATTTGGTCTTTTTGTTCGTTTTTGTTTTTTTTTGGTCGTTTTTGGTCGTTTTTGTTCTTTTTTTTGTCATTTTTTGTCATTTTTTTCGTTTTTGGTTTTTTTTGTTTTTTTGTCGTTTTTGTCCTTTTTTGTTGTTTTTGTCCGTTTTTTGTCGTTTTTGTTCGTTTTTTGCCTCTTTTTTAGTTTTTGATTTTTTTGGGTCGTTTTTGTTTGTTTTTTGTCATTTTTGTTCGTTTTTTTTTATTTTTTGTCGTTTTGGGCCGTTTTATTCTATTTTTTGTCGTTTTTGCACATTCTTGGCCATTTTTTTTGTCGCTTTTGCACTTTTAAATCTTTTTGGCTATTTTGTACATTTTTTGTCGGTTTTGCACTTTTTTTATTGGTTTTGCTTTATTTGCACGTCTTTTGTCTTTTTACACGCTCTTTTTTTTTATCGTTTGTGTTCAATTTTTTACGTTTTTATCGTTTTTTTTGTCGATTTTGCACATTTTTTTGCCATTTCTGCATGTTATTTATCGATTTTGTCGATTTTGTACGTTTTTGACCATTTTTTACGTTTTTATCGTCTTTTATCGTTTTCAGTCGATTTTGCATGTTTTTTGTTGTTTTTTATCTTTTTTTGCTTTTTTTGGGTCTTTTTTTTACTTTTTTTTGTCGTTTATGCTCTTTTTTTTCTTTTTGTTTGTTGTTTTTGTCGTTTTTGTTCCCTTTTTTGTCGTTTTTGGATTTTTTTGCAAGTTTTTTAATCTTTTTGTCGTTTTTTGCTCGTTTTAATTCCCTCTTGTTTTTGGTCTTTTTTCGTATTTTCGTTTTTTTTGTCATTTTTGTTCCTTTTATCGTTTTTATTCTTTTTGCTCTTTTTTATCTTTTTTGTCATTTTTTTTTCTTTTTTTTTTTGTCGTTTTTGTTCGTTTTTTTTGCCCTTTTTTTTGTTTTTGGTCGTTTTTTTGTCTTTTTTTTCCTTTCATTTTTTTTTGTCATTTTTTTGTTTTTAGTCAATTTTTTTAATCATTATTGGTCACTTTTTATGGTTTTCACATTTTTTGATTTTTTTTGTCGTTTTTCTTTTTTATCGCTTTTTTCATTTTTGGTTTTTTTTCCTTCCGTTTTGTTCGTTTGTCATTTTTTGTATTTTTTATTTTGTCGTTTTTTGTCTTTTTTTAGCAGAAAACAAACCATTTTCCCCTTATTTATTTATTATTTATTTTTAATTTTTTTCTTTTTAAATTTTAAAAAATTTAGTGATCCACTTTTTTAATTTTATGTTGTATTTAAAAAAATATTAAATTAGAAACTTAATTACATTACATGGTAAACCAAACATATGAATGCAATTGACATTACATTACATGGTTTGATTACATGTTTCAACCAAACATAATAATTGAATTGTAATTCCATTACATTACAAACTCAATTACATTACAAATCCAATTCCATTACGATTACGATTACATTACAATGAACCAAACGCAACCTTAGTATGGCTTCTGAATTTTGTAGAATCAGAAAAGTCATTTGTTTCTTGGTTTACAGTGTCAGGACACAACCACATTATATATAGCTAGTATATGGATCTCAATTGACTCACTCTATATATAAATCAATATACTAGAAATCAAATATTTTCCCAACCCCTACACCCCCACCCCCCCACCCCCCCCCCCCCCCCCCACCCCCACCACAAAAAAAAAAGAAGGAAAAAACTGGAGCTGGTTGCATATGGATATTATAGAGATGTCATTTATTCTATTACCCTTTAAGATTGAATCATGGGATTATAGGTTTTTGAAGGTGACATGAAAATGATGATACATGAAAAAGGTTGCCCTTAACCGGACTCAGTAATGTGATAGTACAACCTCGCCTATGTTGGATAAGTAAAGGAATTGAATTCTCTCCTAGCACGTACAAACAAATCTGAGTATCATTCAAAATACACACCTAAGGACTGCGGCATATGGGGTTGGAGTGGCGTTGTTGGGGCATCCAAACTGAGACTCTGGCAGGCTGAGTCAGTCCAGTCAGGTTTCGTCGACTAAAGATTTTCTACCAATGATCCATAGATTCTAATAGTGAATCGATTCAGTGGGCATGATCCGAACCTTTACACCATTAATACTTAATGATGACAATAAGGATGCCAGGATATACTTTTAATACATGTCATTTTTCTTTAAAAAATCAAGCGAACTGAGACATGATAATCAGGGGTTTAATTCTGTACTCGTCACATTAGAAACTTTGGAGATACGGATTAAAAAACTAATTATTGATCAACTTCAAAGATCAGAGTTAAGAAAATACGTCAGATTAGCATACAAGAAACCAAGACACCTACATGTTCACCTTCTGCATTATTCTAGCCCTCACTCCCATCAGCTTTTACCCGAGTACTTTGGATTTCATACTTTTTGGAATGTCAGACAACTTATACCTAGACACAATAGGAAACCTCAACGACACTCCAAGGACAACTCAATCATCAAATCAGGATGACATTATCATCCTCCAGTAGTTTACTAGTTAGAATGTGGAAAAACTCAATCTAGGCCGTCTCAAGTAAAAGGTGAAAGGGCGTCCAATGCCATGAGGCTCTTGCTAATACAAGGTCCTGGAGGGTGAATATCTAGACAGCCTTACTTTCATTTGTCTAGAAGCTGTTTTCAAGACTCGAACACACACACACATCAGCAGCTCAGCTTGTGTCCTCTTCTTTACCTTTCCCATTTAAGACACTTGACAACCATGTCACATGTCAGGGTAACATTACTTGTAAACAGAAACCGAGCATTGGCCAATGATCAACCAATCATCATTAAGCTGTATGTTTGTGGTTTCTTAAAGAGTAACTAAGATGGGAGTCGAGGGGCTGTTGTTAAGTGAGAAATATCTAACCACCATAGTAATGGCTACATCTCCTAAGTTCATCAATGAAGAATGGTGGAGGCTGGAGCCTCTAAAGACTAAAAGGAAAAAGGAGAAACAACCGTTAATCTCATACATGCATGACAAGAGACGAGCCATAATTCAGATTTGATGAATATGAAGGTACAAATAGTTAGAAAGGACGAGGCTGTTTATGTAAATAAATATATATGAGATACACTCTAACGGGCACAATACCCTTTGAGGGTGCCACTTGGCAATGGCAAGATGGTAAGACTTGAAACTTGCATCCTGGAGGATGATGGTTCGACTCAGGGAAATTGCATCTACATATAGGCCTCGTTTGGTTCGCGGAATCATCCGGTTGGGAAAGGAAAGTGATTACTTTCCTATGTTTGGGTGCCAAAGGATTTGAGGAGGAAAGGAAAGTGATTCCCAATGTAAGGAAAATTAGGAGGGAAAGTGATTTCATCCATCCAAGCAAGAAATTACTTTCCCACATTGAAGTATTCACTTTCCTTTCCAAATTCCTTGGCATTTCCAAACACCGGAAAGGAAAATCAATAGGAATTGTAACTTCCCAAAGGAAAGGAAATGCCAAGGAATTGATTTCCTTTCCCTTCCATTCCGCGAACCAAACGAGGCCATAGGGGCACAAGGCTGCAAACATCTCAACTGTTCCAATATCCTGCATAGGCGGAAGCCACGGAGTCAGACACCCTTTTCAGTTATGTCTTAAGGTTTTAGGTAGAGTTACACCTCTGTGCAGGTATAGAGTTGTGCACGGTTAGATTTGCAGCCAACTCAAATCCTACCACATCAATGTTGGGATGTTCAAACCTGCACCCAGCCTTTCTAATCCAAAACTAAATCCCACCATGACAATACCTGTTAGGTAGGGGAAGCTAATCCCAGGTTTCAGCTTAGGCCTAAATGCACATGAAAAATGTCTTTTCTTGTGAACTAACAAACACAAAAAAATTTATGGATAGATGTGGCGAGGCGGCACATGATCATGATTTGTAAATGAAATTGAATAGATGCAGAAAGAAAATAATAGGAGCTATATGGACTAAAAACTTCAATCCAGTGTAGCATACTTTGTATTAATTCTATTATTAGGAAAATGAAGGACAATGTATTTACAAGTGTTCGCACTGATAAACATGTCCATTCCCACCAATCTCATGTATCAAGAGATTCCATGTCCAGGGGCGGCCCTGGCCCAGGGCGGCCGGACGATGGCCCAGAGCCCCCAAATGAAAGGGGGCACCAAGTACCAACATGGATCTATCTACAATTAGTATGTATCATGTGCCATTCTTAACAAAAAAAAAACATTGTGGTGTGGTTGTTATAATGTTAGACTTGTAATTTAGAGGTCCTAAGTTCAAATCTTGGTAGCAACAATTTTTGTTATATTTACACTTTTTTACATCCCCATCAGCTCAGGGCCGGCCCTGTCTTCTCTGTAAGTTTTGTTCATTCGTAAGAAATAATTTACACGCACACACGCACGCGCGCACGCACTATCGGTGGTTTTCTTCAACTATAGGCTATAGCACCTATGTTGGAGGTAATCTGGTGACTTAGAGGAGTAAGAAGCATCCATTACAAGATCGAACGCTAAAGCAGAGTACCAACACTTGCTCGATTTACATAAATAATATGACTTAGAAAACTTCTTCATGATATGGAAATGACTCTTGATCTTCCATTCGACTCTACTGCGACGATCGAGCAGCCATATCTATTGCTAGTGATAATATATAAGGATAGATTAAAAAAAAGTGGTGTTTGTTCTTCGCAATTAACACGCCTACAAACTCGGCCCGAAGGCCACACTCTCAGACCGAAGGCCCACACCTATACCGCTCTTGTATCGCACTCGCATTGCACCGCACCCACAACCGGCCTGCACTCTGGTTGCCCTCACATTAATTCTTCCACAGAAATTAGATGTGCTTCCCTCATTACTCGAACTTGCAACCTCTGGGAGGGATATGCCTCACTCTAACCACTTGAGCTAGAGGTCATTGGCGCACATATATATATATAGCATGTTGTATTATACATATTTGTATAGATATTTAAATTTAGATGCATATTTGGTTGTATTTTTTTTTCTTTGTTTTCCTTTCTTTACTCCCACTATAATTGGAAGGAATAATTCGCTTCCCCCGTGGAATCGAACCCAGCCAGCCAGGATGCACTATGTCTCCATCTGCTGACCACTAGAGTCAGGAGGCTTTGACATGCAACCGGGAGTTTTCTTCTTTTATATATATATATATATCGCCAGCCAGGATGCGCGCTGTCTCCACCTACTGACCACTAGAGTCGAGATGCTTTGACATGCAACCGGGAGTTTTCTTATATATATATATATATATATATATATATATATATATAACTGGGAGATTGTAAGTAAACGTGAGATTAATTTCTAAGAGTCCTTTTTTCTTCTTCTCTTTTATAGTTTGGCTACAAAAGCCTAAATCACAAATTTTTGGGGCCGGCTGTTTGAACTTTGAATCCTCTCTTCCATTCGGCTCTATTAAGGAGGACCATGTCCACTCTAACACTAACAAAATCTATATCCTTAACAAAGCAATTATCCCAAACCAAATAATATATAAAGAAGAAAAAGAGATTCCATTCTCTGAAAATACTCCAGATTCACTTCAAATCTTTAACATGCCAAAATTTGTGCTTACGTTTCCAGAAAATACTTTTTATATCAAGCGATTTATAGTTCTACTGTGCATATCTACAATAAAAGTAAAGAAAATATGTTGTCCTAAAAAACATGAAACATCATATAAGGCAGATAAAATAGAACTTTTGAATCATAGTCAAACCTTGAGGCAACTCGAACATTGTACTCTTTTCCCGGATGATAAAATTCTGCAAGCCCCCAATCGATAAGCCGAAGCTTGCGTTGCTCATGATCAATCATAACATTGTGAGGCTTCACATCACGATGCATGATACCTTGTGAATGACAATAGTCTAGGGCCTACACAAATACCTGAAAAACTTATAGATAATCAAATTTAACAGAGATTTTCTTCTAGAAGATGTTACGATGGAGATGGAGTACAGAAAAATGAATCACTTGAATAAGTTTTATATCTTTAAAAAATAAAAACTTAGGCATTGTAGAAAACAACAATATCGCCAGCTGATTAATGGCAGCTCGTAAACCATGATTAAATGAAATAACACAACAAAAAGAGTAGAATATGCATTTGTTCATGTTATATGATGAGATCGTAACAAAATGTGTTTAGGAATTATAATAGGACAGAAAACGTAGGCGGAAAGAAGCTTAACTGCCTGAGGCAAATGGATTTGAGTTTGTTAAACATAGTAACGAGATAATTTTAATATCAGACTTCTGGTAATATAATCCTCCAAGAAGAAAGACTACAATAACTACTCTAGCAATCTGGTTTGCCTCTTAACATCTTCATTGATCTAATACTCAATTTTTGAATAAATTAAGTCAACTGAAAGGATAGAATGGGTCAATGTATATGGTCCTTTCTGAGATAATGAGAGACTAATAACCCTACTGTATTCTGCATGCTTTTACAGGGTTGTTGCAGATATAATGAAGTTAAATTTCTTCAAAATAATAAGCATACTATTAATGAGCATTAAAGATTTACACTGGCACCTCACTAGCCATATATGTTAGGTAGGAACACCAAATACAAAAAACTTCACATTAATGACTGAACATTCTACAACATTGCAACTGTAGAGCTTATAAGTTTTGAACTTCTAATTATTTAGCCTTTATTTCAAAGTTGAAAGGAAAAAATCTACAATACTACTATAAAACCGGCTATGCTTTATGGACCAGAGTATTGAGAATGTTAGTATGGATGAGTGACAATACATTAAAGGATAGGATAAGAAACGAATTTATAACTATCAATAGGAAGTTAGAGGTGATGCCAATTGAGGATAAGATGAGAGACAATCGACTTAGGTGGTTTGAACATGTGCAACGCAGACTGATAGATACTCAAATAAGGAGCGAAATATAGTACTTAATTGAGCTGTTAGGACTAGAAGTTGGCCTAGACGAACATGATTTGAAGTTTTAAAGAAGGATATGAATTTGTTAGCGTTACAAAAGACATTGACCTTAACATAACCGAATGGAAGCGGATTCAAATAGTCGACCGCAAGAATTTGGGATAAAGGCTTTTGTTGTTGTTGCTGCTGCTTTTATTCCAAAGTGAATGAGAAGACCAATTTATGTCAATAATTTACCTTACACATCTTTCGACCCTTGTAGGTTTCAAATACTTCTTTCTTTCCTACTTTGTAGTAGAGTTTGTGCCTACTTGTGAATAGATGATCTACCCTTCTGATGATCCTCTCAGATGGTTTGTCGATCTTGACAATATATAATCACTTTCTATTACCAAGATAAGTTACATCCTTGACATCCTATGACACTCACTTTGAAATGCTAACCAAGATCTTCATATCAACATTCCAACCTCTATCCAAATGTTGGTGACAACCATATTATCTTGTAGGTTATATGCAAATCCAACTTGAGCTAATTAACACAGTGAAACAATGTTCCCTCAATCGCCAAAACTAAGACCATACCTCTTTTACCTGGAATATCTCCAGGATAGTTACAGGCATAACAGCCTAAGAAGAGCCCTAGAATATGTCTAACAAAAAAAAGGGGAAGGTAGTCTAAATGCATGTGGACATATTCAAGAAAATGAAAAGAGAATTGCCTCTTTGCATGTATCTGTAATAAATAAAGTGAACAATATTGACATTTTTCAAGATATTTGATTGAATAAAAAAACGTTGCAAGATAACAGAACAAAAACTAAAATAACAAATAGATAGTAATAACTCATATGCAACTGAACAGATAACCTGCCTTCAGAAGTTCATAGATGTAGTATCTGACATCATAGTCTGTCAAAGTTGGGTATAGCACTTTAAAATCTGTATTGTTGACATATTCGAATATAAAACTGGGTGTCTTCGACTGTTTATCTCTGACAACATCAAGTAATTTCACTATGTTTGGTCCGCCACATAGGTTCTGCAATATCTGTATCTCCCTCTTGATCTGCATTGAAGTAGCAAATTGGAAGCATGCACTTTAGACACCTTGAATGAGGACCTTAAGCAGGTAGAAGTTATAAAGTATGTTAAAGATGAAATCACTAGATCACCATTCTTTTATAATGTACTTAGAAAAGATCTCAGTCAGTACATTTTAAATAAGTGATAATGACAGAACAAAATTTTGTCCATAACCGAATCATACATTGATTGTGAATGCTACTGATAGAGAGTGTATAATACAGAAGATACATGCAAGGAAAACAAAGTCATTCTCCAAAAGTGATTGTTTATGGGAAATTTGAGCATGAAACCGATTCTTAGGAAGCGCTGCGAGGGAGTGGAGATTAGAAAATGAAGTCATCTTTTTCTCAGAAAAAGATCAATCCTTACCAACTTTAAGGCTGTAAGCATAGTTTCTCAAAAGAAATTTTATTATTTCTGGAGTTTAGAGGTATGAAACTGTAGTTACATGAGATTAAAGTCCTTTCTTAGAATTACTTTTAACTTATATATTAGTTGAGATCATGAAGGTAGAATTGGAGTTCCGAAAGGAAGTTTTTTTTGGGGAGTTTACTATGGAGTTAAGGGGAAATTGGTCGATTTTCCATAACTTCGGTTTTGAGAGGTTTAAAAGTTTGAAAGGAAGTTTTTCTCCACTTCAGAGAAAAAGAAAACAAATCAAAACGTTTCGAAGTTCAAAATTTTCTGGAACATTTGGAAAAAAAAATGACCAGAATTCCGGGTGAAGATTTAGTGAATATTCAATTTATCCGTAAGTTGACTCAAGGGTCTTATCTCTCCACATTGAGTACCCTTGCCTTATTAGAGTTTTTCAATGTTTGAACTCTTGATTTATTATAGACTCTCCTAGGTGAATATTCCGGTTTTCACGTAAAGTTATTGGTAGGCTTTGTTGTTTTCTAAAACTCAACATGGTATCGAGCACCTTCATCTGAAAGCAGGGCCAGCCCTGAGTTTTTGGGTGCCCACGGCAGAAAATCAAAATGGTGCCCTCTTTTTCACTTATTAGACTTTAATTTTCGTTTAAATAAATAAAATGACTTAAAATTCGTAAAATAAACATAGCCACTAGGCCTCGAACTCGTGGCTCTTTACATAGGAGACGTAAGTGAAAACCAACTTTGCTAACTGAGTCATTCTTTTATGTTGTGTGAGCACTAATATTTTAAATACTAACAACGGTTAACATATTAAAAAAAAAAAGGAAACTATGTTTTTGGTGCCTAAAAACTTTGCTGCCTGGCTGCCCTGTCTGCTCTATGCCAGGGCCGGCCTGCCCTGTTTGAAAGTAAACATGGTAATCTTGTTTTATTTTTTTATTTCTCAACATGAATGAATTCATTGGTTTTTCTTTTCCGTAGTGTGTCCCATGTGTCCCAAATGAAGTATAAATTAATATAAAAGATAAAAAAATTACAACCTTTTTTTTCTTCCTTTCAAACACACCATTAACCTTTAAACTTTGAGGCCTCGTTTGGTTCACGGATTTAAGGAACCTAGAAAGGAAAGTTGTTCATTTCCTTTGTTTGGTAGCCACAAACTTGGGAATCAATTTCCTTACAAGGGAGAAAATTGGTGGAAATATGGTTCCACTCAAGACCCATGGGATTGATTTTCCCTCCTCCTTTCCCAACATTTATTTCAAAAGTTATGACAAAAGTAACCATGTGTCATTGCTTATTTTACCATTAATGTTATTTTACAATACTATTTTTATTTTAAAAGGTAAGGATATTATTGGAACATTGTTATATTTTGCTTTCCTTTCCTAGGTAGCTTCCTTGTTTTACCAAACAAGGGAAAGGAAATGTGACAGGAATCCTACTTTCCCATTCCCATGGAAAATACAAGGGAATTCATTTCCTTTCTGTAAACCAAACGAGGCCTGAAGGTTTTGGAACAGTATAAACCAACAAAACACTCATTTTTCTACTTGAAAAGCTTCGAACAAATTGCAAAAGGCCTCACCTTTTTCTTCTTGACCGGCTTCAAAATCTTTATCACGCACTTCTCGTTGTCCGTGCAGTGCACCCCTTCAAACACCTCGCTGTACTTCCCCCTCCCGACCTTCCGAACCACCTCGTACTCGTCCTGGTCCCTGAAAACCACAAAGCAATCATCAAAACCCTAACCCTAGTTTTATATAACCCCCACCCCAATTCTTGTTATTTGCTTAGAAGTCCCTCTATTTTGCTCTAATATTCCCCTTCTATTAAGTCAGCCGGGAGGTTCGATAATCTCACCCCCACTGGAGGACGAGGGACTCGTAGTCGGAGTACTCCTTGGGCCTGTGGACGTTGACGTCGGCGTAGACCCTCGCCACGGAAGAGGCACCGAGGCGGCGGACGGCCTTTCCGATCTTCATCGCCATGGTCTCCGGCGAAGTGGCGGCGGCGGGAAGCGCAGCTTAACGGGTCGGGTTCGGGAGGGGGAGGAGAGGGTTTGGGTGGGGTTGTGGACATTTATTTATAGGGTTAGGGTTAGGACTCATGTCGGGGTGGGTTAGGTTTAGGCGAAGGCAGGGCAAATATTGTGTCGTGTTGGGTCGCGTCCGGATGGTGCTTAGTTTTTGCACCATATATACTCTGCGCATAGACAGACAACGTTTGATCACTTGTGTCGGTTTAGTCTATCCGACACTTATTAGTGTCACAAGAAAAAGAAGATCATGCAAAAAAAAAAATATATAAACAAAGAGAGAAATAAGGATTGATCTCCACATTCTTGTAGGGGTAACCATCCTTATCATCAATTGTTTCTCAACTAATTGGATTAATTTAATTCTTTTATTAGATTTAAGTAAAATATATTAATAAAATTTTCAGACTTTTTATATTATTTTTCAGATGTATTTTTACTTATTATTATTATTATTATGTTTTTTTTGGAGTTCACGTCTAAGTTACATGATATTTTCAATAATCCCACAAACTCCTACCATTGGGGCTGGTGACATATACATTCTAGTATTTAAATAATAAGTATTTATAAATTTGTGAAGACATGTCATACTCTTCTTTGACTTCAATTTTAAAATGTATGACCAGTCGTAATTGTAAATCCATAATCTTTTTAGTAAACTCAATCCAACTAAACGTAATTTTTTAGTTTCTCAACAGATTGAACTCATAAATTATAATAGTTTGAAAGTGGACTGGAAGCTTTAAAAATCAAGTAAAATAGTTTGGAAGCTTTAAAATTCAAGTAAACTCAACTTAATGTTTTTGGTTTGGTTCTTTTCCCTTATTGAAAACCTCGAATTTTATGAGTTTTTGTACACTCGTAATTTTATAGATAAGGAGAAGGAAGATTCTTCTCTAAGATTATAAGACGTGCCACACATGATTCTTTTTGTTCCATTTAATTCCATAAGTAGTTACGATTGAGTGGCTATAATCACAATCATCTAATTGACCATTAATGATGCAATTATTAAGTCCTTCACTAAACAATTGAATCTTCCTTGAATCCACAAACTACGACAAACATATTGAGAATCACAAATCCAAACAAATGAACTTAAATGAAAAATTACTAGAAAATCATATAACAAGCTCAAACACAACAATAAAACAATTACACTTCTCCTATAAAATCCTTACTATACAGTTCAAAGTATCCCGTCAATTCAATAGACCCAAAGAATAAGTTAGAAGACTCCAACGGACGAAAAGAAAAGATGAAAAAACTCTCACAATCATTATCGTTATAACCAAATTACCAAAAAAATAAACTTCAGCAATTACATACATTCAAATTTGTGTCAATGCTTTATTGTTTTTGTTTATGTTGCTACTTTTTTTTTATATGACAAGTGATGAGCACAGGTCTTTTTGCACGATGCAGTGCATGCCTTTTAGGCCCATCCCCCCCCCCCCCCCCCCCCCCCCCCCCCAACTCTCATCATTTTTTATAAATGGAATGAATAATACGTCTTAGTGGCTCGATCCAATCTTATTATTGAACGTTTTTCTATCCGATATAAATTTATATTAAGACACATGTTGCGTCTACTTGTTTATTATTAGACGGTGAAGAACCATGTAATTTTGTTCTTGAAGTTACAATCATCATATATAAATATTTATGTTACTCCACCATCAAAAAAATTGATAATAGATATAAGTAATCAAAGTGCTTGTAATAACCAAAATGTTAATACTGATCCTAGTTCTTCTCGAGCGCAAATGTTGCAAGGAACAAAATTCGGAAAAATTCTGGACGGGACATATTTTGTGCGAGATTTTGTTTTTCTAATGAATTTTTGGCATCTAGATTTGTTTAGACTGACTCAAGAGCTGAATCAGGCCTTCCTAGAATTAGCATTTCTTTGCCTCTTATAAGGAGCAAATGGAAGTTTGCTCTGCCAAGTCGATATACTCATCATCATTGTCGATTGACAACCGTTACTAGGTGACAGTGTAGGGGTGAGCATTATTCGATTTTGAACCGAAAACCGAACCGAATAAGAGATTTGATTCGGTTTTTAAAAAAATCGGTTCGGTTTCGGTCTTGAAAATACTATAAAAAAAAAATTCGGTTTTGGGTTTCGGTTTCGGTCCAAAATCGAAAACCGAATGTCACGACCCGATCCCAAATTATTGGGTCGAACCGGATCTTGCCCAGCCTGCACCGTTGTGAGACGGCGGCAGTAAGCTGTTCTATATGCAGGTATTCACAACAACATCTATACATTTGTCACAACTCAATATACGAAATTTTTTAAAAACTTTTTATTCAACAATTGGAAAGTACAACTGGAAATGAAAGAACTGAAATAAAGTATTGAATTCAAAATTAACAAAACTTCAAAACAATAAAACTAAAAAACTGGAAACGACTAGCCAAGCGTTCGGCTCGTCGGTCTCAGGTCCTGCGTCCTCCAAGGGGGACTCCGGCAACACCACAGGGTACAAAATCGGGTCATAGTAGCTATTGTACAATAGCACAGCATCATCAATGTCACCTAAAAATGTGGTCTCCAGTCAGGAGGGAGCAAGTACGAATATGTATCTCATATTTCAAGTAATAATAGAAAAGTGCAGGCTAAACAGTTGAAACAATATTTTCCAGCAATTTAACAATTAAAAACAATGTGATTTGAATGTGTAATCGTCTATGACCAGCTTGGATTATACAATAGCGTCCTAGTGACGCGATACGGCTTATTCCCGTGTGTAAGAGGGGTAAGCTCGCACAATCATGCAATATGGAGGGTATTGGTCATAAACGTTACACTATTCCCTCAATCCCCACAATCAATATCAATCAATATTTGAACCCTAGGAAAGGATTCCGTGTAGCAATGTGGTTTAAACATGCAGCTTAACAATTACTAAATAAAATACAAAAAAATATAACCGTAACTTGCCTCTGTTAATTGACTGGATCGGAAAAGTCGGTACCGAGGAGGATGTCAAGTTCGTCTCCGAGATCCTACAGTTGAGAACCTTGACTTAGAACCATAATGAAACCATTCTAGGTGTGCTAGTTACAATCTCTAGAAGTAGACCCTAGTCAGGTTTTAAGTTATTTAATAATATACCGGAAATCTAGCGTCGCAATCTACGTTCGTTATCATTTTAATTAAATAAGTCGGTTACTGATTAATTGAGAAAAATAGCAATTACCGGTTAATTTGGCAAAACTTTGTATTTTAAATATGTATATATAAAGCTAGGCTTTTTCTTTTAAATGAGAAAACATGTGAATGTCTAAGTTACAAACTCGAAATCTTATTTTATTTATAATGTGAGAAAACTCTTATTAATTTTCTATATTAAAATAATACTCATTTTATTATTAACGCTTTTACCTATAAAACAACAATCCAGAAAGGAAAAGGAAAAACTAAAACTACTTATTACAGGTCCACAGGAAAATAGAAAAGAAAACTTGGACTTATGTCCTTACAATTTGTACATAAATTAATTTAATTTAAAGGTGAGCTCTGAATGCCGCGAACGGTCCAACAGTAGGCCGAAGCCCTGCACCAAAATTACTAACAGCAATAATCCATTCTAAAAATAATAATAAATTAAAGATAATTTTAAAATGCGTCTCAGACTTGGTCTAAACTGTCATGTTGCATTCTAGCTAATGCCTCAACGTCCGGAAGTTCCGGTTTCGTTTGCATTTCGCTAGTACTCAAAATATTATCCGAAAGCCAAACTGTTAATTGACTATAGTTGAACTCAAGAAATAAACCGAAAGATTTTCAAATGTTTATAGAAAAATCGGACATCATCTCCTTTGTAATCGGGATAACCCAATAATGGAAAAATACAACCAACATATCCCAAACCAGGAATAATGCCAACACCAAATATATAACTGGAAAACCAACTAAAATCCATCTCAAAACCATAAACGTATATATATATACCATAAAGAAATCACATAGTTAAAGCCACCAGTATATGAGTTCCTAACAGAACTCAATCAGAAAAATCCTGAAACTATCGAACTCGACATCGGAAACAAACCCGACAATTCCAAATCAAATTCGGAAAATCAGATCCAACTCCGAATAGGAACCAGATTATGAAACCCGAACACAGCGTAAATTCTGAAATTTAATCGAAAACCCAACGAACCAATTCTGATTTAAAAATCAGAACCAACACCAACAATCGAATCCCATAGCGGGATTGAGACCGCGTCATCATCGACACTAAGAGAGGGACACATGGACACAGGATTATACCTCGGGTGCTCGGCTAGAGCTCTCAGATGAAAACAGGAGAAATATGAATTTCGTGGACTCGGAAAAACTCCAAAATACGCGAACAACAAAGATCGACCATGGGAACAGCGGATCTGGACCCACGAGATGCTGCGGACAGCGGATCGAAGCCACCGAACAGCGGAAAGCGAGCCGGACAACGGTACAGGAAGCTGGCGACCGCGGGAAGCGCGGACAGTGGTCAGCGGTCCGCACGAGGCCGACTAGAGGCAGCGACCGTATGGCTCGGGGAGGAGCACGGATCTGGACCGACGGTCGGGCCGGGACGCTGGACAGTGCCGGCGGGGCGTCAGAACAGCGGGGAAGAGGGGGTTTCCGGGGAGGTGCCGACGGCCACGGGGCCGAGTCGGCGAGCGGCGGACGGACGAACGGCAAGGGGGCCGGTCCGGGCGCGGGGAGCGGGGTTGCGAAACAGCGGGTGACACGGGGGCGGCACTCGCGGGAGTCGGAGGGGGTGCTCCGGCAAGGGAGCTGGCCGCGGACGGACGCGGGGAGCGCCAATGAGGGGCTGGTCGGCGGGCGGTCGCGACTGGCTGAGGCGCGGGGCGCCGGCGGTCGCACGGGACAGGGGGTCGCACCGACGAGAGGCCACGCGTGAGGGGTGTTGGCCGGGATGGCCGCGTGCAGCGCTGGAGGGGAGGCCGGTCGGCGATGGTCGGCGAGAGGGTTCTGGAGAGTGGAGAAAAATGGGGATTTGAGAGAGATGGGGAGAAATGGGAAAATGAGAATGATGGTGCTGCTATTCTCTTTTAGAGAATTAAAGGTGGTGGTGGGAGTTGAAGTGAAGGAGAGAGAATTAATGTGAGATGGTGGTGGGGTGCTGTGTGTTTTTTTTTTTGGGGTTGTGTGGTGGAGAGATTTGTGGAGAGATGGGCAACGTGGGGGAGAAATAAAGGGAAGGCTGGGAACAAGTCTTGGGGATCGGGTGAGTGAGAGTAAGGGGTTGAGTTAGTCAGGAGTTAGTCTTAGGATTTGAATATATATATATATATATATATATATATATATATATATATATATATATATATATATATATTCCAATAATCATACACTATAATTATATATATAAATAACCAGAAATTAAAAGGAAGAAGTAAGGACGGGTTCACCCCGGACACGAAATCGGGACTGGGCCACAAACAAAAATCCAATTAATTTATTTTGAAATAATTGATCCGACTAAAATAATAATAACAATAATAATAGTAATAATATTAATATTGATCCTAATCTAAACTAGTAATCCAATAATCCAGTAATTCTAATATACCAAAATTGCGGGTTTCACATCCTTCCCTCCTTAGAAAATTTCGTCCTCGAAATTTCAAAGATAAGGGCCGGGCTACAATCAAAATCACTTAACCTTGATCAAACATGGAATTTAAATCATCAGGCACGATCGGATTCTAGGCATGATCACTAGGTACAATGATAAAATATCAGCACGATCAGATTTATCTAGATATGATCTGAGATAGGGTTGGAATGTTGTTGTGATCAAAATCATTTTAGGCACGAGAAAAATATAGGTACAATTATGATCAAAATAGGAGAAAATGAGGTCTCGTGAAAACAGAAAAGGCAAAAAAGAAACGAACGTCAACAGTTTATTGAGAATGCAAAAATGATGAAATCCTCTGGGTTAAGGGACTAAAAATTCCAGATCAAATTGAAATGGGTTATAAGGGTTTATGACTAAGGAGAACTCAACAAGTTGTATGATGGGAGGATAGCGAGGATGATTAGAATAATATATCTATGATTAAAATGTAATCGGATAAGATAGTTCCATTGAGGACTGAGTGATAATCAAAAGGGGATAGAAAGATATCGTATCACTATTTCAAGGATCAAAGATAGGATATGCGGGAAAAATAACTTACAAAAATAACAATCTTATTAATACCCCATGTAAAAATCTAATTTCTAAGTTGCTAAACTAATTGAACTCTAAGTCTCTACAGAAAACTAAGGCAGCCGCCAAGGTATTAAAACTAAACCTACTTGGAATCATAGATCATCTAAATCAAACTTCCATCCGTCGTTGTATGTAACGCATATGCAAAATGTATTTCAAATTTCAAGTATTTCTCTCGATCAAAGCATCTTACAGACATCAACTTCCAATTGTCAGCCAGTCTTCCAAAACTGACTACATCAAAATTACAATCTTTCCTTGCCATAGTAAATCCTTAGAAAATTCTTTTAAGTTGATCCATGACTAAAAATAAAGAATTTTTAATTCTTGAAATCAATTGACAGAATTACAATCAATAATCATTTTTAATCTTTAACTATGCATCTATCAACCGTTCTCATCCAAACGTATTAGCAAAATACCACAGAATCCCAATCGTTCTTACCATAACCAATATGAGCCTCCAATGTTTGGTAGAAATTGCAAATTCAATTGCTCCTTTCCAAAGTTGTATGCCAATGGTCTTATCTCAATTCCTATCTGCTTATTTTTTCTCTAGAATCTATCATTCCATTGCTCGTGTTATTCCTTCCATGGCTATATCTGTCCCTTCTAGGTATAGTAGTCATCTAACCATAAAAGTTGATCCTCGTCAAGTGTTTCTTTACTTGATCATTATATTCACCTGTTTATATATATATATATATATATATATATATATATATATATATATATATATATATATATATATATATATCCAAATTCACTTCCTCCATGGGAGAACATTACCAAATCCTAAACTCTACCTACGTTTCGTCTATCTTCCGATAACTCTTCCTTTAATCATAAAACTTAAAACCGCCAAATACCTTCATTTGTTTGAATGAGATTTAGGTACTGGTGAGCACTACCAATAGTTATAACCCGAATAAGTCACAAGTCAAGACATACCACTCTCTCAAGACTAGCTTTCTCAAGGTATTCTTCTACCTTTCCTACCCTTTAGCTAACTAATATTGATCCCAAATATGTCCTTACTAGAAATGAGATAGGTAACAATCTATGTTTCTCCCGCATATAGCTATCAACTATTAACATAAAGTCATCCACAAGATGTATCAACTATTAATATATAAAGCTAACCACAACTATCTACAGCTTCCAGAATATGTAACTAAAAATAATAATAATAATAATAAATAAATAAATAATTAAATCAATATAAATATATATATATATATATACAACGTACTAAGGTGGAAACAGGAAAGAGATTGAGTCAAAAGAGATTGATATGGTCCTAAATAGTTCTAGGAAGATTAAGTAGAATTTCATAAAAAAATTATTCCTTCAAGCTTGTGATAAGAGGTTTATGAAAATAGAGACAACCGATAGAAATGCAAATCCTCTAATCGGCAAAAGTCAGAATGATTTGATGGTACTAAAATGTTAGAAAACAGACCTAGAAAATCAAGTGGAATTCCCATATGAATTCTATAGAAATAATTTCTGAAAATTTAAACTAGTCGCTAAGATTCCAAATAATCCAAAATTTAAACGAATCAAGACAATTCTTGTAAAGTTATCAATGGTGATAAGAGGCCAAATATGATACATTTATAACAGGAATATAGTCCCAATAGTACCCGAAACATACATATCCGAAATCATTTTGCCTCTAATTCATGCCTCGCCAGAGTGCACCTGACTGCAGTGAATTTTTGGCTCCATAACTTGAATAATAATAATTTTCCGAGTAGTCTATCAACTTTATCCATTTCATGGCTGAGCAACGTATGAGACAAATTTGATGCATTTAGGACGTAGTCTCAATAATATCCAAAAACCTATCAACACCTGAATCACTTCAACTTATAGTCTATGCTCCGCCAGTGCGCAACTGGCTGCAGTATACTCGCAGTTTCTATAATTCAAATAGATGGTTGCGATGCATATGTGCGAAGCCATATTAGGTCACTGAATATTTTCTTAACTTTGTCCATAGAAATTTCAAAGGGATAATTCAACAATTCAAAAAGTTTTCCAATGACTAAAGAAAATTCAATATTGGATGGAATCAATTCTCTGACCGTTCGTGCTTCATGATACTCAAGCATTGAGTTTAAAAGCTTTCTAGGCCTTGAATTGATCAAGAAGTTGCCTAGGGAGAGTAAGGTTTCGAGTTGAGTGGAGGATATCAACAAATAAAAATATTCTTGGTCTTAGAATAACTTAGAAAATATCAATCAATATCGGAATTAATTTTTGGAAAATAATTCCCTTGGAAGATTCGTGAACAAGCTAAGTTGAACCAATTCTTTTGGTAATAATTAACCTTGGGGCTTTATGGTTCCAGAAGAATTTGGTTCGGGATTGGTCCCAGGAAAGTCAATAAATGGTTGGATATACTAGTCGTAAAAATACTCTTGATAGATAAAAGTTTACCAAGTTTGCTAAAGGAGAATTTAAAACTCTAAATAGTGAAATAGATCTAGATTCTAAATAAAGATAGAGAAGTATGATTTGATCAACTAATTGAAAATTTTGAAATAGGTTTGTTGAAGAAGAAGTTTGGAAAAAATCTAATCCTAATCCAAAAATAACAAAAGCATATGGATGCTAAGGAATGCTGGAGTATGATAAGGATATGGAGGAAAATAACCTCTGATAGCCAAGGGACACTAAAAGATATATAATATCAAAAACTAAAGTAGATAGTAAAATAGACCACCATACAATCGGCCTATGCTGGATAAGGTTTAGGATGCAAAACATAAGCAAGGTAGCCTACCAGTCTATAACAAACAAAAATATTTATTTATAATATATTTCGGTCCTATGTTGTGACAAATTAATGTTCTAGTGTTCTAGTTATTTCTAGGTATGTTCACTTAAGTTGTTGATGACCTGCATGGGCCACCACTAAAAACATATCACGACCCGATCCAAAATTATTGGGTCGAACCGGATCATGTCCAGCCTGCACCGTTGTGAGACGGCGACAGTAAGCTGTTCTATATGCAGGTGTTCACAACAACATCTATACATTTGTCACAACTCAATATACGAAAATTTTTAAAAACTTTTTATTCAACAATTGGAAAGTACAACTGGAAATGAAAGAACTGAAATAAAGTGCTGAATTCAAAATTAACAAAACTTCAAAATAATAAAACTAGAAAACTGGAAACGACTAGCTAACCGGTCGGCTCATCGGTCTCAGGTCCTGCGTCCTCCAAGGGGGACTCCGACAATACCACATGGTACAAAACCGGGTCATAGTAGCTATTGCACAATAGCTCAGCATCCTCAATGTCACCTAAAAATATGGTCTCCAGTCAGGAGGGAGCAAGTACGAATATGTATCTCATATTTCAAGTAATAATAGAAAAGTGCAGGCTAAACAGTTGAAACAATATTTTCCAGCAATTTAACAATTAAAAACAATGTGATTTGAATGTGTAATCGTCTATGACCGACTTGGGTTATACAATAGCGTCCTAGTGACGCGATACGGCTTATCTCCATGTATAAGAGGGGTAAGCTCGCACAATCATGCAATATGGGGGATATGTTGGCACATTTTATTTTGATAATATTAACAGCATCTTCGTAGTTTAGTTTTGTCACCCTCACTTTTCCCAGTTAGGAGTAAAATGGTAATTTTCCATTTTATAATATTTTTGGGAATTTTATTTCATGAATATTATTATTTAATTATTATAGGAGTCGGGTTCGAATTTTATCGCATTCCGAGTTAATTCGGAACCCCGGTAAATTTTAACTTGAGCTGTAATTAGCATGTTAGCTAACCATGGCCCACCACACTAAACTTTAGGGTTTAAGAGTTTGGACTAGTCCCCCATGAGTAATTTAGTTTAATTATAATTTTTAATTATTTTTAGCAACTTCCTAAACCTAATTTGAATTTTATTTAACATTAGGCTTAGGGAGGGGCAAACTTGTAATTACAAGTGCCCCTCACCCATGCCATGCTTGGCCGGCCATGACTAGCCACCCCCCCCCCCCCCTCTTCCTTCTCCACTAAGCAACACTCTCTCTCTCTCTCTCTCTTTCAAATTCAATTTCTTCTCAAGTCTTCTTCTTCCTCCAACCATTTCCTTTTAGGTATGTTATTAATTCCTAATCTATTTCTCTTTGCACTATGTCCCACAAAATAAATGGAGAGGAGAAGATTCTCTACCATTTGCCCACAATTTGTAGGTTTTTTCCTAGAAAAATAGGTTAATAATTTATTAGGGTTTAATCCTTTTTGAATGGTATATATATATATATATATATATATATATATATATATATATATATATATATATATATATATATATATATATATATATATATATACATGTGTATTTATGTGTGTGAGTGTGTGTATATATTTGATATGAAATTTGTGTCATGAGAATGAGAGTGGTGAGAATGTGTGTGTGTTTGTGTTGTGTGAGAGTGTGTCCATGTGTGTGTGTGTGAGTGTGTCTATATATATATATATATATATATATATATATATATATATATATATATATATATATATGGATGTGTGTATATGGATGTGTGTGTGTTATATATATATTAGATGGATAGATAGATATATAGATAGATATCTAGTTATGTATGTATATATATATATATATATATATATATATATATATATATATATATATATATATATATATATATATGAAGTATATATATATGAAGTATATATGAAGTATATATATATATATAAGAAGATAGAAGGAGATGAAGAAGAATAAGAAACAGACCCAGCAGCAGCAGCATGCTGCAGTAACAGCAGCAGCAGCAGCACCCTGGCAGCAGCTGCTGCCAGGTTTGAACCCCCCTTGGCCTTTAAGCCTATTAACCCCCCCCCCCCCTACCTATATATATAGATATATATATAGATATATATATATATATATATATATATATATATATATATATATATATATATATATATATATGGATAGATACGTAGAGAAGAGTAGAAGAAGTTTATGGAATTAGAAGTTAGAAAAGAATTAGAAGTTAGAAGGAAAGATTGGAAGAAGTTAGAAGAATAGGAAGAAGGCTAGAATAGAAAATAGGGGAAAATCGAGTTAGAGGGCGAAACGGAGCTCGGAGTAACGGAATGAGTTAAAACTTGGCGTGGGGCAAGAATACGTGATTTAGATTTTGCGGGTAGGCTCCCGGATGGAAATCGGGGTTGTAGGGCGCCGGTATCGCGCCGTACCATTACGTATCTTGAAATATTCAAGATACCGGCAATGGGCCGTAACATGGACTAGATGTCCATTTTACTTAGGTATCTTGGTAGGTAATATATGTATAGGCTAGTACCTTAGTACCCTAGGGAGCTCGGGTCAAAATACCAAGCGTAGGTAGGCTAACTTGATAGTTGCCTAAGCTAGAATTTTACCATTTTTAAGGGTAAAATAGGATATTGGCCTACGGCCAAGATATGAGTTTCGAAGTCCAAGATGGACTTGGATATGTGTTGTAGAGGTTGGTAATAGTTAGAAATAGTCGCCTAGACCTAGTCTTGGCCCCGGTTGACCACGGTTGACTTTTTAGACCAAAAGTCAACTATGGGTCAACGCTTTACCCAATTTAGTCCCATTTCTTTTAGACTTGTGTAGTTGACCAAAAGTCAACTATTAGTCACCATTGACCTAGGGTTGACCAGGGTTGACCTAGAGTTGACCAGGGTTGACCAGTTGACCAAAAGTCAACTGTAGGCCAACTCTTGACCCCGTTTGACTTTCTTCGACTTGTTTTGACCCGTGATGACTGGTATGACCTAGGATTGACTTGGTTAGGCTTAGATTGACTTGATATAACTTGATTTGACCTAGATTGACTTGACAGGACTTAGTGTGACTCAGTGAGACCTAGTTTGACCTAGATTGCATATCATTCATTGTAAATCATTTCTAAACTTGTTTAAACCTAAATTAACATACAGTATCTCATATTTAGGTCTTCTGATACCGCTCTGAGCATTGATATATCCTACAGCTCAGGACAGCAGGCGAGTACATTCACTGATAGTTTTCATTGTCTTGATATTTGCTATATCCGATTCAGTCGTAGTGTCTTACTTGATTCTCAGACACGATAGTTCACGGACTAGTATTGTCGGATTCCTGTCATGAGATGTCATTCCTGGATTTCTTGGGATACTGGTACTTGTTTAGTCTTGATTCTCGTACTTGTATTGACGCCGATTCCTGAAGAGGACTTGCTCCCCTCTTTGGGAATCCCGCGTCATGACGTGCTATGTCCGGATCCGTATACTATTCGGAGAAATGGGAAATATTATAGATAGTGTGATCAATGCCCACCTTGAGTTACTACTTGTATCATAGCTATACCCTCACCTCACGATGGGTATAGCCTGACCTGTGCTACTACTTGCTCCATAGCTTACCATCCCGGCCGGGCCGAGTCCACGTACTTGTAGCCGGTCGGCTGGAAGCCTGATTCTTGACCCATACCGATCACATTAGGCTATAATATTCGAGGCACATTTTATATTTACTTTTCTTGTCATATATCCTGCTCTGTTCTATATTCAGTACTTTCTCACCATGCATGATATACGGTTACTCACATGCTCTACATGCCTTTACATTGTACCTTGATTGGAGACTAAGTTCTGCTCGGGAGAAGAGTTACAACCCCGGTCCTTGTTTGGTTTAAGGGTTGTAACTAGGCTTCCGAACGGTTCCCAAGTCTTCATATATCTTTGTCTTGTAGTTCATTATACTGTCTCTTATAGAACTTGTCAATTCACATGGAACTGTTGTTAGTGTTTATACTTGCTCATTTTTCTGACAGGATACCGTTATGATATATTACAGATGATTCTGATGCGGACTGCTCGACCTATTATGGGCTCGAGTTAGATGGAGTAGCCTTGGATCGTGGCCTTATAGTAGAGCCACTGGATTTTGTACTTCCAGAGTAGTATAGGTTAGCTAGGTTTGACTGGACTGCGATCCAGCTAGCTTATCAGACTGTAGTTTCTATATTCTATTTTGATATCCTGTGATGTTGTATATATCTGGGCTTGTATTAGACTGTGGACTTATTACTCTTTCATCTATCATATGTCTTTCCTTCTGAGCTATCTACCTTAGTTTTATTCTATGATTGAGACTGTATTGTTATGTCACCTCCATTCGGAGAGTATATACTGTACAGGTACATTTAAACTGTTAGTCGTAGTATTTACAAACGTTATATACAGCGTTCTACCGCCGATACTGCGGCGTAGGCTGGACGTACCCACGTGCTCGTGCCCCTCATAAGGGTGCGGGTCGTGACACATTTTTGTGGTGGCCCACGCAGGTCCAGTGTCGCAATTAGTGCGATCTTGTAATGGTGCCCGACTTAGAGTACTAATTACGAGCCTGCAATTAGGACGTAGGACCTAGGACATGATAGGAGTTTCTCAATCACACCTAGAAAATTTCTGATCTTTTGATTATCATGATTATTCACCTTGTATTAAATTAACTGTCCTTCTTTGATAATCTACTCATGTGCCATATTGATCTCTTTGTTTCAATTCGTCTCCAGGATGACGAAGACGCACCCGCAGGCCACTGGATCGAGTAGCTTGCCTGAGAGATCTGATCAGGCTGTCACGACCCGCACCCTAGAGTTAGGGCACGAGAACGTAACGACGCCCAGCCTACGCCGCAGTGTCGGCGGTAGAACGCTGTCCTAGGTCTCATGCATCTAACAGTATAAGGCTAAACAGTTTATACTCCCCGAATGGGGGTGACATAGCAGATACAAACTCAATCACATCTAAGGTAGAGCATGATAAGAATAGATAAAACATGAAATCCAAAAGAGATACAGGAGATAGAAGTCTAAGTGTCTAAGATACATGAACCCAGAAGTACATCTCAAAACTCAATAAGATACAGTAATCCACAAAGTAAATACAACTCCAGACAAAGAAATAACTACCTAAACAAACCCTACTGTGTCTCCTCTAGGCTAGCAGGCACCTCCAGGCTATCTGTAAAATTTATCAACAGGTCCAGTCAGGACTGGAGCGAGCACAGTACATCTCAACATATCATAGCAGGTTAGAAAACATATAACATGCAGTAAAGTAAGATACAGGTACTGAAAAAAAATAGTATGTAAACAGAGAGATAACTGTAATAGAAATATCTACTATACATAGAGAACTAGCATGTGACTAGTGAGTCAGAGTACAATATGAACATGTAAATGGCCTGGGATGATTCTGATGCTACACTATGGAATGATTCTGATGCTACACTACTGGTGTATTATTCACATGTCCACATATACTCCCCCGTACCCCAATTAATACACAAGAATCCAACCAAGTTATGTTATGTGATGCTATGTAACAGACCCCGAAGGTGGTAGACCCCGAAGGTGATATGACCCCGAAGGTGATATGACCCTGAAGGTGATAGACCCCGAAGGTGATACATAGTAGTCCCATAAATGGGATAAGGATTCTGAGAAGACTCTACGATCATAAGAGTATATGTCGTAAGTGATCAAAGAACCAACGAAGCATAGTGATACGCTATGTAAGTGAAACGCACAGAACATAGAGTATCTGATGCTTCCTAAGGATAACATCTCAAAGAGGGATTCATATAGTACCAATCCGTGTGACCAACGTGACAGTACAAGTAAAGTAATCTACTGCAGGAAATAATTCTAAGCAGGATATGAAATGATCAGAGAATGTACTCGCCTCGATAACCTGAACAGCTGATAAGTATAGGGAGGTCCCACTGAAGCCACAGAGTCCTATTTAAAGCAACACAGGTTACAAGGTGTTCAAGTTGAAATAAATAAATTCCTACAGGCAATCTATATTATTCTAGGTTCTTCTAAGTCAGATTAACTCTAGGTCGACTCCGGTCAATAATCTAGTCAAACTAGGTCAAGTGTTGACTTACAGTTGACTTTGGGTCAACTGGTCAACTCTGGTCAAACAGGGTCAATTCTAGTCTATTATAAAGTGTACTTCGTTATTTGTACGTTGAAACTTACGACACGTAAATCGAGATAAGAAGATTATCGATAAGGTTGATAATCTTATTATAGTGATCCACGTATCCAACTTGTCAATTTCAGCGATGTGAGATCACTGGAATTGGCTGATCTCAGTTTCGTTGTACTAATCCCGAAATACAAACATTATATGAATTAATTATTAATTAATTATAAAAAAGTTAAACTCAGAGAAATTATCAACAAACATTGTCGGACGATGAAATGAACATCGCCAACGTGTCCAGAATGGTCAAATTAGCTAGGATAGCCTACCCAACGGTCCAATTTGGACACAAGGGCAAAAAGGTAATTTTGGGTCAAAACGGTGTCCGTGTCGGAGCCGTTTTGCACCAAAATACGTGCAAGAAAACAAGTCCAGAAAATATAACAAATTATATGTCCACGCAACCAGAATGTCGATACGAACCCAACGGTATTTCCAGAATTGGATTCCGTTGACCCGATCTCCATTTGGCCCGTTGACCAGAACTTGGAATTCCGGTTTGCATGGAAATGCGTGTCGGAGCCAAAGTTCTCAAAACTTAGCAAACTACCTGTCAACGAGTCCAGAATGACGATACGAACTCAACGGTATCTCCAGAATTGGATTCCGATGAGCCGGCGTCAAAAAGTCCCGTTGACCCAGAATGTGGGACCCGCTTTGCACCGAAATGCATGCCCGGGCCCACGTTCTCCAAATCTAACAAATTTTATATGAAAACATGCCAGAACGACGCCACAAGTCTAATGGTGGTGTCAGAAATGAAATCTGGAGTCCCGTGTTCAAAAATGGAATTTTACAAGTTGGAAATTACAAATTCGGACGACCAACTTTGGCGTCGAATTCAACCAATCAAACAAGCTCACAATGAAACGAAACTGAAGGGGTAGCAAGAGGATTATACCAGCTTCGCACCGGAACTGGTAGCACGCCAAACGGAGCTGCGGTGGAGGCGATACAAGCTGACGAAGTTGGCCCCGCGAAACTGTCCAAATTTAATACAATTTAAACGGTCAACTTGGTGGCCGGTTTTCATGTATCAAACGATAAATTAACGGACGAAAATTGACAGGGATGAAGGTGGATATACCAAGATTGCGACGGAGCAAAGAAATCGCCGATCCAACGGTCGGATTTCCGGAAAAAACGTGCGCAAAGTTGCTGCGACGGGGCACCAAAATGAACGTGATTTCGCGCGCGTCACGACGGGACGTCGTTCAAAACGCACGAATCGCCTCGACGGCGCGTCCCGGAGGACGGTGGCCGTCAGGGAACTTCTTGCCAGAGTGGGGCGCGCCCATGGGGTGGTCGCCGGGGGCCACGGCGGCCGATGGCGGCGGCGGCCACGATCGCTCGCAGCGCGCGCCTGGTGTCGAGCTGCTGCTGTGGTGCACTAGCACGCGCGGCGGCGCGCGGTGCTGTGCGCGGGCTGCGCGTGGCCAGGCCCGGCCGGCAAGGGCGCGGCGGCGCACGGACAAGGTGGTGGTGGCGGCAGCATGGATGGGTGGCGGAAATGGAATGATGTGGAGGTGGTGGTGGTTGTTTAGGAGAAGGTGGTGGTCGGGATGATATTGGAGAAGGAGGAGGAGGGAAAGTAGGAGGAGGAGGCCGACGGCCAGGCCACGGCCAGGGGGGTGGCCGAAGGTCGGGCATGGGGGCTGCAGGTGTTCTTGTTGCTGTTGTTGAGTTTAGTTGGGTTGGAAGTAATAGAAAGGAGAGAGAGAGAGATGATAATGAATGAGAGAGAGAGAGAGAGAGAGAGAGAGAGAGAGAGAGAGAGAAAAGTTACTCTCTTGAATTTAGGGCCGGCACCTTGCATGGGTGTTGGCTGCTTTGAAAGTAGGAAAAATGCATGGATGGGATTAAAGTAGGGAGATCTAAGGGCTAGAAATAATTTGTAGGAAATGGGTCATTCCAATGGATTAAATTCAAGGAAAATTTCCCATTAAATAATAAAAATAGGTAAAATGAGAAATTAATATTTTTGGGCAATAAATATGAGGGTGTCCCGATGGAGGGCAACATGAAGCTGGACTGGGCTCGGTGGAGCCGGATTGGGTCAAAACTGGACATCGTGCAAAAATAGAATTATAATTAGACGTTGATGATCATGTGTAAATAAGTAGCACATGGGGATTCCAAATAATGGGACACAAGTGGCGGACGGATAGTAGGCTCAAAGTGGGCCATGTCCATAGTTGGGGCTGACAGGTTTTGGTCGACAGGGGACCCACAAATCAAGTTGGAAAATGAATGTGACGCCGTGGCGTGAAATAAAATCGGGTCACGCGTCGGGAAAGTTGTGCGAATCAAATGGAGCCCAAAATGACATGGATGAGTGGGAACGAAGGTCATGGGTGACGAGCATCTCGAGTAGATCATCAATGAGGAGTTGGTTTCAAGGAAATGACTGGTCTGGCGCTCCCAATTTAAATGTCATGGTAACGCGCTGAAAATGATCAAAGAAAAAGTGGGAAAAAATAAATATCAATCTAATGGTCTAAACCGACCCGAAGTTCAGCGAAGCAGAAAGAGCACAAGAGAACAAGTTTGGATGGGACACTATATACCGTCATGAAGGTAATCGTGTCCACTCCAAAACTCATGAAGAAGATTTCCAGAATTGAACATCCCTGATGCTCCAAATACCAATGGCACGGGAAAGTACACTTACAGATAAATAATAGAATAAAATATTTAATGTAACCAAACAATCAGAAAATAGATAAAATGAAAAAAAAATCAACCCGAATTTCAGGGTGCTACATCCTACCCACCTTATAAAAATTTCGTCCTCGAAATTAAAATATCCCTACTCCCTCTAGGTCAACCCAAAAAAAAAAATCAAAGTCCCAGAACTTAAATAAACATACCATCAAATAAAAGATAATATCCAGGGTCATGGTAACGGTGACAGTGAAGTCTCATCTAGGTTTACTAGTCATGCTAACCAACGGTCATAGGGTATCAAACACACAAGCAATCCAGGGTGCTAAAATAGAAAGATACAGACACAACAACCATCAAAACTATAAAGTTGTCTACCACCCCATATGAAAACTGGTACTCATAAAAATAAAAATAAAGGAAGGTAACTACCAATTATTTGAAAAAAAATACTATCCCAAGAAAATCAAAATCACAAGTTAAAGAATCGAAAGTCACTTGCATTGAAATCCAATCACAATATATATACAGAGAGAGCGTTAGAGAGGGAAAACTAACATCATGTGTATGGGGACATGTTCATATGGTTAGATAGTAGGCGTGTGTGTGTGTCCTTGTACAGGTTATAGCCTAGTATTGAAAGGTTAAATCCAGTTTTAGTTCAGCATTTACATAAAAATGAAAACTAAGCTAACATTCAACCCATGGAAAAATATGAACATAATGCGGTCTCAGATTTTAGGGTTTGAAACATCACAACAATCTCAATGGTCCTAACACATCCTAACATGATAGAAAAGAAACCCTAACATACTATCAATATATTTACCTACACATACAGTTTAATATTACATATTAAATCCGAAATTTAACTAAACATGAAAATCAATGTAAAAATGTTAACATGTAACTAGTTTTCAGGATTTTGGAGAAATTTGAACATTAAAAACCAACTCAATGTTTATCACAACTAGCATGTAAGAATATGAAACTTAAATTTATATCCCTACTTACAACAATGTACACAGCTCTAAATATTATATTAAAGAAAATAAAACAGCAATTTAAACTAAACATTTGGAATTCAGTATTAAGGGTTAATATGTACACAGTCTTAAATTTGACAATTTTAAACACAAATTTTCAACCAAAATTTTTGAATTGAAACCCTACGTATAACATACATGTGCAGTGATGTAAACAAAACTAATAACATAAAATTTATATTTAAATTATGAATTTAACATGGAAAAGCAGAGAACCAGAAATATTGGTTATGAAAATTTGGACATCAACAACAGATCAATATGTATCTAGATATGTGGAAAAATCAAGTGTAGCATGCATACGTGTTAGGCAAAGTGTTTGCTATACATATTCACATACATATTCTCATGTCTCAATAAAAATTAATTCTACGTTAAGACTAATATTTAGATTCCTACCAAGATTGCAAGCAGGTGATTGACGAAATCAAGACAGTTATATTATCATTATTATTTAATACAAGAATAATAACGAGAAAATCTGTTCTGCTTATCAGTTTAAAGAAGAAAACGTTTTTAAAATCCAGACTTAATTATCAATTTCAAGATAAAGCCTAGCAAATTATCGATTCATGGTATTATGAAAAACTCATAGCAAGAAATTTTACAAGGGTTTATAAAAGCAGCTAAACCTACTCCTAAACTAATAATTAGGAACTAAACAAAACAAACAAATTAATAATTCATTTTTTTTTTAACTGAAACAAAAGTAGAGAAAACATGTTCAAAATATTCAAGGTGCAATCTGATAATCATATGCGTCTATCCAGAATCATGGCACTCTAAATCCTCGTCATACTAGTAAGCAAGGCTACGATAATCACAGAGTCCTCGACTTGGGCACATACCTCTAGAATAATGGTATTTAACATTTTCGCGATGCCTCTAGCTTGGCTGCGAAAACCTTAAATTCCCACACCCGAGAAATATATCCAAGTCAACTATATGTCCTCACCATGCTGGCTAATATGACTGTAGAAGACTAGATTCCATAACATAGATGACCTAGCCCATATAATTTTATCTTGCCAAAATTAAATTAAATCAATAATGAATACTCAAAAATCAATCAAATTTATTAAGGAACATCAAAATTCAAAAATGAACAAAATCCATCGAAATACAAACTCGAATGCAACAACTATCATCAAAATTCAAAAATTCGACAATCTTCCATCAAAACTAATAAATACAAACTCAAATTCAACAATGATCCATTAAAATCAAATTCATCAATAGAAAATAAAAATAAAACAAATCAAGGGAAAAAGAGTTTTCAAATCGAAGTTAAACAAGATTCTCAAGGGTCGTCCCAGGAATCTCTCAAGGGTCCTAACTGTGATTGAGTACCTTCAAAATATATCCTAATTCTACTGCAGGCTGTAGTGGTACTCTAGTTCGAATACCACTACACTTTAGTCTCGACCTGCATGGGCCACCACTAAAAACGTGTCACAACCCGCACCCTAGAGTTAGGGCACGAGAACGTAACGACGCCCAGCCTACGCCGCAGTGTCGGCGGTAGAACGCTGTCCTAGGTCTCATGCATCTAACAGTATAAGGCTAAACAGTTTATACTCCCCGAATGGGGGTGACATAGCAGATACAAACTCAATCACATCTAAGGTAGAGCATGATAAGAATAGATAAAACATGAAATCCAAAAGAGATACAGGAGATAGAAGTCTAAGTGTCTAAGATACATGAACCCAGAAGTACATCTCAAAACTCAATAAGATACAGTAATCCACAAAGTAAATACAACTCCAGACAAAGAAATAACTACCTAAACAAACCCTACTGTGTCTCCTCTAGGCTAGCAGGCACCTCCAGGCTATCTGTAAAATTTATCAACAGGTCCAGTCAGGACTGGAGCGAGCACAGTACATCTCAACATATCATAGCAGGTTAGAAAACATATAACATGCAGTAAAGTAAGATACAGGTACTGAAGAAAAATAGTATGTAAACAGAGAGATAACTGTAATAGAAATATCTACTATACATAGAGAACTAGCATGTGACTAGTGAGTCAGAGTACAATATGAACATGTAAATGGCCTGGGATGATTCTGATGCTACACTATGGAATGATTCTGATGCTACACTACTGGTGTATTATTCACATGTCCACATATACTCTCCCGTACCCCCAATTAATACACAAGAATCCAACCAAGTTATGTTATGTGATGCTATGTAACAGACCCCGAAGGTGGTAGACCCCGAAGGTGATATGACCCCGAAGGTGATATGACCCCGAAGGTGATAGACCCCGAAGGTGATACATAGTAGTCCCATAAATGGGATAAGGATTCTGAGAAGACTCTACGATCATAAGAGTATATGTCGTAAGTGATCAAAGAACCAACGAAGCATAGTGATACGCTATGTAAGTGAAACGCACAGAACATAGAGTATCCGATGCTTCCTAAGGATAACATCTCAAAGAGGGATTCATATAGTACCAATCCGTGTGACCAACGTGACAGTACAAGTAAAGTAATCTACTGCAGGAAATAATTCTAAGCAGGATATGAAATGATCAGAGAATGTACTCGCCTCGATAACCTGAACAGCTGATAAGTATAGGGAGGTCCCACTGAAGCCACAGAGTCCTATTTAAAGCAACACAGGTTACAAGGTGTTCAAGTTGAAATAAATAAATTCCTACAGGCAATCTATATTATTCTAGGTTCTTCTAAGTCAGATTAACTCTAGGTCGACTCCGGTCAATAATCTAGTCAAACTAGGTCAAGTGTTGACTTACAGTTGACTTTGGGTCAACTGGTCAACTCTGGTCAAACATGGTCAATTCTAGTCTATTATAAAGTGTACTTCGTTATTTGTACGTTGAAACTTACGACACGTAAATCGAGATAAGAAGATTATCGATAAGGTTGATAATCTTATTATAGTGATCCACGTATCCAACTTGTCAATTTCAGCGATGTGAGATCACTGGAATTGGCTGATCTCAGTTTCGTTGTACTAATCCCGAAATACAAACATTATATGAATTAATTATTAATTAATTATAAAAAGGTTAAACTCAGAGAAATTATCAACAAACATTGTCGGACGATGAAATGAATATCGCCAACGTGTCCAGAATGGTCAAATTAGCTAGGATAGCCTACCCAACGGTCCAATTTGGACACAAGGGCAAAAAGGTAATTTCGGGTCAAAACGGTGTCCGTGTCGGAGCCGTTTTGCACCGAAATACGTGCAAGAAAATAAGTCCAGAAAATATAACAAATTATATGTCCACGCAACCAGAATGTCGATACGAACCCAACGGTATTTCCAGAATTGGATTCCGTTGACCCGATCTCCATTTGGCCCGTTGACCAGAACTTGGAATTCCGGTTTGCACGGAAATACGTGTCGGAGCCAAAGTTCTCAAAACTTAGCAAACTACCTGTCAACGAGTCCAGAATGACGATACGAACTCAACGGTATCTCCAGAATTGGATTCCGATGAACCGGCATCAAAAAGTCCCGTTGACCCAGAATGTGGGACCCGCTTTGCACCGAAATGCGTGCCCGGGCCCACGTTCTCCAAATCTAACAAATTTTATATAAAAACATACCAGAACGACGCCACAAGTCTAATGGTGGTGTCAGAAATAAAATCTGGAGTCCCGTGTTCAAAAATGGAATTTTACAAGTTGGAAATTATGAATTCGGACGACCAACTTTGGCGTCGAATTCAACCAATCAAACAAGCTCACAATGAAACGAAACTGAAGGGGTAGCAAGAGGGTTATACCAGCTTCGCACCGGAACTGGTAGCACGCCAAACGGAGCTGCGGTGGAGGAGATACAAGCTGACGAAGTTGGCCCCGCGAAACTGTCCAAATTTAATACAATTTAAACGGTCAACTTGGTGGCCGGTTTCATGTATCAAACGATAAAATTAACGGACGAAAATTGACAGAGATGAAGGTGGATATACCGAGATTGCGACGGAGCAAAGAAATCGCCGATCCAACGGTCGAATTTCCGGAAAAACGCGCGCGAAGTTGCTGCGACGGGGCACCAAAATGAATGTGATTTCGCGCGCGTCACGACGGGACGTCGTTCAAAACGCACGAATCGCCTCGACGGCGCGTCCCGGAGGACGGTGGCCGTCAGGGAACTTCTTGCCAGAGTGGGGCGCGCCCATGGGGGTGGTCGCCGGGGGCCACGGCGGCCGATGGCGGCGGCGGCCACGCTCGCTTGCGCGCGCGCCTGGTGTCGAGCTGCTGCTGTGGTGCACTAGCACGCGCGGCGGCGCACGTGCTGTGCGCGGGCTGCGCGCGGCCAGGCCCGGCCGACAAGGGCGCGGCGGCGCACGGACAAGGTGGTGGTGGCGGCAGCATGGATGGGTGGCAGAAATGGAATGATGTGGAGGTGGTGTGGTTGTTTAGGAGAAGGTGGTGGTCGGGATGATATTGGAGAAGGAGGAGGAGGGAAAGTAGGAGGAGGAGGCCGACGGCCAGGCCACGGCCAGGGGGGTGGCCGGAAGTCGGGCATGGGGGCTGCAGGTGTTCTTGTTGCTGTTGTTGAGTTAGTTGGGTTGGAAGTAATAGAAAGGAGAGAGAGAGAGAGATGATAATGAATGAGAGAGAGAGAGAGAGAGAGAGAAAAGTTACTCTCTTGAATTTAGGGGCCGGCACCTTGCATGGGTGTTGGCTGCTTTGAAAGTAGGAAAAATACATGGATGGGATTAAAGTAGGGAGATCTAAGGGCTAGAAATAATTTGTAGGAAATGGGTCATTCCAATGGATTAAATTCAAGGAAAATTTCCCATTAAATAATAAAAATAGGTAAAATGAGAAATTGATATTTTTGGGCAATAAATATGAGGGTGTCCCGATGGAGGGCAACATGAAGCTGGACTGGGCTCGGTGGAGCCGGATTGGGTCAAAACTGTACATCGTGCAAAAATAGAATTATAATTAGACGTTGATGATCATGTGTAAATAAGTAGCACATGGGGATTCCAAATAATGGGACACAAGTGGCGGACGGATAGTAGGCTCAAAGTGGGCCATGTCCATAGTTGGGGCTGACAGGTTTGGTCGACAGGGGACCCACAAATCAAGTTGGAAAATGAATGTGACGCCGTGGCGTGAAATAAAATCGGGTCACGCGTCGGGAAAGTTGTGCGAATCAAATGGAGCCCAAAATGACATGGATGAGTGGGAACGAAGGTCATGGGTGACGAGCGTCTCGAGTAGATCATCAATGAGGAGTTGGTTTCAAGGAAATGACTGGTCTGGCGCTCCCAATTTAAATGTCATGGTAACGCGCTGAAAATGATCAAGGAAAAAGTGGGAAAAAATAAATATCAATCTAATGGTCTAAACCGACCCGAAGTTCAGCGAAGCAGAAAGAGCACAAGAGAACAAGTTTGGATGGGACACTATATACCGTCATGAAGGTAATCGTGTCCACTCCAAAACTCATGAAGAAGATTTCCAGAATTGAACATCCCTGATGCTCCAAATACCAATGGCACGGGAAAGTACACTTACATATAAATAGATAGAATAAAATATTTAATGTAACCAAACAATCAGAAAATAGATAAAATGAAAAAAAATCAATCCGAATTTCAGGGTGCTAACACAGGCAGAGGAGGAGGTTCACGAGACTGCCCCCAGTGATTCTACTATTCTGGAGACCCAGGCAGTTGCACAGGGAGGTCTACCACCTCCACCCCAGAGGGTTACGGCCGTTGTTCCAGAGATACTGCCGCCACCACCATCGATACCGACGGATACACATCACATGTTCCTTCTCCTTCAGCAGATGATAGAGACACAGCGGGCCCAGGCAGAGGCGTCGCAGCGCCAGTCGGAGGTGTCACACACCGACAGATCGAGATGCTG